>VYXH01012577.1:102022-119790 GCA_013397275.1 Burhinus bistriatus | reverse complement strand
CAGAAAGGATGCTGCCCTGCCCTGCGCTCCCCTGCCCCAAGGCCGGATCAAATCCAGCCATGCCATGTCCTGGTTTTGGCCAAGACACCCCAGTCCCCTCTCTGGGACCCCGGGTCAGAGCCGGACTCCTCTTGCAGCACTTGCCCGTCCCCTCCCTCCTCTGGCCAAAAGCTGCTGGGGAGCTGGCATCCCACTGCACAGCTGTGTGCCACCTCCGTGGCTGCTTCTGATGGATGCTGGTGTTTCCAGGCTGTTTTGGTACAGGGAACAGGTTTATTTCACTCATCCCATTAAGCTTTCCAACAGGCTGTGCCGCCGGGAGAGGGCTCGCTTGCAGTGCCATACGTGCTGCCAGCCCCGCCACCGGTGTGAGGTCCTGGCACGGGCTCGCCCTGGCACATCCCGATTCCTGCCACGGCAGCCTGGCCCTGCCTGGGAGCACGGGGAGGCTATTGCACTCTGCAGCAGGAGCGGGACCCCAGTCTTTTTTTGGGGGGGAAAAATTGCTGGAGGGGAGCAGGTGGGGAGAAATGGGGGGCTGAGCTGGTTGCAGACAGCAGGCTGGCTTCAGCAGGGGGTCGGTGCCTCTGGCCGAGGCTTGTGCCTGTCCCAGACCTCGGCTTGTTCCAGGCTGGGGACAGCCGCACGGCAGGTCTGGCAGCGTGGTTGTACCAGAGGCAACCCGAAACTCTGGCTTGCGCAGGGGAGGGTGACACAGCCCAAACCCCCACCCCCACCGGGTCCCTCTGGTCCCTGCAGTGCAGGGCTGGGGGTCCCCTAGGTGAGTGACTCCTCCTGGGAGGGATCACTGTCCGGGGCTGGGCTGTGGGATGTCCTAGACACAGGTGCAGTCCTGGGCCAGGATGTTCGGCACCGTCTCATACTTGAAGGAGTACCCGCCGTCGGAGGTGGTGCGGACACGCAGGGAGCGCATGGTGCCAGGCAGGGCGGCGCAGCAGAGCTGCACACCCAGGCGGTGGCTCAGCCCATGGCCCTCGGCACAGCTTCCATGGCAGTAGTGGAAAACGAAGCTGCTGGGATGGACGATCCACTTGTCCCAGCCCAGCTCCTCGAAGGAGATGTTGAGGGAAGCACGGCGGCAGTTGGTATGGGCGGCCAGGTCCTCGGACGGGCGCTGCAGCAGGCTCAGGGCAGCCGGGGACCAGGGCACAGCGGAGCGGCGAGCCCTCTTGCTGCCCTTTGCCTGGGTGGTGGCCACCAAGAAGGGCATCTTGTCCTCCTCAGCCAGGCAGGGGCAGCCAGGGCAGCGCACCAGGAGCACGAAGACCGGCTGCGAGAGCTGGGGCAGCAGTGCCGGGGCAAAGTGAAACACTGTCCAGTGCTCGGGTGTCTGCACTGCTGTGGCCGTCACCAGCATGCGGCCCTGCGGTGACAGGGTCAGCACGTCAGGGGCTGAGTAGTTGGGGGCAGCTGAGGGTCCGGTGTAAAACCAGAGCTGGGCAGAGGTCACCATGCGGCTCAGGGTGTGCGCCGAGGGCTGAAAGAGGTAGGTGAAAATCCCTTCTTCCTCCAGCAGCTTGTCTGGCTGCATGGGCTCACAGGGCACATCTGCAGGGGGAGAAAGATGCTCTGGGTGCACGTCCAAACCTGGGGAGGGTCCCTGAGGCTAGGTGGAAGGTGGGGTGTTGCAGAGGGTCCCCGGGGTGCTGGCAGGGCACCCAGCTGCTGGCAAGGGCTGTGGCAGGGTGTGGGGAAGCTGATGTCTGGTGCTATGCAGCAGCCACTGCACTGTGCCCCGCAGCTGAGCCCCACTGTGCCCTAGGCTGGTCCATTACTGCTGCCCCTGTCCCCCAGCATCCCGTCCCATCCCCCAGCATCCTGCCCCATAGCTGGCCATCTTCCCCTCTTCCTTAGTATCCCATCCTATCTCCCAGCATCCTGCCTCATTCCCTAGCATCCTACCCTATCCCACCCTGCCTCCTCCTCAGCCCTCCCCATCTCTTTGCATCCCACCTGGCCCAGCTGTTCCCCAGCCTCTTGGCACTCTTGTGCTGCCTGTATGTCTCCCTGCCTGTCTGTCCCTTTTCTGCCTGTCCTTGCCTGCCATCCCTTTCCACCTCCTGGCTCTCCACCATACCCCCTCCATGTCCCAGCCTGGTGTACCCTCTTTTTTTTCTCCCGCAGACCCCCAGAGCAGCCCCTCCATCCTGCTGCATCCCCACCATCCAAGCCCCATCCTTGCTTCACCCCTCCACGGCCCCCATCCCACTCGGGCGTTCTCACCTGTGGAAGGGAAGAGTATCACCTGGGAGGTGTCCTCCAGCTCATTGAGCTCCACTTTGGCATTTTCAAGGACGTCTCTCCGGTGCACCCTCCTCGCCTCCTTCTGGGGCTCCTCCTGGAGAAGTGGGGGGCTCAGATGCTCCAGCACCCGAGCCCTCACCTTGGCCAGGATGAGCTGCCGATCAGCACCCGCCCCGGTGCAACTGGCCAGGACGGTGGTGGGCAGCATGGCAGGTAGCAGATGCAGGAGGAGCAGCATGACCATGGGGTGTGCAGTGGGCTGGTGGCTCGGGGGGCTCTGCCGCAGGCTCCTGCCTGCATGCCCAGCCCGTCTGCCCACTGCGCTCCGCCTGGGGCAGGGTGGCATTGAGACCTATCTGACACTGACGCAAATGTCTGCTCGCCGTGAATATTATCTCTGGGCAGCAAAAGCGCTGAGACGTCTGGAATGCGAGGACTGCAAGGACAGTGTGGTCTGGGGGGGGGACGGCGCTCGCACGGAGGGGGGATGCTGCTGGGAGCAGTGGGTGCATGGGGCTGAGGAGACTGGGCTGCAGGCAGGGTGCTGCCAGGAAGGCTTTCCTCTGCTGGCCGGGACGGAGGGGGCACCTTGGGTGAGCTTTGCAGCTACTGGTGCTGGGTGCCTCCCATGGTGGAGGAGCTTCAGATTTGGGGCTTCTGGGGGGACAGCAGGAGGTGGCAGCGGCTGTGCACAGCACGGACATTTGGGCAGGGACCTGATGGGGTCCAGAGCCCTGCAAGGCCCCAGGATGGGGGGCACGTTGAGGGTGGCAGGCAGGGCACCCTCCTGCCGGGGATGGCTGGGACACATCAGGGTCACAGGACAGCTGGCATGTGAGGACAGGGCTGGGGGGTGGGGCACTGTGGCATCTTCAGGGCAACCTGGAGGTTGGCGAGGTCCTGGGGACATGAAGCAGGAGACATGGCAAGAGGTCCCCACGCTGTCTGGGGCTGGGGAAGGCTGGACCAGCTTCAGAAGAGGAGGGGGCNAGGAGGAGGAGGAGGAGGAGGAAAAGGTGAGATAGAGCCCAGCCAGCTGGAGGCCCCGCAGCAGTGCCGGGAGAAGGATGCCATGGTGCTGTTCGGGCTGGCTGGCCGAAGGCTGGCTCCTGGGGCAGGAGGGGCACAGGCTGTGAGGGGACCCAGTGTGTCCTGCCCTTCCTCCTGCTGCTGCCTGTGGGGACAGTGCCAGGTGTCCCCCACCCAGCAACCCTGTCTGCGGGATGGTGGGCATCCTCCACACCCCTCCGCTCCTCCTGCAGCCTGGTGTCCCGCACAGCATGGCCTGTACGGCACATCCCATCCCCTGCAGCCTGGAATCTCGTGCAGCAGCTGGTGTCGGCACGTCCCACCCTGTGCAGCATGTCCTGTCCTACTGCAGCCTGGTGTCCCAAGCCATGCACCCCATGCGGTGTGTTGCCTCCTGCCGCAGGCTGACCCGGCACCGAGGGGTGTCTGGGTTTTCAGCACAGCAGGACTCCGGAGATGGAGTGCTGCCTGTCTGCTCCGGGCCGGGTGGCTCCCATCCGGCTGCTATACATAGGCCAGCCCTGCCCCGGCGAGGCGCTGAATGGAGCAGGCTCAGTCTTATCAACCCAGCATGTCATCAGAGGGTATTTTTGGGGACAGCAGCTGCAGGCATTTGTAACGTTTGGTCCCTGCGCGCTGACACCCGGGAGCGGGGCTGGGGGAAGCGGTAGGAGCTGGTGCTGGCACTGGGAGACACGGGGGAGAGGCAGCGGAGTGAGGTGCGTGCGTGGGGCAGGGGCTGGGCTGTGGGGCTGCATGGGACAGGGTGATTGGGGAAGGGGGTGGTTGAAGGGGGCAGTGGAACAGCCGAGCCATCAGGGCTGCGTGGGTCTGCGGGTGCTGCCGTGGGGTGGCCTGTGTGTCTGGGGAGCGCGGCTGGGGAGGTGGCTCTGAATGGGTGCACCATCCTGGGGGTAGGGGTCTGGGAGGAGAAGCTGGCCCTGGTCTCGGCCACTCCTTGGGGACCGGCCCTCTGCCACCATCCCCTTTGGCTCGTTCAGGGAGTATTTTGGTTTCTCTTCCCCCTGCCCTGCCTGAGGGAGGCCAACACCACTGCACCAGCCCCAGCCATGGTGCGGGCAGAGGCCAGGGTGTGCTCTCCCAAGGGAGGCATGGAGCACCCTGCCCCACTCCTGCCCGTGACTGTGGGCACAGTTACCCACAGTGCTGGGGATGGAGGCAGTGCCTTCCAAAAGCAGGACCCCTCTCCCCAGCCTTCCCTCTGCCCCTGGGGCTGATTATTTCCAACCATGGCTCTCCATACCCGAGGGCTGGATCCTGCCTGTGGGACCACACTCTGGAGGGGGACCTGTTCCCAGGGAAGCCCCACTTTTCTCCATGGCCGAGCCATGCGGGGTGACCATCGGGTGTACGGGGGTCCCTCACCCCTCTAAGCATGGGAGGAAGCGCCTGGATCTGGCCGAGTGCCTCCTGCCTGCGACAGCCCCATATCAGCACCTGCCTGCTGAGCCAGCCCAGATGCTGCAGGAATGTGGCTCTGCCACCACCCGATACTGCAGGAATGCCCCGCGGGTGGGGAAGGGGCAGGCTGGGGCCGTACTGCCTCAGCCATCCCTGTCTCCAGCACCCAGCGAGCAGCTGCCTGCGCTCCCCATCTAGGCAGAGGTCCCCCACCACCGGAGCTGGGGGCCCCTCTGCAACCCTGGGGCAGGCAGCCTGGGCTGCGGGTGCCCCAACCCCTCGGGTGCAAAGAGTCAATTTTTGTCACCTCTTCTGTTGCTGCTGGGCTGGGAAATGGGTGATTCAAGCTGACACAGGAGCATATCAGGGGTGCTCAGAAGTGGTGCTTCTGCCACACAGGCTCGGTGCTGGGGGCTGTGCACTGTGTGGGGGTCCCTCCCAGCAGTGCTCCATGCCCGTCCCTTCTCCAAAGCCTGAGCCCCTGCCCCTGTTGGTCTGTGCATCCCCCCAGGCTGATGATCCCCGCTGCTGCCCTGGCCAGCAGCCTACTGTGACCCCAGGAAGGCAGCAATGGAGGGTTTCAGGGGAGCCCCCAGGTTCCTGGCCTATCCACGTGCCTTCACAGTACAAAGTGGCGCCGACGCAGTCCTAAGCTGCCAGATCACGGGCGACCCCCAGCCGAGCATCCTCTGGGAGAAAGACAAGACCCCAATTGAACCCTCAGGCCGCTTCCATGTGGAGGCCAAGGGGGACCTGTACAGCCTGCTGGTGTCCCGCACCACCCCCCAAGACAGTGGGCTCTACATCTGCAAAGCCAGGAATAGTGTTGGTGAGACCTACGCCGCTGCCACGCTCAAGGTGGAGGCAAGGAAGCCCCTGGAGGAGGATGGACGCTTGGGTGGGGAGACGCCCACCTTCCTTGTCACCCCCTCATCCACGCGGGTGTGCCGGGGGGAGGACGTGACGTTCACCTGCAGGGTGTCCGGCCAGCCCTGCCCAGTCCTGGAGTGGGAGAAGGATGGGCACAAGCTCTCCGACCTCTTTGAGAGCAGCCACTTTGCTGTGGGGAAGGACCTGGAGGACTGGCACTTTTTGAAGCTATTTGGCACCCGGCTCCCGGACGGGGGGGTGTACGTGTGCCGGGCACGCAGTGGCTCGCAGGAGGCCCTGGCCGCTGCTGTGCTCCTGGTTGAACCACAGGCACCGCCAGATGGGCTCCCCAATGGCTCTGCTGATGATGGCCCTGAGCTGCCGGCAGACCAGCAGCAGCGGCGGAGGCGGCATGTGGTGGGATGGCGTGCGGGACTGGAGGCCCGGGTACCCAATGGCACAGTGCCAGCCAGGGTGCCGGGGGCCAAGGCATTCGCTGTGAGCGCAGGGAAGCACGCCAAATTTCGCTGCTATGTCACTGGCAAGCCCAAGCCAGAGATCATCTGGCAGAAGGATGGTGAGCCCCTCGTCCCCGGCCGCAGGCATCTCGTCTACGAGGACCGGGAGGGCTACTTCATCCTCAAGGTGCTGTACTGCAAACCCCAGGACCAGGGGCTGTATATCTGCACCGCGTCCAACACTGCTGGCCAGACCCTCAGCGCGGTGCAGCTCCAGGTGAAAGGTAGGAGTGTGCCCAAGTATTGCCAGGAGCCACCGGGCACTGGGGGGGTCCAGGGATTTTCATCTGGCAGGGATGCATCTGTGTGTGAGCCCAGCATCCCTGGGCTCCCTCCTGCCCCATGCAGCTGGGGTCACCCCAGGCTCCTCCAGACAGAGCTGCAGGATGAAAGTGGGGGATGCTGGGCTCTCCTGCGAGAGCTGTGTCCCCCTCCACACCCCTCTCTCCTGGCAAGCAGAGAGGTGGTGTCTCTGGAGGGCTGTGGGTGTCCAGCCATGAGCAGGGAGAGGGGACAGTGCTTTGGTGACAAATTCCTGTGGAGTGCCCAGTGGTTTTGGCAGGCAGCCCTGCAGGACACGGCTCGAAGCGTCTGCACTGGCTTCAGCCCCGGCCCCAGAGCTGCCCTGCCAGCTGGGGACAGCCCATGGCTGTGGTGACCCAGCACCTGGTGCATCCCCTGCCTGCACCCTGCTGCTGAGATGCCTGCCACAGTGGGCTGGCGTGCATGCTCCTGTGTCCCCCAAAACTCCCTGCTGAGATGCTGGGGACACTGCTGGGTGTCCCCAGCCCGTGCCCTGGTTCCCCTTGCTCTCGGGGATGTGCTTCCCGGGGACAATGCCCATCCCATGCAGGCTGAAGAGGAGAGGGGCAGAGAAGGGCCAAGGGCTTGGTGCTGTTTGCAAGCTGGGAGAGCCCCGAGCCCCAAGTGCTGCCAGTGGGTGTCATGCCTGCACACCCCCTCAGTGCCCGTCTATCCTGGTGGCAGAGCACCGGCTGAGGTTCCAGGTGCAGCTGGCAGATGTGGAGGTGGCGGAGCGGGAGGACGCTGTGCTGGAGTGCCAGGTGCCACTGGAGACCATTCCCACTGCTTGGTACCTGGAGGACAGGGAGCTGCAGCCCAGCCACAAGTATGTGATGGAGGAGCGAGGCGTAGTGCGGCGCCTGACCATCCGCGATGCCCGCACAGATGATGATGGCATCTACCTCTGCCAGATGAAGGACAAGGGGCGCAGCATCGCAGAGGTCTCTGTCCGAGGTGGGGGGCACATCTCTGGCAGTATGGCTTTGCCTTCCTGTCCAGCTCCTTGCCATGTTCCCCACCACCCCCAGCATGTGCCCTCCCACTGTTTGGCCATGGTGCCTGCTGCTGCCCCTACTTGACCTCCTCCTCCTCTCTCCCACCTCAAGCAGCCCAGCCCACTCCCCAGCATCCCTCCCCAGCCCTCACGCATCTCTTCTCATAGGGGTGATCACGAAGCGCCTGCCACGGAAGCTGGATGTGATGGAGGGGGAGAATGCAGTTTTCTGCGTGGAGACACGGGAAGCATTGGAGGGGATCTGCTGGAGCCGGGATGGGCTGCAGCTGCGGGAGTCTCCCTGCACTGTGCTGAAGAGCTTTGGCAGGACACACCTCCTGGTGCTGGTGCACGTCACCCGCCAGGATGCGGGCATCATCTCCTTCGCTGTTGGGGAATCGCAGACATCCTCCCAGCTCCGGGTCAAGTGTAAGCCCCAGGCTCGGAGGGGTCCCGCATCCTCCATCCTGCCCATTCGTGGGGGGCTAACAGAGGGGAGAGACGGGATGGACACCCACTACACTGAGGATGTGATGGTCTGATGGCTTTCTGGGGAAGTGGGCTTTTAGCAGTGCTCCAGGGCCCCAGCCTCCCTGGCACTCACAAACCCTGGTAACCAGCACCATGCTACAGGGAGCAAGACCATCCTCTCCATCCTCTCCCTCCTCTCCATCAGAGAGAGCCTGTTTCTCTGTTTTCCCAGAGAAACAGGCTGTGTAGCCCCACTCAGCCCTTCCGCCACCCCATCGGGAGCCTCGCTGCCATCCCCAAGCAGGCAACACAGGCTGTGACTTGCAGGTGCGAAGCGTGACCCCCCGAGCGCGCCGGTGGCAGCTGAGATGAGCGTGGCAGAGAGCAATGCAGCCCTGCTGACCTGGTGCCCTGCGCCTGACACCCACCTCCGCCCCCCCAGCCGCTACCTGCTGGAGCGGCGAGAGGCAGCCAGGGGCGAGTGGGTGCAGTGCCTCACCACCGACCTGCCCGGCTGTGTGCGGGTGCTGGGCGACAGCGTGCCCCGTGAGACCGACTACTGCTTCCGCATCTGTGCCACCAACGAGCATGGCCGGAGCAGCCCCGTAGAGTTCCCTGGCTCCGTGCATCTCGGTGAGCATGCCAAGCTGGGGACCCCCGCAGGACCCAGCTCTCCCCAGGGGCCAGCTGGGATGTCGTGCCACAGCACACTGCTGGCCAGTGCCACCTGGACTGAGACTGGCCATGCTCCAGCCCCAGCAGCTCGCCTGGAGAGGAGTCTGCAGGACGTGTGGGTGCGGGATGGCGAGGATGCACGGTTCTCCCTGGAGCTGTCGGCCGCGGTGCAAGGCGCCTGGTTCCTCAACGGTGCCAGGCTGGGCGAGGAGGAGGAGGCTGTGGGCAGCCGGTGCAGCGTGCAGCACCGCGGGACTGAGCACTCGCTGCTGATCCAGGGAGCGCAGCTGGCCGAGAGCGGGACCCAGGTCACCTTCGTGTCCGGCAGCGTGCGGGACTCGGCCACTCTGCACGTGCAAGGTGAGCAGCGTCCTGCTGGGAGAAGAGCAGTAGGGGCTCTTATGTAGGAGGATACTTCTCACCCCTCTGCGATGTCTCTCAGCCCCGCAGGTCCGCATCACCCCGGTGCCCGAGGCTGAGCGGCTCCGGGAGGTGCCGACGGGGCTGCCTGTGCTGCTGGAGTGCCAGGTGTCCCCCTCGGGTGCCCCCGTCCACTGGCTGAAGGACGGCGAGGCCGTGCCCCTGGATGATGTTATTGCAGTGCAGGTTGAGGGCTGCGTGCGGAGGCTGCTCCTCCGCTCAGCGGGTCCCTCGGACACCGGCGTGTACACCTGCGACGCTGGGGATGATGCTGTGAGCTTCGTGGTGACTGTGACCGGTGAGCTGGGGAGCGCATGCGAGAGTGTGGACCCAACCTCCTGACAGTGGTGTCCCTGACCCTCTTCTTGCCACCGTGATGGGGCAGAAAGCTGCCATCAGTCGGGTGCCTGTGCTGAGCCCCAGCATGTGCCCCCGGCAGAGCCACCGGTGAGGATCATTGGCTCCAACGAGGAGGCCCCCCATGCCTACACAGTCGGGCAGCGTGTGGAGCTGTGGTGCCAGCTGTCCCGTCCAGAGGCCCCAGTGCGCTGGTACAAGGACGGGGAGGAGGTGGAGGAGGGCAAGAACCTGGTGCTGGAGCAGGAGGGGCCACGGTGCCGACTGGTGCTGCCCTGCGCCCGGCCACAGGATGCGGGGGAGTTCGTCTGCGATGCCGGTGGGGACTCCGTCTTCTACACCATCACTGTGGCAGGTGAGTGCGATGCAGGTGGACTTGTGGGATCACCTCCTGGGGGGCTTTCTTCTACGGTCTGGGGTGCCGCAGCACAGGTTGCTGTCGGTATCGCTGCTCTGGGGTTGGGGATGCTTGTCAGAGATGCTCTTGCTGGGTCCTCACCAGCAGATCAGTCGGTCAGTCGGGGTCTTTGCAGCAGCTCTGGTGCATGAACCCACCCAGACTGACTGGCAAAGGGGATAGCTCGCTCTGCCAGTCCGAAATGCTCAGGCACCTGAGGGCACCCAACACCTCCATGCCAGGGTGTTTGCCGAACCTCTGCCACAGCCAGTAAACAAGTCCTCCTCTGAGGTCCTAAAAATAGCGGACCCAGCACCTGGCATGGGGTGACTTGCAGTTGGATATCATTCTGATGGATAGTGTTAATTACTGACCTGAAAATTAGCGGTTGCCTGGATACTGATGATTGGGTGGTATTTACCGGGTGTGAGCAGGGGACGGTGTCCCGCAGTGGCTGCCCTGGCCATGGGGCGACTGCTGGCATCGCTGGCTGGCAGAGGATAATGAAAGCTGAAAGCGAGTGAAAGACTTCCCCTTGCTGGCCCCAAAACCCACAATCCTGCAACCACAGGAAGGCGACCAGGGAGAGAGCTAAAGCCCAGTTAAAAGGCTGTGTGACCGCAGCGGTAAAGCCTTGCCACAGTGTTCGTATGTGGCAAAGTGCTGAAGTTGATGGCTGAGGATACAGGAGTGAAGATGGGATGAGTGATAAGAGGCACTTGAAGAGTCAGTGAAGTGGTGACTGCTGAGCGGGTGAAGAAAGGAGGATTTTAATGTGATAAAGGCAAAATTGCCAGTGGAAAGGGCAGGCAGCATGTGCTGTGGGCAGAGGCAGGAGGCATCATCCGCCCTGGGGGAATGCAGGGCATGGAGGGCCAGCTTCCCTGGGGTAGGAGGGGGAAATACCATCTGCTGAAGCTCAGCCTTTCACCTGAGCAGCTTTGCATAACTTAGATGGAAGGGTCTAGAGAGGCTTACTCAGTGGGATCAGGACTCGGCCATCGGTGTCACCGGTGGGACTCAGTGCAGTTGCCAGGAGACTCAGGCTGGCAACCCTTTGGCACCAGTGCCGGGCTGGCTGCTGCAGTCAGCGCTGCTGTGGCATGCTTGGGTTTCCCTGAGGCATCCCAGCTATCCCCAGGGGCTGCTGCAGCGTGGAGCCTGTCTGTCTCAAGCCCGGCCACCCCTGCGTGCCTCTGGGTTTTCCGGCAACTGCCCAACACCGGGGCTCCCTCAGAGCTGGCGTAGGGACTGGGGCCAGAGCCGCACTGCCCACTGAGGGCTGGCAAATTGCCCCCTCCTCACTTTGGTCCCGTTCAACATCTCCAGCCACACTTCAGTGACGTGATTGCTTTTAGCAGGTCCAAGGAGACAGGCAGCCACCAAGCGTTTGATCAGGGACCCGGGCGGATGCAGGCTCAGCGTGTTGCGGGTTGAACACTGCAAACTGGCGCCGCACCGCTCTCACGCGCTGTGGGGCTGCGGTGTGCTGCTGAGCCTGGGCATCGTGGCTGGAGGCTGTCTGGGAAGTTTGCAGCCCAGACGCCCAGCATGGACACCCAGCACGGGGCAGCTGTGGGCCGTGAGAAGGGCAGGTCGCTGCTTGGCTGCCAGCGTGCTCTGGTGCCAGCTGTGCCCTGTGCCCACCCACAGCCGTGGGCTGGCTGAGCACCATGGTACAGTCTGGGCCAGCTACAGCCCACTGCAGTGTGTATGGCCGGGCAGGTGGTGTTGGCTGCTGCAGGCAAGGGCCGCATCCTGACCTTCTCCCAGGAAAGAGCAGGGCTGGTCACTTCATGTTTGTACTGGGAGCCCCTCTGGCTTTAGAGGTCCAGACTCAAGTCAGCGGGAAGATGTGAGCAGTGTCACACGTTTTGTGTATAACCCATCAATGGCAGTGTTCAGCAAGCACTGTGATCTGGCATGGTGTCCTGGGTCCTGGTGAGCCAGAGGGATGGGGATGCTTGCCACAAGCAAGCCACACGCCTGTGCTGCAGTGTGAGCAAATGCCAAGGGCTGAGCTGAGACAGAAGAACCAGGCAGGGACCTGGTGGCCTCCGAAACAGGGGCACGGGTGAAGGGATGGGCACCCACTGGCAGGGCAGCCACAGGGGCCGGTGCTGGCATCACAGATGGCAATTAGCAGTGCTGGGGCTCTCTAACGAGGCATTTGCCTACCTGCATCCACCTTCCCCCATCCCTCAGCTCCATCCCAGGGCAGAGCAGGGTAGGTACCATGGGAGCTGGGTCATGGTGGTGATTTACGGCCACGCAGGAAGCTCGGTGCTCCTGCCGGGTGCGACGGGTGAGGAGTAGCTGGAGCCCCGCGCAGGGCAGCCCAGCTGCTTGTGCTATGCAGGACATGGATGAGATGGTGCCTTCCAGCCTTAAACTTAATGAGCCAGTGAAGCCATTGCTCCACACAGCGCTGTGACTGCCACCATCACCTGCTCTGGTCTTTACATCCTTGCTGAGCGTGTCTCTCCCTGGCAGAGGCACCGGTGAGGATCATTGGCTCCAACGAAGACGCCCCTCATGCCTACACAGCCGGGCAGCGTGTGGAGCTGTGGTGCCAGCTGTCCCGTCCAGAGGCCCCGGTGCGCTGGTACAAGGATGGGGAGGAGGTGGAGGAGGGCGAAAGCCTGGTGCTGGAGCAGGAGGGTCCACGGTGCCGACTGGTGCTGCCCTGCGCCCGGCCACAGGATGCGGGGGAGTTTGTCTGTGATGCCGGTGGGGACTCTGTCTTCTACACCATCACTGTGGCAGGTGGGTGTGTTGCACAGCTACGGCCCTCTCCCCCTTCTCCCTCTGCCCCAGCTCCCTGCTCGTGCTGCCGTCCCACTGGCAGCTGCAGCATCTCAGCTTCCCCTCGCCTCCTCGTGAGCAGCTCCTTGCCCGTGTCTCTGGGCTGGAGGGGGATGCGGGCAGGGGCAGGCCGGCTGCCCTGTCTCCTCCCAGATCCCTGTGCCGCGCCATGCCGTCCCTCTGCACCCCAGGGCACAGCCAGGCTACCTGCCCATGGGTTATGCCACCTCACACCCCAGCCCTGGTGCTCCCTCACCTTTCAGCCGCCAGCACTGCAGGGCTGAGATGACCCTGGCCGCTGGCCCCAGAGCAGGTAGGATGGAGACCAAGTGACACAGAGTCTTGGTCTTCTCAGCCCCACAGGTCTGCATCGCCCCGGTTCCTGAGGCACAGCAACTCCAGGAGGTGCTGGCAGGGCTGCCCGTGCTGCTGGAGTGCCAGGTGTCCCCCCCAGATGCCCCTGTCCACTGGCTGAAGGACGGTGGGGCTGTGGTCCCAACCAAGGTCCTGGCCATTCACTCGGAGGGATGCTTGCGGAGGCTGCACATCCCTGCAGCTGTGCTGTCTGACTCGGGGACATACACCTGCAATGCTGGGGACGATGCTGCCAGCTTCAGGGTGACCGTGAGCGGTAAGCTGCCAGGGGGGTGCCCGTCCTCCTGCAGGGCTCACCCACCACCACAGCTGAGCTCCACCTTGTGTCCCCCGGCAGAGGCACCAGTGAGGATTGTCGGCTCCAACAAGGAGGCCCCCCATGCCTATGTAGCTGGGCAGCGCGTGGAGCTGTGGTGCCAGCTGTCTCACCCGGTGGCCCCAGTGCACTGGTACAAGGATGGGGAGGAGGTGGAGGAGGGCAAGAACCTGGTGCTGGAGCAGGAGGGGCCACGGTGCCGGCTCGTGCTGCCCTGCACCCAGCCACAGGACACGGGGGAGTTCATCTGTGATGCCGGGGACGTGTCTGTCTCCTACCACGTCTTGGTGGCAGGTTGGTGGCACAGCAGGGATGTCCTACTGGGAAGGGCAGCACTGCCCCAGCTCTGTGCTGTGGGGTCACCAGTGCTGCTGCCTGTCCTGAACATCGCAGAGGAGGGCATGTGGCTGCATCACCCAGGAGCTGGTGGGTGACCCCCTCCAGTGATGCTGGGGTGGCACTGTGTGCCTGCTGCCCCTGCCCTTGAGCAGCTCCTGCCCCTTTGCACTGGGGCGAGAGGCTGTAGCATCCATGCAGCCTCAAAGGAACAGGGATGCAGATGACCATAAGGAGGGACACCAGAGCCAGGAGCGGTGCAGAGAGCAGGTCTCACACCTTTCCTCCACATCCTTGGCAGAGCCACCAGTGAGGATCCTGTACCCTCTGCAGCGCTCACTGGAGCTGCCAGTGCAGGCACCAGGGCGTGTGGAGCTGCGGTGCGAGCTCTCCGTGCCAGATGCTCCCGTGCGCTGGTTCAAGGATGGGCTGGAGGTGGATGAGACTGACAACCTGCTGCTGCTGGTGGAGGGGGCCTGGCGCTGCCTCCTCATCCCCAGGAGCAGCGCGGAGGACACGGGCGAGTACATCTGCGAGAGCAAGGATGAGGCTGTCTCCTTTGACGTCAAGGTGTCAGGTCAGTGGGGACCCGAGAGCAGGGACACACTGGTGGGGCTCCAGCCACGGGTTCTTTCCCAGCCCGAGCAAGGGGGACTGGCTCCTCTGTAGTGACGGAGTCAGTGGGTGCCCACACCCCATGTGCTGGACCACCCAGCACTGCTGCTTGCCTTGGGCTGGCAGCAGGTGTCCCCAGGGCCATGTTGTCCCCACACTGCTTTGCATCACGGCCACGCCATCCTCACAGAGCTGCCAGTAAGGATCCTGCAGCCCCTTAGACCTCCCCCTGTCGTGATGGTGTCCCCGGGGGAGACGGTGACGCTGGGCTGTGAGCTGTCCCGTGTGGATGCGCCTGTGCACTGGACCAAGGAGGGCATCAGGCTGGAGGCTGGGGGCAGCCTGGTCCTGGAGGAGGAGGGTGCCCACCGCCGCTTGCTCATCCCTGCTGCTCAAACTGAGCACTCCGGAAAATACATCTGTGCCACTGCCGATGACACAGTGACCTTCACTGTCCAAGTGTTGGGTGAGCAAGAGGCTGGGGGAGAGCCTGGTGGGGCACGCTGGCTGCACAGACCTTGGAGACCCCAGCTCTGTTGGTGTTGGGTGCTGCAGACCCTCTGGTCAGGATCCTGGAGAGGGACGTCCTGCTGACCCGCCGGCATTGCCGGGCCATGGAGGACCTCGTGCTGGAGGTGCACCTCTCGCATGCCCATGGGGAGGTGAAGTGGTACAAGGATGGGGAGAAGCTGCAGGACACAGGGCGCGTGCGGCTGGAGGAGGACGGGGTGCGTCGCTCCCTCATCGTCCTGGGTGCCACGGGCAGGGATGCGGGGGAGTATCTCTGCGACACTGGTGACGACAGCATTGTCTTCTTCATCACCGTGGAAGGTGAGCTGGAGGTTCTGGGGGTGACAGCCAGTCAGGCGAGGACTGATGTGGGTCCCTGGCTGCTGACAGGCTGGTGTGGGGCTGGGCTGGGTGGCAGTGAGCATGGGGAGGCTGGTGGGGGGACACAGGGAGCAGGCTGCACCCACATGGGCACTCTGTGGAAACCCCTGCGCTGCCCAGCTGCAGCCAGAGGAGGTCCGGACAGGATCCAGCCATTGCAGTACCCGGCACAGGCTGCTGCTCCCATGGTGACTGCCCGTCTCTCCAGTCCCAGAGCCACCGGTGACCATTGTGGGCAGTACGGGCACCGTGGAGCATTGCTGCCTGGTGGCTGGGGAGGACCTGGTGCTGGCTTGTGAGCTCTCTCGGCCTGACGCCACCGTGCGCTGGCTCCGGGACGGCCAGGAGGTGCAGCCAGGTGAGCGGGTGCAGGTCGAGGCCTGCGGGGTGCTGCGGCAGCTCACCATCCGTGGGATGCAGCCTGGTGACTCGGGGTGCTACATCTGCGACGCCGCCAGCGACCGTGCGGTGACAAGCGTGGAGGTGTCAGGTGAGCTGGCAGGAGCTCAGCACCCTGGGGACCGCCAGCACGGTGGGATCATGCCATAGCCCTGGGCGATGGGAGGGGATGCCTCTGTGACCCTGCTGATGGCAGAGGCCAGGGTGGCAGCATGGCAGGGGAGGGCGGGAGCCCTGTCCCCAACCCTGCAGGAGCCGTTGGTCAGAAAGGGATATGTCAGGGTCATGGCGAGACATGTCCCTCCCACCTCCCCCAGCCAGGGGCAGGTTAAATTTAGCCTTGGCCGGCTCCCAGGCGCCACTCCTCCTGCTTCTGCTGCCAAGGGCTGAGCTCAGCCCGACCACTTATCAGTTGGAGATGGAGGACTGGGCAAGGTGGGAAAGGGCCTGGCACAGGCTCTGGGGAGCAGGCAAGGCACTCAGGATGGGGAACACACCAAAATTAATGGCCCCAACCCAGCACCTGAGCCACCTGTGCAGGGAGGGATGCAGGAGTGATGGGCTCTGCTGCCATCCCTGCCTGGGGTCCCTTCTCTGAGGGGACCCCGAGCTACCAGACCCCACTAGCCTGCACACCTGCCCCACTGGAACCCCTGGCTGGTCCCACCATGACCCCCAGCCACTCACAGCATCCCGCAGCTGGATGCACCATGACCTCCATCAGCCCCACAACCCTCCTGCCCCACAGTGACCCGCTGTGAGCATCGCCACCTCTCTGCTCGCAGTGGTCCCGTCCCTGCATTGCTCTGTGCCGCAGGGACACCCCTGAGCCCTGCCTTGTCCCCCTTGCCCCCCAGCCCGGCCCGTGTGCATCGTAAACAAAGAGGAGGCGCAGAGCCCACTGGAGGTGCTGGAGGGGGACAGCGTGACGCTGGTGGCCCGGCTGTCTCCGGAGATGGCAGTGGTGCAGTGGCAGAAGGACGGACAGATGCTGTGCTCGGGCGGGCGGCTGCTGGTGTGCAGTGAGGGCCCAGCGCGCAGCCTCACCATCAAGCAAGCAGAGCTGGGTGACAGTGGCATCTTCCTCTGCGATGCCGGTGACGACGAGGTGCATTTCACACTGCACGTGAAAGGTGAGCCTGGAGGTATCCCTCACCCATGCCAGGGGGCAGAAGTGGTCCCCTGCCCCGTGCCAGGATGCTTCATGCCCCCATCCCATACTGGTGCCATGGGCGGGAGCACGCCTGAGCCTGGTGCTCCCCTGGCACAGAGGCGCCCGTGCTGTTCGTGAACAANGGGGGTTTGGCCATGCAGAGCTGCGAGTGAAGTTCCTGCGCGGGCTGTCGGACGTGTGTGCGCGGCAGGGCGAGCGGGCAGTGCTGTGGTGCGAGCTCTGCAAGGCACGGGGTGATGTGGTGTGGCGGAAGGATGGACGGGCACTGGCACCCGGCCCCCGCCGGCAGATGGTGGTGGAGGGGCGAGAGCGCTCGCTGGTGCTGAGCCGCGTGGAGCCTGAGGATGCTGGCGAGTACTGCTGCGAGTCCAACGATGACCGGACGCTGGCGTTGCTGACGGTCCAGGGTGAGCTGTGCCCGAGGCTTGGCCACCATCCCGGGGACCTCTGTGCCATGGGGGCAGTGGGGAATTTGGGCATAGTGATGGCAGGGGAGTGCGGGGATGCTCAACAGCTCTGCAGGATGGGGGTTCCCCAGTGCCGTGCCCCAATGCCCTGGCTGTAGTCCCCAGGGTGGTGGAAATCATCATGGAGCTGCAGAGCCTGACGGTGCTGGAGGGGGAGGACGCCACCTTCAAGTGCCTGGTGTCCCCTGAGGATGTGGCCGTGAACTGGCAGCTGAATGGCCAGCCTGTGGTCCCTGGCGAGCGGCTGCTGGTGATAAGGAGCGGGCTGTGCCACAGCCTCACCCTCCGGCAGTGCCAGCCAGGTGACGCGGGCACCGTGATGGCCAACGCGGAGGGGCTGGTGAGCACAGCCCGGCTGAGTGTGCAAGGTGAGGGGGAAGGGGCCGGCTGGGGCACAGCCCGGGGCACAGCCCNAACGGGAGGAGCGGGAGAAGCGGCTGGTGCTGGAGGGTGGCAGTGCCGTGCTCTCTGCTATCCCCTCCTCGGAGCGAGCCGATGTCACCTGGCTAGGCCCGCGGCAGGTGGTGGTGACGGGCGAGCGCTATGAGCTGCGGCAGGACGGCCGCGTGCACAGCCTTGTCCTCTGCAACGTGGCCAAGGAGGATGCTGGCGTCTACACCTGCCTCTCCCCCCATGACCAGATGCAGTTTGACGTGAGCGTCCGAGGTG
>VYXH01012577.1:79422-89682 GCA_013397275.1 Burhinus bistriatus | reverse complement strand
TTCACCTTACCCGCCCTGCCCGCCTCGGGAGCACCTGGAAGAGCCTCGTGTGCTCTTGCTGCCCGCTGTGCAAAGGTTGCCTGCTGCGGCATGCGCTGCCAGGCACCCTGCCCGGGTCCCTCTCCTGCCCTGCCCTAGCAGGGACCCCTCCCGTAGTGACACGTCCCCCCCCCAGCCAACACTGCAAACTCCAGCCTGCTCCAAGGCCGGCTGCGGCCTGTCCCGGTGGCCCCGGGATGACGGGGAGCAGGCAGTGAAAGGGCCTCCTTGTCCCGGCGAGGCGGTGGGCGGATGGAGGGGGCTGAATGGGGCCAGTGTGTGCCAGGCGGCGGCTGGGGGCCGGGTGGGGGTCGCTTCCTGCTGCTGCGCCGGGCTGGGAGAATTGAACCTGGAAGTCATTGTGAGGGGGGCTGTGGCAGGAAGGGGGACACAGCTGGCCCCGTGCTGGCTTCGGGCCCTACTGGGGTGGGTGGCTTCCCTGAGGAGGGCAGCGTGGGCTTGCCTGCCTGCCCCAGAGCAGCGCGGTGGGAAGGTGCTTCCCAGCTCGGCTGTCCTGGCCAGGGCTGGCAGCACGGTATTGTGCCTGGCAGGTGGTGTCCCTGCTAGAGCTGGGGCGTGCAGCCCTGTTCCCCTCCTCTAGCCTTTGACAAGCCTCTGGTTTGAGCTGGGCTGGCCAGCTCATGGGAAGAGAAAGGTCTCCCGTTGTCACAGATTTAGGGGGGGACCTCAGCAGAGCACTCTGCTGTGCCTCTGGCCCAGGGCTGCTGCTGGCAGCCAGTGCCACTGGGGTGATGTCTTGTGTGTGTGGTTGCAAGCCCAGGAGCAGTTCCTGCAGAGGAACTGAGGTTGGCACCACTGGGGTGGACAGGGATGGTCCGGGCCAAGGTGGGGTGCTGCATCCAGGGTCCAGACGTCCTCTCCCTCCTGCAGGACCCGGTACATCAGCACGGAGCTGGGGATGCGGCAGCGGCTCTTTGTCGGTGTGCTGACCTCCAAGAGCACACTGAACACGCTGGGGGTGGCCGTCAACCGCACGCTGGCCCACCGCCTGGAGCGCCTGGTATACTTCACAGGCACGCGGGGCCGCAAGGTACCCCATGGTATGACAGTAGTGACGCACAGCGACGAGCGACCCATCTGGAACATGTACCAGACCATCAGGTACCTTCTGGACCACTACGTGAACGACTTTGACTGGTTCTTCCTGGTGCAGGACGATACCTACACAGAGGCACACCGCATCAGCCGCCTGGTTGCCCACCTCAGCATCGACACCCATCTTTACTTGGGCCGTCCGGAGGAATTCATCGGTGGGGACACTGAGGGACGCTACTGCTATGGCGGTTTTGGCTACCTGCTATCCCGCAGCCTCCTCCTGCTCCTGCAGCAGCACCTGGAGAGCTGCCGCAATGACATCCTCAGCGCCCGGCCCGACGAGTGGCTGGGCCGCTGCATCATCGACTACACGGGCATCAACTGCGCTGAGGAACACGAGGTAGGTCCTGCGGTGGAGATGGACTCCAGGAGCCCGATCCTTGGCCAGTGTGTTTCCCTGCCTCCTCAGGGGCTCCTAGGGCCTGGGAGACCAGCCCTTGTGCCCTATTGTCCTTTGAGCTTGCTGTGCTGGCAGCTGGTGGGGTGGGAGCATGGGTCAGGGCCAGCCATGACCCATCTCTTCTGGCTGCTGCAGGGCCTGCATTACCACTACTTTGAGCTGGGGAAGAATGTGGACCCCGAGCGGGAGACCGACCTCCGTTTCCAGAGCGCCTTCACTGTTCATCCCGTGCTGGATCCCCTCCAGATGTACCGGCTGCACAAGTACTTTGCACAGGTGGAGCTGGAGAGAACGTACCAGGAGATTCAGCAGCTCCAGGTGAGACCTGGCTTGGCTGGGAGGGTCTAGGCTCCTCCTGTCATCCTTGTGGGCTTTCTGGTCACTCCATGTCACCTCTCTGCTTTAACATGAGGATTTCTCACCTGGAGCTGCTGCGGGATGAGATCAGCTGAGCTTGTGTGACTGCAGGGGCAGCTGTGCTGGCTGGAGAGCAGCCTTCAGGGTGTGAGCAGCTTTGGACCCGGATGGGTCCTGTAACTGCGGTGGTGGTTCAGGGGGATGGAGCCAGCAGGGTGCTGAGGTCCACCAGCAAAGGCCGGGTAGAGTGGGAGAGGGTGTGGTTCCCTCTGGTGGAGGTGGTGTGTTGCATTCAGGGTGCTGTTAGGAGGAAACCTGAGGTGCTGACTGGAGTCAGGCTGAAGGTAGAGTTGTTCTGGTGCTGCTCTTTGGGGGCCAGGAGTGGCCAGCCTCTGAGTATCAGGAGTCAGCTTGATGCTACTAGAGCTGGAAGACCTACCTGCACCTGCCTTGGCTCTTACTCCTCCATCTCTCCTCTTGCAGCTGGAGATCCAGAATGCCAGCAGCCTGTCTGCCGACGGGGACCATGGTGCCACATGGCCTATTGGCATCCCGCCCCCCTTCCAGCCCAAAACTCGCTTCGAGGTGCTGCGCTGGGACTACTTCACAGAGGAGCAGGTCTACGCCTGTGTAGACGGCTCCCCCAAGTGTGAGCTGCGCGGTGCAGACCTGGCGGATGTGGCTGACGTGGTGGCCACAGCCATGGAGGAGCTGAACCGCAAGTACCAGCCAGTGCTCCACATCCGCAAGCAGCAGCTGGTGAATGGGTACCGGCGCTTTGACCCCACGCGTGGCATGGAGTACACACTGGACCTCCAGGTGGAGGTGGTCACCCAGAAGGGGCACAGCCGCTCAGTCACCAAGCGCGTGCACCTGGTGCGCCCCCTCAGTGAGGTGGAGATCATCCCCATGCCCTACGTGACGGAGGCCAGCCGCATCAACGTCATCCTGCCACTGACGGCCCATGACCGGGACCATGCTGCCCGCTTTTTGGAAGCTTACGCGGCAGCCGCCTTTGAGAGCAGCGAGAATGCAGTGCTTACCTTCCTCTTCATCTATGACCCCTTTGAGGCTCAGCAGGTCACCCAGAATGACATCTTCGCCCCTGTGAAGGCCCAGATCACCGAGTATGAGCACAAGTATGCAGAGGTGAAGATCCCATGGATCAGTGTCAAGACAGACGCACCCTCCCAGATCAAGGTCATGGACATCATCTCCAAGAAGCATCCTGTAGACACGCTTTTCTTTGTGGCTGGTGTGGGGACAGAGGTCACCATTGACTTTCTGAACCGCTGCCGGATGAACACCATCAACAACTGGCAGGTCTTCTTCCCCATCCACTTCCAGGGCTACAACCCTGCCATTGCTTACCACAACCAGGAGCCACCTGCCATGCTGGACCTGCTACGGGACGCAGGGCGCTTTGACCGTGACGTCTTCCATGAAGCCTGCTTCTACAATGCCGACTACATGGCGGCACGCACCCGCATGGCAGGCGATGTGCAGGAGAATGAGGACATCCTGGAGACCCTGGACATCTATGACATGTTCATCAAGTACTCCAACCTGCATGTATTCCGGGCCGTGGAGCCAGCCCTGCTGCAGCGCTACCGGCACCAGGCCTGCAACCCCCGACTCAGCGAGGAGATCTACCACCGCTGCATGCAGAGCAGCCTGGAAGGCGTAGGCTCTCGCTCCCAGCTGGCTATGGTGCTTTTCGAGCAGGAGCAGGGGAACAGCACCTGAACCTCAGGGTGCGGAGGGGCTGGTCCTGCCGTGCCCTGCCAGCATGCCTGCCCCACCTCTTCTGCTGCCCAAATCTGTCTTCCTCTTCCCAGTGGCTGCAGGGATTGCCGGTGCCCGAGCTCATGACTTGCGCCACTGGGACTGCTTGGGCCGGGGTCTGCCAGCCTGGGGTGCCCAGGTCCTTCCAGAGCTGCCGTGGCTGTGCAGACCCCGGGGTGAGGTGGGGTTGGACTCACTGAGCTGCAAGCTGGGACGCCCAGCTTCTCACCCCAGAGCTGCTGGCCCCATCTCTCCATCCTGGCCCCGCTGCGCAGCAGGGAGGCGATGGGCTGCCCTGTCCCTTGCTGCCCCTTCTCCACTGGGGGCACACCGAGCCCAGGGGCCCCTGCTGCGGGGCCATGACTGCCACGGGGCTGAGGGCGATCCCGCGCGGTTTCCCCAGTGTCCCGAGACAGGACTGTGCCCCTTGCTCCTTTGGTGCATCAGCTCGGTCCTGCAGGGACAGCGGGATGGGACGTGTCCCACCCCAAAAGAGCAATAAGGAGGTTGGTTTCAGGGTTTTGCCACTTGGCAATGAGCTGGAGCACTCCTGGTGAGTTTAGGTGGGTGGTCCTGGCCCCTGGGGCCAGTAGGCACAGGGGGTGCCGGAGGGGATCCTGCTGTATTCACATACCGTGAGCTGCTCCCCATGGGAACCGTGACCCAGGCCGCTTCGGCCTTCGCAGTATTGATAGGACGTCGGAGGTCGCAGCCCTCAGATGAGAGCCTCCTGACAGAGGTGGGAGCCCTCCCTGATGTGGTGCCACCCTCGGGGGTGGGGGAACATAGTGCCCGGCTTGCTGAGCACAGTAGAGGGTTTGGCTGTGCATCTCCTAAGGAGAAAGCGACTGAGGAGCCGCTCTCTGCTCCTGGTTTGTATTTAATAGCGGGTGGGTTGGGATGGGGGAGGTGTTTACACTAATAAAACAGAAATGAAACTGATGGCTCTGGCTGATTCTTCCCTGGGGCATGTCTGGGCATCTCGCTGGAGGTCTGTGTGGTGGTAGGTGCTGGCTGCTTGTACGAAACCTGGCTGCAGCTGGCTGGACCGCTTCCTCGCAGGAATGCTGCTTTCCCCAAGCTGCTTGCAGCATCTTCTACCTGAGCTGGGAGACTGCTTCTCCTTAGCAAGGCCGGGGGGAGCCTGCCAGCTTAGGGACAGGCTAGCAGGCACCAGGCCAAGCAGGCACATGGAAATACCAGCTTGAACCCCGGGGGGCTCACAGCAGGAGTTCTGCACCTCCCCTGGGGCTGTCCTGCTGTCACCAGCTGCTACTAGCCACTGGTGGTGCAGCAGGATGCTGAGCCCCTTACTACGGGAAGCCCCAGTACCCACTGCGGTGTGCTGAGCTCCGGGCAATGCCCCGTCTCTCCTGGTGCCATAAATTTGTGATCCTGCTGACCAGGTTTCCAGCCTGCTTATTGGTTTGGGTGGTTTTGGGGTTTGTTTTCTGTTTGTTTGGTTTTTTTTCCTCAGCCCTGGCTGCTGGTGGAAAAGCACTGTGGTGAGGGGCTGGTGCAGCCATGTGTTTCCCCTCACATGTGCTGTCCCCATGACAGCCTTCGCGGGCTCTGTGTGAGTAATGAGGGACCCTGGCTCACGTCAGAGCAGAAGTCGGGTGCCCAAGTTGGGTGAGCTCTGCCCTTTAGGATCTGGGATCAGCTCTGAAGGAAACTCCTGGGCCAGAAACCACATCTGAGCACTGTGTTGAATCTTTAGGGCTGGACCTGCCCTCTCTACGTTTGTTTCATTGGTTTTTGGGCTGTTTTGCATCTTGAGTCTTCTCAGCATCTTGTGGTTTCCAGTTCTGGGTCGGGCAGAGCAGCGTGGTCCTGCCCTGGACTGTCTCACCACTTACAGCTCCTGTTTGCAGTATGAAAAGTGGGGACTGTGTCCCCTGCCTGTGCTGCCTGCTCCAGGCAGGATTTTCATGCCTCTGCACACTCTTCCCACCAGTCCTTTGGTCGTCACGTTTTACTTGTTCACAAAACACCCGTGTCAAAGACACATCCCCAGGAAAATTAATTGAACCTACTTGATGTTAGTTAAGCAGGCTGTTAGTGCTCAGCGAAACTCATGAAATGCCCCTGGGCTGTGTGGAATGCCTTCCCCAAAGATTCATTCATATATTCCTGCTCCAGTCTTCATCTCCACAGTGTAGGAGCATCGGTGTTTAAATATAATTTTATTATATTTCAGACGATAACTGTTAGCTTGCTCTGAGTATTTCTATTTTTGATCTTCCCCGAGCACATCCTTAATTCCCTTTAAATGTGAATCTGGGACAGAGGGAGCGAGGCGGATGCAGGTGTGTTACGGATGCATTTCTCCTCTGAAAAGCAGACCTAGGAGTCGGATGTGATTAGGTGTTAGAAGAGTATCCAAATGGTAATAAAGCAAACCTGCTTCAAATCAAGTTGGCTGCAAAAAGAAAAGCTGAATTGTCATTTAATTGTCACAAGATGGTCTAGATAGGGTTGCTCTTGTCTCCTCGTTGCTGTTTGCCCAGACTGAGTTAGAGCTATTTGCATACCTAACGCTCTGCACTATCAACACCAGCGAAGCCCCCCCTTGCTCTGTCATACCTACGAGCAAATGACAGCGCTCGTGGCAGTCCCAGCACGGTTATTGCTCCCTTCTAAAAGGAGCTGGCAGGGTTTGAAGCCGCTTTGGTGTTTGCTGGGTTATTTGCAGCTTCAAAACATGCCGAAACCCCGTGGAAGGATGCGTGAACCTGTGGGAAGGGGGTTGGTGATGGGAGCAAGCCGGCCAGCTTGGCCGGGGCCCAGAACAACCTTCCTGCACCTGAGTGAAGCAAATGGGCTCACTGGGCAATGGCAGAGACCCGTGACGATGGGGACGCGGGCACAACAGCTCTTTCCCCCTCCTGCCTACGCAGGGCCGGCGGGTGCAGGCAGGGCGCTGGACCGGGACCGGGACACCCTTGAGAGAGGCAGGGAGGAGCGGCCCCAGGTGCTGACGTGGGTGGCTGAGCAGACAGGGACTTTCTGCCATCCCTGTTCAGGTTTGACCGGTACTGCCATACAATGTGTGGATTTTTGCACAGCTGCAGAGCCGCAAAAGGGCAATTTTTGCAACAGGGCAGGAGAAAACACGTCCGCTGCCCCATAGACTTCTGCTTCCCTCGAGAAAATTTTCTAAAAGCATTACTGGCTCACCATGGCCTTTGAGAAGAGCAGCACAAGTTCCTCTTGGGGAGTTTTTTGGAAGAGAGTGTGAAGAGCGGGCTCAGAGCAAAGCTCTTTGAAGCATNCCCCCCCCCCCCGCCCCCGCAATTTGTTCCCCTGTGCAGTCATGCAGGTGGGCGCCTCTCTGCAGATGCAGCAGTGAGCCTGCGAGCAGGGAAGGCAAAACCTGCTTCGTTAGCCCTGTTTGGGTCACTTCTGGCTGCGCTAAACCCCGCGGCAGAGTTACTTCAGCCCTGGCAATGTTAATCAGCTCGATGGCTGACCTTTGGGAGGATGTAGGAAGCGCTGCCATGCCAGGAGAGGGCTGGAGGGCAAGGGGAAGCGCGGTGCCCTTTCATCCCTGTGCTTTCCTTGGGAAGGGGCCAGCGGTGCCTCCCTGCCTTGTCCCACAGGAGCGGGCTCCATCAGCCACAGAGCCGGACCCAACCCTGGCAAATGTTTCCTCCCGGCCGCAAGCGAAGGCGGGAGAAGCTGCACTGCTTAAGGAGGAGCAGGCAGGGAGATGCCGGGCTTTGCCTGCACCCAGTGCCCCTGGTCACAGACCAAGGCCCTCTGGAGGAGGGGGGAGGCTTTGGCCAGGGGCTTTTCTGGCCAAACTCGGGGAAATCAGAGCCTTTCGATGAAGAGGGAAACAACCCTTAGCTGTAAGTGCAGGCAGGGCTGCTGCTGGCGTGTGTCTGCCCCGGCGGGTTTTCCCTGCACGGTGCTGTCAGTGCACCCAGCTATGCCTGAGGACATCCCCTCTGGGGACACACAGCCGCATCACGGGCACACTGCAGGAGCCCAGTGCTCTGTGGCTGGGGGGAGAGGCAGGCAGCTCGGTTGGGTTTGGATTTTAATTGCCGCCTTGGCTTTTCTAGCCTACTTGCCCGCTGTCAGGGACTGAGCGCTGGAAATTGAGGGCTGTGTCCCCTGCCTGGCCCCACTGATGGGCACCACGGGTCCATTTTCTCAGGAAGGGGGTCATGGGGAAACGGCCAGGACCAAAGCAGTGAGCTTGGCACGCTCAGGTCATCAGGAGATGCTGAGGGTCAGTCCTTTCTCCAGGTGTTGCCTGTGACCACCAGCATCTCTGGGCCAGGAGGCAATGGGGAGGAGGTGACAGCAGCGAGGCCAAATGTCCCATTGCACTCCAGGGCTCACTTCCAACCCCTCTGCTCCCAAGGTGGATGGTTTGTTTTCTTTGAGATGCAGCTTTCCCTGGGAACAGCTGTAATTGTGGTGTGTGGCAGTGGAGGCACGGTGTGAAGTGCCCGAGGAGATGCTCATCCAGTGGGCAGAAGGGATCCTCGCCGGCTGCTCCATCCTGGTGCCCCCTCCCCAGGGCCAGCACCGCATCCCACAGGAGCTGAGTCTGCCGGGGTTGTCCCCTTCATGGTGACAGGAACCGTCGCCAGTGCAGCCAGTCCTGCTGCGGTCAGGTGCCTGGCATTTGTCCAGAGGACTGCGCTCATTAAAATTAAGGGCCTGTTTCACTATAGTGGATCCCCTTCTAATTATGCCTCAGCTATTTCATGTGGCTCATTACAGGCAATTCAAGCAGCGCTGGGCTGGGCTGATGTTGCTTTGCAGCCCGGTGAGCCCCGGGTGGCAGCAGCCCAGTCACTGGGGAGGACCGGACCCCCAGTGGCCCTTGGACGGGTGCAGTGTGAGAGGGGGCACTTTAGGGCCACAGCGCTGGGGTTTGGGGCTGGCCCTGGGGTGCTAAATATGGGTGGTCCCATTGGTCCTCCTCAGCCCAGTGCCATCTGCACTGGGACATCAGGCACAGCGCAGGCAGGGGGGATGCAGTGGTCACCTCACTTGCCTGTCCTGTTTGCAGGTGGCGGAAGGTCCTACAGGAGGTGTCACCTCCAGGTGCCACCAGGAAGTTGCCAAATTGAAGAACAGAGGTGCTAACAGCAACAGATAAAAATAACTTTACATCGAATCTTCACTAGGTCACCACTACAGGGCTCCTGGGACCTGTCCTGAGGCCGCTTTGCCAGCAGCCTCGGGGAGCTGGGACAGGCCATCCATGATGCTCAGCCTTTCCTTCAGCCATGCTTCCCTCTTGCTCCTCCAAAATTACCTTTATTTTCTCTTAGATGTAGCATCTGGCTTAGCAGGGTTTTTACCAGAAAGCCGCTTGCCGGAGCTGGGAGATGAGTCGCTGGAGCAGTGTCTCGGTAAGCATGGCGTAGCGCTGCACCAAGTCCTCACCACTCTGCCCTCCCCAGCCAGCACCACCATGACCTTCAGGCTTTGTATCAGGAGCTGCTCCTTCCTCAGCATGTCCTCCAGCACGTCCAGCGCTGTGCACTGGGCTCACAGTGAGATCCTGCTCTCCTCCTTGCTCAGCTCTGCTGACACACCTTCACTGCGGGGCAGGAGGCAGCACGAGCTCCCACTCATGGCCTTGGTGTGGATGAAGGTGGCTTTGTGGTGGGGCATCCTGGAGGGGCAGATGGGTCAGGACCTGGTGGCAGGGACAGCCTCATCTCAAAGGACCCCAAAGGGACCTGATGCTCCTACCAGGTGATGAAAAGATGTGGCGAATGTAGCCATTTTCCCACTTTTCCCTTTAGGACCCAACCCCAGTGCTCCCCTTGCAGGGCATGGTGTGAGTTGTGGGATGGGGTCCTGTGACCCAGCTGCACCCAGTTAACCTGGGTATCTTCAGCCCTCACTGGTTTAGAGGGAAACCTGCCATGCCTGGTGCTGGCAGCCTCCACCGTGAGGCCAGCCCCTGTCTCCTGCTTTGTCCCCTCTCTCTGTGCCACAGGATGGCTGGGGTGGATGGAGCAGGCTCCAGAGGAGCAGGAGCTGGAGGAGCACCTCTGCTGGGGAAAGCCCCAGGATCTTACCCCAGCAGGGCCCCTCTTGCCCCCCCAACCACCCTCTACCTCCCCCATTTTGGTTTCACTGTGCACCCCTTGCCCATGGCACCCATAGAGATTCTGCTGGAGGTCCCACTGTGGGACGGCTGATGGTACCCCTGGCATCTCATGTGCCACGCCCCCCCATGTGGGCCCATGGCCCACAGTGGGTGCCGGAGGAGCAGGCAGCTGCTGGCACCGTGCTGGTGATCCCGTGTGAAGGCAGTGCCAGTGTAAGCACCGGCCCTTAACTGATAGGGGCCATGCCTGGCGCTGATAACAGGTGTGGGAGTGGAGGGGCCATGGGTACTATGGGGGGCACCCCATGGGCAAGCATGTCCTGCATGGGGTCCTGGCTGTGGTCAGGGGTGTGGTGTCCCACTCTGGCACATGGCATCCATGTCATACCCCCATGGCACCCCCCAGCCCATATTTCTGTCCTCCCATCTGCCCCCTGCCCTGCAGCAGCCCCCAGGTGGATGAAAGCCCCTCCTC
>VYXH01012577.1:65344-77570 GCA_013397275.1 Burhinus bistriatus | reverse complement strand
AGGCCACATGAGGTTGGGGAAGGGCGGGCAGATGTTTGGGGGGTGGTGTCACAGTGGTGGTGGTGCCAGGGGTCAGGGTGGTGCCATGCAGGTGTGGCTGCAGGTGGGGTGTCCCTGGGCTGGCCAGGGGGTCTGTGCTGCTCAGAGGGGTGCCCTGCAATGCTGCCCTGCCCTGCAGCAGGAGGGGGGTGGGGGTGGTCCCTGTGCCGGGGGAAAATGTTCCAGGCACGTCTCTCCTGGGGGGGACCATGCAAGGCAGAGACCCCCACCCAGGATGGGTCAGCAGGGGAGGGCTTGGAGGGGCTCACAGGAACCCCAGCTTACCCCCTGCATGCTCTGCATCGTCAGAGCCCCTCTGCCCCACACCCTGCTGCTCCCCCAAACCCCCCTGGTGAGCCCATCCATCTCCATGCCATGTGCTTAAGACGGGGCCAAGCCCTCGTGCTGGGGGCAAGCGGAGGGGACGGGCGAAAGGGCTGGGGGTCCACTCTGGTGCCAGTGCCGAGGCAGCTCCGGCAACATTGCCGGGGACGAACGGTGCAGCTGGTGCTGGCAGTGGGGTGGGGGAGGCAGGGGCCTGCGCCCGCTGCACCCAGTGCCGCAGTCCCTCTCCATGCGGACGGTGGGGAGGGGAGTGGCGGGGGGGCTGCCCCCCCACCCCAGTCCCGAGCTGGTCTAGCAGGCGAAGTCCTCAAAGACGCCCTGGTGAGGGTAGTGGTGGCGGTGGTGGTGGTTGGGCAGGATGCCCGCGTTGTAGGCGCCCTCCACGTGCCGGCCCAGCGTCTCGCAGGGACTCTGCAGGGATGGCAGTCAGTGGGGTGGGCACAGACCCCACGCACCCTGTCCACCCCAGCCCCCTGCCCAGCACAGCCCATCCCCAGGAGCACCCCAGGGGGCACCCAGCTCCCTGGCACCCAGCCTGAGGGCACCAAACACAGATCCCTACGGTCCCTTGCTCTTGGAATGATGTCCCTTCACCCAGGGCAGATGCGTATGACGCCCAGGCCCTGTCCTTACAGCCCCCTGGGCAGACCACCCCACCCCACCCCTCGTGGGGGTACCTGGTCCTTGAGCTCCTCCAGTCCCAGTGTGGCGATGCTGCCCGAGGGCTTCTTCAGGGGTGGCTTGGAGCGGCGCAGGACCCGGCTCACCCTGTCCCGGATAACCTGGGTGCAGATGGGGGCTCAGTCCTGGACCCGCATGTAGGCAGCACCCCGTACGTGGACACCCCGGTCTGCATGTACCTGCCACCTGCTCCCCTGCCCATCCAGGGGACACGGGGCTGACAGTGGGGACAGCACCTCTGCCTGCCACCCTCCCTGTCCTCAGGCCACTGAGGGATGCTGGGGGACCTGTCCTCCTCCTACTGCCTCCTGCTGGCAGTTACCCGATTTGGGGGCTGTAGTCCCCTGGGGTGGCCACGCATGACACCCCCTCCCTGGAGAGCCTGGCCCCCGCTCTGCACCTTGCCTGTGTGCAACAGCCCTGCTCCCACCGCTGAGCCACAGCCCCGAGGGCTCAGCGCACCTCATAGACATAGTCCAGAATCTCCAGGATAGTGAGGATGCTGGCGCCGATGAACAGGCCCATCTGTCCCCCGATGTCCCCTGGGGAGGAAGAGGTGGAGATGGTCACTGGGAGCTGCTGTGCAGCCCGCAGGGAGCCCAGGGTGGGCCAGCGGGGCTGTGGGCAGTGCTAGGGCTGCCGGATGAAGGGGGACAGAGCAGTCAGAGGGACAGGAGTGGCAGGACAGAGGGAGCAGGGGACATGCAGGACAGGGGACAGCCAGTGGCATGCCACCCTTCAGCCACTCTGCCGCCAGCTCCTGCCCTGTGTGGTCTCTCCCTGACCAGCCCCACATCCTCCTAGGGCTGGGACACAGAGCTCCATGCATCAGGTTCCCATGGGAAGGTAGGGGGAGTCACCGAGAAGCCCAGCAAGGTCATAGGCTTTCTTCTGCTCAATGGCCTCGTAGTTGAGCGCCTCGAAGAAGATGTCCAGCACCAGGAAGTTCTCCCTGTGGGGACACTGCAGTGCTCGGCAAGGAGGGCTTGTCACCAACCCTCCCACCCCCACTGCACCCCAAACCTTGCAACACTGTCCCCCAGCACCCCCAGCTCCCAGGTGCTCCCAGGTCCCTGGTGAGTTATTCAGGTCAGTGTGCCGGGGACACAGAAGGGGCATGTCCCAAGTCAGAAGGGACCATGGGGTGGGGAGATGCCAGCAGGAGGGCTGGGAGGATACAGGTGGGTCGGGGAGACGCTCCAGCTGCAGCCACCCCTGGGCAGAGGATGCTGCAGGGACTGTGCGTGCCAGGACCCGCTCCCAGTACATTGCCAGAAGTGGGGTGGGGGGTCCCCAGGTCCCCAGCCCCCAGCCTACCTCCCCCAGCACATCCCGGCTCTGGCAACTCACCGAATGTAGGTCTCATTCTTGTTGTACTTGCGGGCGAGGTAGCGCGCTGAGCCCTTGTTGGGGATGCGCACCATGGAGATCTCCTTGCCGTAGCGCGTCAGGTTGCATGGCGTGGGGCAGCTGCAGCGCTCCTGGCTGTCCTCCATCGCCGCGTCTGGGGACATGCACCCATCAGCAGGGCTGCACCCCTCCAGCCCCCTCCCCAGGGGCACCTGGTGGGCCCCCAGCCTCCCACCCGCCGCCACACTTACCCAGCGTGTGATCAGCACACTCGATGTACACGTTGGGGGAGCAGATGGACTCGTTGCCTGCGGAGAAGCAGCTGGTTGAGGGTGTGGGAGTCTGGCCCACTTCTGTCCCCCACCCTTGCTTCACTCTCCTAAAGGCAGTGGGGCAGTGGTGGCCCCTGAGTGCAGAAGGGATGGGGACAGGTGGCCCTCGGGTGCAGGTTGGCTGGGACAGGGGTGGCCCCTGGGTACGAAGCAGACAGGGAAGGGGATGATCTGGGGTGTAAGGAGGGTAGGACAGGGGCTGCCACAGCGTGCGGAGAGGATGGGGTGGTCCTTGGGTGCAGAGGGATGGGGCGGGGGGACTCCCGAGTGCAGAAGGATAGGGTGGGAGGCACCCTTGGGTGCAGAGGGATGGGGCAGGGGTGATCCTTGGGTGCAGAGGGATGGGGCAGGGGTGATCTTTGGGTGCAGGCTGTAGAGGGGCTGGGGCAGCCCTGTGCAGGATCATCAGGGCAGCCGGGTGCCCGCACGCTGTCACACGCACCCCGCACCTGGCATGTGGACCATGCGGCAGTGGCAGCTCCGCACCACGGCCTCCTTCTCGCACTGCAGGCGGCAGGCAGCAATACTGTAGGTGTCGTAGCCGGGCAGTGTCTGCTCCCCCTGCACACTGGCCCGGCAGTTCCCCCACGGCTGTGGCAGATAGGTGAGCTGCCGAGGCGAGAGGGACATTGCTGCAGGGCCAAACCACACTGGGTGCCCGTGGGCACCTCCCTGGGGGCTGTGGGGCATCCTGCCTTACCCGTTGCTCCTGGCAGGACACGAAGGTCTGGAAGCCAGGCGAGACACCGAAGCCCAGCTGATGAATGTAGGGCGGTTCGTCCTGGCTGTGGATCTGGACCCGGATGCCAGCTTCAAATGATGTCTCATCTGCAGCAGAAGGACAGAGGGGCTGCACTCCTGCCCAATGGGGACAGCCCTCAGCCTTGTCCCCGTACCCACCTAGGACCTGCACTCTGGGGCCCAGCACCCCTCCAGTGCCCCACTTGCACCATCGCTCCACTCGAGGGGCCCTGCTTGCCCAGCAGCCCTCCCTCCCAGCACTCCTTGCCTGCCCCCTGCCCATGCTGCAGCCCCACTCACTGGTCTCTCTCCAGATGGGCAGGTACTCTTCCTGCTGGATGTCCAGCATGATCTCCAGCCCGTTGCCCATGCCACCCTGGCGAGTCACCCGTGGGTTCCTCCGGTCCCCGTTGAAGGTGTAACACTTACCGTAGCGTGTGTAGACCTGGGGATGGAGAAAGGCGGGTTGAGGGAGCAGGCAGGGATCTGGCAGGGCATTCTGCAAGCAGGATGAGATCCAGGGAGACCCCTTTCCAATCCCATGGAGGTGCTGGAAGGTGGGGACAGTCTTGCATGGCCCTTGGAAGGGCTCATCTAAGCCTCCCCCCAACACGCTGCCACCCCTTCACTCTTGCTGAGGGGAGGTGGGGTGGGTGAAGCATCTCTCACAGCACCCATGGGGCAGCCTAACTGTCCTGCCCCTGCCAGGAGGGGACTCACAGGAGTGAAGTGCTGGGGGCCGCAGCGCTCTCCCTGAAAGCGGCACTCCACCAGCATGTCCTCGATCTGGTGGCCCAGGCGGTGGAAGAAGCTCTGCATGGTGCGCTCAGAGCGGCGGGGCGGCAAGAAGCGTGAGTAGTTGGCGAGACGCGTCAGCCACGCACGCCGGTCCTCCCCCAGCACGGCCAGCATCTCGGGCACCAGCGAGCGATTCTCCTGGGCCAGTCCCAGCCACTGCCCCACTGAGTAGAGGTCAGGCTTGGTGAGGCGCAGGAAGCGTGCCCGGTTGGGGTTGCAGAGGGTGACGGCAGGGAAGCGGAGCTGGGGGGCCCAGGCGAGGCGTGCCCGGGTGTGCACGGGGTGCGAGAGCAGGTGGTGCAGGCGGTCAGTGGTGCCGGTGGCCAGCAGCCCGGCAGAGGCCAGGAAGGCCAGGCTCCAGAGCAGGCGGCGCAGGCGAGACTGTGGCCGGGTGCACATGTAGTGCAGCCCGGGGATCCTGGTGGCTCGCAGGACGCCGATGGTGAGCTGGGCAGTGCCACCATCCCGAGCCACTGCCAGGGCTTCCCCGTCCTGGCAGCAGGCAAAGGGCAGTGGCATGGCTGCAGGCAGGGTGGCTCCTCTGGAAAGTGGGGTGCAGGCTGTTCCCAAGGCTGCCCAGGGTCCCTGATCCCCTCCAGGGAGCCCTTCCTCCTGGTAGGCTTTTGCTCTGCACCTTCCTGGAGATGAACGCAGCAGGCGCCTTCCCGAGCTGCTCCAGTGACGGGCAAGGGGAGGGAGAGGAGGGGGCTGCTGCAAACACACGCCTTCCCCCAACCTCCATTCGGGAATGGAAAATTCCTCCCTGAGCCAGGCTGGGACAGAGGGGAGTGCTGTGTTACCCCAGGCAGGGTGAAGTGGCAGCACCCAGTGCGGTGGGCACCCGTGTCTGGATGGTGATGCCCTGTCCCAGGCAGGCAGTATGAGCCCTGTGCCTAGGGATACTGCTCCCTGACTCATCCTCACTGTATCCTGCCCTGGCACTGCAGCCCCCCCCCAGATCCTTGCCTGAACCCCCAGGGTCCCCAGCCACTGCTCCTCTGGGGTTGGGGGCCCTGCCCCACAGAGGCAGGGCAGTGCCAGGCCTGGGTGGCCATCACCTCCTGCCAGCGCTGCTTGACACCACATGTGTACCTTGGTCCCCAATGCTGTACCCTGGTATCCCCACCTTGGAGCTGGGGACCCCAGTGGATCTGGGCCCTGTAGGGCAGAAGCGGGGCCATGGGGCAGGAGGAGTAGAGCCGTGGGGCAGGAGGCTGCGTGGGAGCCCACCTGAGCCCAGCGGGCGCTTTGAAGTGACGGCAAAGCTGTGATCAGAGAGCGGCAGCAGCGGGGGGGGTGTCTCTGCACCCGGCTGTCAGCGCGGCTGGCAGGGCCCCGACAGCCTGTCAGGGTGCCTTCAAAGCTCAGCACTGCGCTCCCCGGCACCCTCTCATCTCCTGCCGCTGCCACTCCCAGGCATCCTCCTTTGGCACCAGCCCTGCCAAGGCACGGGCTGACCCTGGGGAGGTCCCGCAGCCTCCACAGCCCTGGGACAAACCAGGGCTGTGGTGCCCCCCATGAAGGGCAGCATCCCTGCTGCTCCATGGCAGCTGGGCAGGAGGAGACAGAGGTGAAAGGAGGGACTGGAAAGAGGGAAGCTCCTGCTCAGCTCAGCAGTGAGTCTCAGCACCATCCACGCTAACAGCCTTGCTGCCTGAGCAAGGCATGACTCCATAGCCATCCCAGTGACCCGTCCAGGATCCAAGCTGGCAGCTTGGTGACAGGCACAGGAGAACGCCAAACAGGTCAGGAACAGGGTTTGGGAATGGGACGGGCACCGAGGGAGGGGAGCGGAAGCAGTGGGCAGCATCTCCCGTGCCCAAAGGTGGCAGGGCACTGCCCTCCTACCCCGCCTCCATTGCACCCCCTGCCCCGCAGCAGGGAGAAGCCCAGCCCAAAGGCACCCAGGGTGCCAGCTCCGGCCCTTGCTGGCTCTGGTCAGGACCGAGCGCCGGCACCTCGGCAGCCAGGCTCCCGGCAGCCGCAAGCAGGGGGCAGCAGGGTCCCACTTTTGGGCTGCACAGGGTACGCAGAGCCGGCCCCTCCGGGCACCCTCCCTCCCTCCCTCCCCAGCAGCCGTTCGCCCAGCCCAGCCCGGTGTGTCCTGGGGATGGACGGTCCCCATCGCGCCCGCCACGGGATGCCTGCGCTGCCGCTTGCTTTGTTGGAGGAGCAAATGCTCTTGTAGGGCCGCAGTGCTTCCCCGGGGCAGAGCTCATCTCCCTGGGGACGCCAAGCCCTCGTCACCCACATGGCCCCATGCCCCAGAGCTGTCACCATGTCCTGGCACCATCCCCGCCACAGCACGATGGCGGAGTGGGCAGGAGCACTGCTGTGGGCTCCTTGCTCTCTGCACCCTCGGGATCAGCCCTCAGTGAGCCACACTGAGCTGCCCCCTCCAGCCTGTGTGTCCCTGCACCACCCCCTGGACATGGCTCAGCTGCCCCCTGCCCCCCCACGCTGGTGTGTCTGCGTGGGGCTGCTCGAGGCGGCTCGGCTTCTTGCTGAGATTTATTGTAGCTCCAAGAGCCGGAGGCTGCCAGCCTGATACCATCAGCCCCTTGCACACCAGAGCAGCTTTTATATTAGTTTTCTTTAAACAGAGGATGAGCTTCCCGGGCTGGAGGAAATGTCATTTCTCTGAACACTTCCATCTCATGTCAGTTCAGACATCTCTGGGCAGCATCGCAATCACCCTGGAATGGGATGAGGGATAGGGATGGCATGCAGAGGCTGGGTCATGTGGGGACAGACAGCTCGGGGACGGGGACTAGTGTTGGGCAGGGCTGGAGGAGAAGGTCCAGTGGTGGCAGTGGCCCTGTCCCCTGTCCCCTGCAGTCCTAGGCAGGTGGGCATGGCTGCAGGGGCACATGGGGAGGGCAGGGGTGCCCGTGGCACTGGGCTGAGTTACTCACTTGTCAGCTGCCAGCGTGCTGAGGCCAGCTGTGAAATCGCGCTGGCGAGAGCACAGCACAGTCCTGAAGGGCTTTGCCTTTCCAGCATGACAAACCCAATTAGATAACAGGGAGTACGTGAGGAGGAGGAGGAAGGGCAGAGGAGAGCCTGCCTACACTGGGAACATGATTTGCTCCCCACAGCTGACCCAGAAAAGTGCCTCGGAGGGCTGGAGCACACGTGTCTAGCTGGGGACAGTGCCTGGGGCACAGGCCCTCGGGCACCCTGCTCCGCTTGCCGGGCACCCATGGGTGCCGCAGCCTCGGGGTTGGGGGTAGCAGGATTCCCAGACCGTGTGCTGGTCACCTCGTTCAGCTGCCACATGCCGGCATCCCCGCGCTGTGCTCATGTGCAGGGGAGACCCCATTAGAGAGGTAATTTCTCGAAATGATTCTTCATTTCCCTGCTTTCTGCCGTGGAGACACACTGACCTTGACAGAAATAGCTGCTTGCGCCTTGGCAGGAGGATCCCAGCCAGAGATTAACAGGGTCCTGCCATCCTCCTCCCCACCCCACACAGCTCCGGGGCCCCTCAGGTCCCCTCTACCCCCTGGGGCTTGCCATCCTGCCCTCCTGATGCGGGGCACCCCATGAGAACTCAATGCTGGCCCCCAGCATCCTCACCCCAGCTCACACCAGCCCACCCGCAAGCACTGGGGGCACGAGGACCAGCCCCACACATTCCCAATCCCCCATCCCTGCCACTGCCAGCCCATTGTGCCAGCCTCTGGCTGATCCCAGCTCACGCAGGTATTTCTGCGGCTTACACAGCTCCCCACGGTATTTAGCCTCTGGAAGACGACATTAAACATTGCAAGCAGCGACAAATCCTGATTGCTCCGAGGAGACAAGAGGCCACGCTAAGCTTCCAGCCAAACCTTTTCATGTGAGGGAAACAAGCTGCAGCATGCGCAGCGCTGGTGGGTCCTGCTCCTGCATGCCCGGGGCATCAAGTCCTGCTCCCACATCCCTGCGGGGACACTCAGCCCTGCTCCAACATTCCTACTGGGACAAACAGCCCTGCTCCCATGTCCCTGCTGGGACACGCAGCTGGCAGGCAGGCCCTGGGCATGGGCACACCATGCAGGAGCAAGCACCCCAGCATAGAGACACCCCTGAGAACAGTCATCACTGGGGCATGATGGGGATGGGAACAGGGATGGGAAGACACTGGAGTGCTGCCCACCTTGGGCTTGGTGGGGATGCCAGTCCAGGGGTAACCCTGAGGGTGATCTCCAGGTACACCAGCCCAGAGAGCAAATTAGCACAGGCAGGGCTGTGGTATAAAGGAAAGCAGCCTCCAAAATTGGAAATGCTTCTTCTTGAGTGAGCGCAGGCAGCTGGAGGCACAGGGATGCCCCTGGCCAGGAGACATGGCACAGGAACTGGGGCCAAACTGGGACAACACTGGCAGAGCTGGGACAAGAGCACACCCATGCATGCTGGCCCCACTCTGCTCCTGCCCCCCCGCTGTGGCCATCTCGGCCCTGGACCCCAGCTCTGCCGGAGCCCCTCACCGTGCCCCCGGCTCCCCCTGCGGCAGCCCCCCTGCTGCATCCCCAGCAGCCTGCTCCCCCTGCGCAGCATGGCCAGGCCCCGCCTGGGTGCCCTGGGAGGGAAGCCGCAGCGCTGACGCCAGCATTGCAACTGCCCGGGATATGAGATCCGCTTGGATTCAGCAATTTCAACTCATTTCAAGCCCGATTCTGCAGCAATTTTCTGAGCCAGTGGGATGTTTTCGCCTCTGCAAACGTCCCCTCTCACGCACGGTCGCACCATTTCCCTTCCCCACTCCCAGGAGGGGTTGGGGAACAGCGCCAGTTTGGCTCGACCCCAGCTCCAGCAGTGGCACAACCATCCCCCCACCCCAGCAGCCCGTCGGCACAGCCCCCCGCCCCACGCAGAGCTGCTGGGACGGCTCCTGTGGGATGCAGCCCTGTTTGTAGGGGCCAGAGCTCCCACCACCATGGAGCACCAGGCTCTGCAGCCTCAGTCCCAGCAGAGCAGGTCACCTTTGGCAGGGCACCAGCGCTGGGCTGGGCTCCTTGTTTCCCCGCTGTCCTGCAAAGGGCCATGCTCTGGAGCGTCCTCTGTGGTGCCCTGACCTGCTTCCCCAAGAGGAGGGAGAGCAGTTGGCGTGGCAGCGGGACCAGGGAATGCTGCAGGCACATCCTGGAGAGGCCGTGACCCCTCCTGCCACCGCAGATGTTCCTGTCTCTGTGCCACAGCCCAGTCCGTGCCAGCTGAGCCCCCTTGGCCAGGCCTGAGCCAGCAGCAGAGACGTGGGTGCGTGGGGCTGGCAGAGCCCCTCTCGTGCCAAGCAGGCTCGCTGCTGGAATACCAAATGCTCAGCTGTGCCGCGGGCTGTGCCGCCAGCCAGGCAGAGCTGCGGGAGGCACCCGAGCCCCGGCACCAGGCACGGCGAGCAAGTCACCACCAAGCTGCTGCATCAGGGCCAGCGTGCAGCCCAGTGCCACTCAGGAGCAGGCAGGATCCGGACCAGGGCTCCCTGTTCCAGGCAAGTCAGGAGCACGGGGATGCAATGCATGGCAGAGGCATGCACCGCATGCATGGGCAAGGACACCTTCCCAGCGCATCTGCCCCAGTGCTGCCAGTGACATCAGTAAAGCAGGGGGACATTGGCACCATCCTGCTTTCAGGAGCAGCATCTGTGACAGCACACCCAAACTCGTGTGCCGGGGAAGGAGCTCTCCCTGTGAGCCATTGCCCCAGGAGTCCTGCACTGGCCAAGCCAGGAGGCAGAGGGGGCCATGCTGCCCGTGCCACACAGAGCCAGGGTGGCTGTGACACGGAGGCAAGGTGCTGGGGGACCCCAGGTCCTTACCTTTCAGCCCCATTGCGCAGGCATGGCAGCACACAGCTGCCTCTGGTAGCAGCACAAGTGCCATCACAAAGTTGTGCTTTCCCCTCCTGCTGCTCCTGGGGGGAATTCATCCCAGAATCTCACTCGGCTCCTCATTTCCAACCTAAATTTATTCATGGCCAGTTTGTACCATTTGTTCTTGTGCCAGCATTGTCCCTTAGCTTAAATAGCTCTCTTCCCTCCCTTGTGTTTACTCCCTTGATGTATTTATAAACAGCAATCCCATCCCCTCGCAGCCTCCAGCCTGCCAGCCCACACGTGCCAATCGCTCCTGGTTCCCTCTCCTGATTCAAGCTCTGCTCGCCTGGGCAGCCCGGCTGCCTGGCATGGCATCTGCTCCAGCTTCCTCAGCCCCGGCTGCCCAGGGCTCGCACACTGCTCTGGCAAGGTCCCCGGCCCATGCAGACCTGTGACTCTGCCCCCTGCATCCCACAGTGACCATGGGGCAGCATCCCATCCAGGTCAGGAACACTGCCCTCACCAAGGCTAACCTGCTCCCTGCAGATCTCCTGGTGGCTTGTGCTTTTATACGGTTTGCTTCCAGTGAACACTTTAAAGCATCCACCAAAAGGGTCATCTGGGCAGGTGAAGGAGCCAATACCAAGGGAATTGCAGAAGATGAAGTGCCGGGGCTGCTGGTGGAGCGGGTAGGCGTGCTGCAGTGCAGGGCAGGGGTGCAGAGAGGCAGGGGGGCAGGAGCTGAGGAAGCCCACTTCAGCCTGTTGGCAGCTAGCAAACCTCTCTAAGATGTTGAATGTGTTGCCTGGTCTCTCCCTAAGCACGTGGGTTGGGTGTTGGGGCTGCAGGAGGTTTCTGCCCCCATGTTCCTGCCTCCTGCTTCCCCTGTGAGGGAGATGGGGAAAGCCGTGCGGCAGAGCCAGGAGGTGCTCAGGGTCTCCATGGGAAAGGTGCACTAAAGCCATACCCCCAAACATGCTGGAGCAAGCTTGCCAAGCTGCTAATGTGGTCCCTGGCCTCAGTTTGGACTGTGCTAAGCAGCAATCCTGCCATCGCTCTGTGCACTCTCCAGCCGGCTTCCCATCCTCAGACACCCTGTGCCCGGCACGCTGCCCCTGGACACACAGCACAGCACACTACGGATAAGCGCTGGGATGGGCTGCAGCTCAGCCTTGCTGCTGCAAACCCAACAAAACATGCCCATACACAGAGCAATAATTATGGTTTTGGGTAGCGGGCTCCTCTTGGCAGCCGGAGGAGACCAGCACCATGCGTGGTGCTGTGCAGACACGGCTGGTCCATGCCACTTGGCCCCAGGACCAGGCAAGGATCCCCAGCCCTGCGGCTTCACGCAGAGACGTAGCGCTGAGCCCATCCATCCTGCAGGCTGGAGGAAGCAGGGAACATCAAGTCTACCTGAAAGTGGGGTACGCGGGGTCCCTGGGGCTCCTTTGTGGAGCTCAGGCAGCCTCTGCTCTCTGTCTGCTGTCAACCCGCAGGGACCCCAGCGCTGCAGGATGCCCCCTGCCCCGCAGGTACATCGGTGCCTCTGCGCGGTGCCGGTCGGATGCTGGTGGCTTTTGGCTGAGAGACAGACGGCAGCAGACCCTGGGTGCCACCGGCCCTGCCTCGCTGCCCTCCGCACGCCGGGGCACGGCGGGGCGGCAGCGCGCAGCACCGCAGTCCCCGCCGCTCTCCCGCCCGGCGCAGGCAGAGCTCTCCCGGTCCCTGGGGACCGCTTCTCTCTGAAAGCAACCGTGCGGGGAGCGCTGCGCCGCCCGTCCCCAAAGGGTTAACAAGCAATTTCCTCTGCTGACAGCTCGGAGACCGTTCACTATCGACTGCGGGAGAATAAGAGGGGAGAAGCAGCGAGATAAAAAGGCAGCAGAGCTGGCACCGCCTGCTTAATCCCAGCGTTTAATCTGCTGGGGCAGCGCAGGCAGCCTTATCTCGCCGTCCTTCTGCTGCTCCATCTCATTACTGCTCCCACGGCTGCCGGGCCGCGCTGCCGGGAGATGTAAGAGCTGAGCCGGGGAGCGCTGGCCTGGGGCAGCGGCTGCTGCCAGCCCGCCTCGCTCCGCAGCCTCTGCCGGGCCCGCTGCGCTGGCGGGCACACGCCTGGCACCCCACGCCTGGCACCCCA
>VYXH01012577.1:17236-28631 GCA_013397275.1 Burhinus bistriatus | reverse complement strand
CGTACCCCCCATCCCCTCACCCCCCCCAAGCCCTGTGGCACTGCCTGCGCCCCAAACTCCTGCGTCTCCTCCTGCTACTGGTTGGGAAGGTAAAAAAAATATTAATGATTATTAGGAAGAGCTAAAGCGGAATTGCAAATGTTATTTCTCCAGTAGATGGATGATAGCGAGGTGGATGATAGATAGCTGGATGGATGGATCTCTCTCCCTCCAAGCTGTAACCCCCTTCCAATCGCTCCCTCCGGAGCGCTGCTGTCACCTTGTCTCTGCTCAGAAGGGCTTTTACTGGCTCACTGGGGGATGCACGAGAACAGGTTATTAATACATGGAGAGGGGGATGGAATCCATTTGACTTGAAAATAGCTGAGAAACTGAACTGCACTTTTAAAATCTGCTTTTAATCAGAAGGAAAAGAAGAGAAGTTTGAACAATTAAGGAGTAATGAAGAGCTTCAGAAAAAAAAAACCCTCTCTGAAGATTAGCTAAGATTTTACAACACTTGGAGAATTTAAAGAGCTATGCTGGTATCATGCAAAACGATACAAATATTCCCTGTGAAAACCACAGGCAGTGAGACCGACGGCGAGTGCCAGAGCCGGGATGTCCGCAGGCAGGCACAGTGCCGGCTCGCTGTGAGCAGTGATGCTGTGCTGCCTGCACGCTGGGGCAGGCAAACAGCTGGCAGCAGCGGGGCTCACCTCTCAGCCCCTGCCCACCAGAGGTAACAAGAGTGTGGCCAGGAGGGACCCCTGGTCGGCCGTGGATGGAGAGCTATGGCAGAGGCTCACTCCAGGTGTGCAGCTTGCCATGGTGAGGCTGGACCTATCCCAGCCACTGGAAGGTCTTGGTGAGGGGAGCAGGGGCAATCCCCCATAGATTTGTGTTTCGGTGCGCTGGGGATACCCATGGGAGCACGGCAGGGACGCCTGACAGCACATCCCTGGAGGAGAGCACATGGAAAAGCCTCCCTTCAGTACTCCCATGGCATACCCATGGGACAGGCAGCCCCAATGTCAGCATCCCCTGCCCTGAGATGACCCCCGGTCCCTGCCGCGCAGGGAAGCCCGAAGGTGGGCCCGTCCATCCCCGGTGTGCCGGTGGTGCTCCCCACCGGTACGTGCCAGGGGCCCGTCACCGGGAGGGGAGCGCGGGGGCTGCACAGCCGTGCACAGCAGCAGCTGGGTAATTTTCATGCTAAGTGAAAAGTAAAGTGCACAGACTCTTTATTAGAGCGAGCACGGTGCGGGGAACAATGAAGGCAGTGATGATCGTTAACTTTCTAATCGGAGGAGAAAAGTCCTCAATGCAATTTTTATGGTAATAACATCGACACTAAAGATAATTGCTCCCCGCGTCGCGCTTAGCGCCGGGAAACTGTTTGGGAAAAAAACATTAATTTGCAGGAACTGAGCCAAAGTTTCCTTAAGGCAGCTGTTCCCTGTGCCACCCTGCCCCCAGCCTGGGCTGGCACTGCCCGTTGGCCGACCCCCTAGCCGGCCCCCCCTGCCCACGCCGGCACATCTCATCTCTTGTGCCAGCCACTCTGGGTTTGCACCACAGTGGTGCTGGCCAGTGGCACAGGGCTCTCCCAGCGTCGCTCCCCAGGGCTCAGCTCAGCAGGAGATACCGGAGGCAGTGCAGCCCACCGCTGCGGTGGTGGAAGAGGGCCAGGAACATTTCGGGCGACATGATGGAGCAGCCATCGTGCTGCAGCAAAGGGGGACGGGCAGGGCTGCCCCACGTGCCGGGACCACCGCCGGCAGGGAGGGATAGGAGCTCGCACTCCCCAGGGAATAATAAGCGCAGGAGAAATTACAGCCAGGTGACATTTTAACGAGCTGGCGTCCTGCGTGGCATTAATATTCCAGGGGCTGCAATTCCCTGGCGGGCGTTTGAGAGATGAAAGAAAAAAAAAAAAAATCCTAGCCCAGTAAAATCAAATAAATAAATCTCTGCCTAAGCGTGGCGTCTCCCCCGCCCCCGGCACGGAGCGGGCGGCACGCGGTGTGATTTCCCCTGTGATCCCCTGCCGCCGAGCAAGCAATCGGCTCGTCTTTGAGCGCGGCGGCAGGATGATTTATCCCAGCTCCCGGCACCCCGGCTGGGGCGAGAGCGCGGGGCTGGGGATGATGCATTGGGCAGGAGCAGAGGTGGCGGCGGGGGGAAGGCGGGAGAGCAGGGCGCGCGCACAGGCCACCACTCAATCCTAAATTAATTTTAATATTTGACAAATCAAATCTACTTAGGTGAGCCATGGGCCATGCAAGGGAGATTTATGAGGGTTTGGGGCCGTCAGCTGTGCCTATAGTCGGTGCTCGCCACTGCCCAGCGGTGCTCCGGCACTCACGGCATCACTAATTCCTCCCTCCCTGGGGGCAGGGTTACAACCGGCCTGTCCAAGTGGTGTGACAGCAGCAAGAAAAATGTCCTGGCCTCTAAGTCCTGGCTTATTAGGCTGGCAGGAGTGACGGGACCTTTGCCTGCCCCAGTTCGGAGCTGGTAGCCATGACACAGCACCGGGCATGGCTGGAGGTGGTACCCGCTGCCCGGGATGTCCCTGCGAGCTCCGGCTGAGCAGGGGAACAGCAGCCGGTTCCCGCATGCAGGACGCTGCTCTCCTGCCTGCGGGGCTGGAGCAGTTTCCCATGGGCTGGGGGCAGTTATAAACTGGCTGAGGAGCCACCCCGGGAGCTGGAGGTGGCGCGAGGGGTGTGCAGAGCTGTTCCCCTGCAGGGTCATTTCAGTCCCAGCTCCACCACCAGCCCGGAGATTCATGGGCCCCGGGAGGTGACAGCAAACCTGATAGGTTTTAAGAGAGCAACATGCCCTGAATCTGCAAGGTGCCTGGGCAAGGTGAGGCAGGGAATCCAAAATGTTTACAGCCTCAGGGGACGTGGTGACTGCGGAGCAGTGAAAGCAGGCTGGGCTGCCAGGGATGAGCTGGCCGTGCCGGGGAGAGACCACCGGCATCCCTGACGTGCCATTGGAAATCCCTTCCTCGGCACCAGCGTCTCCCCAGCAGCTCTGTGGGACCAGCAGGGGGGACTCAGGGAAGCCCAGTGCCCCCCCCATGCCAAACCCACTCCTGCGGCAAAGCCCTGGCGTTGGGGGCTCCCCTAGGCTGCAGAGGTCTCTCGTGGTGATGCTGGAGAAGGGTCTTCAACACTTTCTGCCCTGGTGCCCCTCACTCCCGCCTGTGGGTGAGGACCAGCCTGTACTTTTTTCTTTTTGCTGACTCCTTTATTTGGCACAGCCGGGTTCGCTGTGCCTGAGCGCCCAGGCAGGGAGACTGGGGTTGCCCTCAGCCAGCCCTTGCCTGGATGATGCTACTACAGCAACACGGCACTGGGCTCTGTGCCGGAGACAAGCCCCATGTCTGGCTGTGGCCTCAGGCTGGGGTATCGTAAGGGACCTACAGCACATCCCTGTCTTGAGGGACTTTCAGTGGCATGTGGCTGCTGCAGGTCAGACAGCCTTTCCAACTCCTCCAGCAGCCAAGAGGCAAGTGGTGTGCAAAGCCTGGGCCAGCCCAGAGCCCTGGCTTGCTCTGCTGCCTGCCCTGCCTCTGCCCCATGGCAGAGCCCTCGGGTCTGCCCCAGGCATGCCGGAGACCAGCCAAGGGCCGTGGGAGGGATGTGAGATACAGGAGAGACATCCTGTCCACAGGGATCACACGCACGCCTATGCCCAACAGTTCTCACACTATAAAACAGAGACCTCAAAGGTCTCAAAGGACTTTAAGAAATGTCTACAAGTTGCCTGGGCCAGTAAGGGCCGGCTGCAAAAGGTGATTGATGTAAGGAGAAGGCATTCCCAGCCCCTGCCTGCCCCTGTGCTTGGCCAGGCTCCCAGCTGGGTGCTGGGGCCAACCACTGCATCCCAGCATGTCCCTGCACAGTGGGATGCAGCAGGATGGATGGAGGGCCGTGCCTCCAGGGCTGTGAGTCCATGGCAGCGCTTCATCCCTGAGAGCCGCACACAGTTCCTAGTGGCTCTCTCCAGCCCAACTCCAGACCCATGGGTGCCCCATCCCCAGCAGAGGCAAACTGCGCCAGCCCCAGTGATAACAGTCCATGGGAAGGTGGGGCGACTGGCTTGTGTTATGGCTGCAGCTCCCAGCAGAAGCTTATGCTCTCGTAAAATATCTACATTTGGATGCAGAGATTTCCAGGGATCCGAGAACGCTCTGCTGATAATTAAACATCTGTTCTGCATTTGTCTGTTTTCCTGCCACAACATCGCTCCAGCCCTTGCTCTCCCCTCCCTGTCCTCCGGCAAGCACTCTGGACCGGGACAGCATCCCCTGCTCACCACTCTGCCGCAGCCTGGAGGCACAGCATCCCGGGCCATGGGTGCTGGGAGAAAGAGGGCAGCTCCGGGCACCCCTCAGAGCAAACAGCAGCTTCACTGCCAGCACCCGCAGCCTTCACAGGGCTGCGAAGCTGACAGCCTGCCCTGTGGCTCATACCAGCCCGAAACAGCTTCACTGAGCCCCACCGTGCATCGCCAGGCAGCGCTTGTCCATGCACAGTCCCCTGGGCTGAGCAAGTAGCTGCCACTACCATCCTGCAACCAGGAGAGCATCAAAACATCCTCCAAATTGATCTCTGAGACTCTTCTGCAAGCCCCAGTCACGTCCTGATAGGAGCAAGCGTCCGCTCTAGTTACTGTCTCCTAGGAGAGCACTGAGGGCTTCAGGCTGTCACAGGAGGAGCAGACCCAAACATGACATCTCCATGGAGCCCAGGGTACAGCAGGCAGGGCCACAGCGCTGCCGAGCAGATGGCATTGGGGCCTGGATCGATGGGACCTGGCTGGGCCCCATGGAGGCTCTAACAGCTCATACAGGGCTGGGCTGGCGGTGGGATGAGTTGGGGACAGGGGTGGGTCCCTTCCCCAGCTGTGGGGATGTGTCTGCAACCCTGCCCAAGCACCCAGCAGCACTGAGCCGAGGCAGCTGCCCACTGCCCGCACAGCTGGCCCCAAGGAGCCGCATCATGCCCACGTTGCACTCCCTGGCCGGCCGCTGGCAGCAATCTTGGGCCACCTCAGTGCTGTGCCAGCTGGGCACTGCCAGCAGCCACAGTGCCGCCTCTGCCCTGGGGCCCGCAGCCCGGCGGGGTGCCAACATCCCTGGGGACAGCACCCAGCCAGGGTCGGAGGACGGGAAGCTGGAATGGGCACAAGGATGGGGGAGGCTCCCGGGGTCCTCTGCAGAGCCCTGGGTGCAGCACCCCAGCACGCCCCAGCCACCGGTCCCCATTTGCCAGGGCTGCCTTTCGTGTCAGCAGGGCAGCCCCATCCCTTGTCCCCTGCCTGCTCTCTGGCCTCGCCTCCCGGCCCCCACGCTGTTTGTCACACCTGTCACCATGGCAAGGGAGAGATTAGCCATAGACCCTCCGCTCCCGCCCCAAGCCACTGATTCATATTCATGAGACTTCAAAGCATCTCGCCTAGCTCCCCTGCACCAAACCTAATCCTCTGCTGCAGCACCGTGCCAGCAGCCCTCACTCGCAGCACGGGGCTGGCAGCTGGCAGCCCCAGAGCCCTCCTGCCCTGGTCGGTGCTGGCCACGCACCCCTGCACCCACGGCTCCTGCTCCCCCACGGCAAGCCTGGCCCAGGGTCTTGGGGGGATGCTCTGTGCCATGGAGGTGCTGCCGTAGGAATCACAAAAAAGCAGGGGTTAGCAGTGCGGAGGTGATGGTTTGTGTGTCCTCACCTGCACCCGTCCGTCCCTCCACCCCTCCAGAGGAGAGGGCTGTGCCCGCAGCACCCTGCCTGGACTGCCAGCCCAGCAGCATCCCTGCATGGATCCCAGCGATACCGCCTACAGCCCTTTGTAGGGGCTAATTGGTGCTGGCACCCCATGGCCCCCACCGCATCCCCGCCACAATCAGCAGCCAGCAGGCATCAGGCAAGGGCTATTCAGGGGCAGTCGGGCGTGCAGAGCACGGTCTCGCCGGGCAGCCTGCTTTCTCCTGCCAGGGACGGATCCTGCAGCACCACACCAATGGAGAAGTGGCGGGGAGCATGCTGGAGGCCATGGCATTTGGAGGCACAGGCAGGACCAAAGCCCTTGCAGAGCAGTGGGGCAGAGGATGGCAGGAAGAGGCACCCAGGGGCACCCAGGGGCACCCTCCCATCACGCCGCTACAGAGCAGGTGCAGGCAGGGCTGCGGACCCTCACAAGTGCTAGTGTTAGCTGGGCCACCTCCATGTCCAGCTCATCTGCTCCACGGCAGGATCACGCCGGGCGCAAACACAACTGGCCCACACGGAGAGCTGGCAGCATCGTGCCGCCTGCAGTTGCTGGCAGTCCCGTGTCGGTGCTGGTGCCGGGAAGGTGCTGGCTCGGCACAGGGGTCCTGGCGGTGGGCAGGCGGGCGGGCGGCAGGTCCCCCATGGAGCCGTCTCCTCCAGATGGTGAAGGCCATTAGAGCCGCTCTCGCATGCACGGAGCCATAAAGTTTATGGGCCTCATCATTTAGCTGTAATGGAAATAGTTAAATCTGTCTCCGTTTAAGCAAACTCTGCCCTCCCGGGAGTGCTTGGCGCAGGCAGGCGGGGGACTCCAGCCAGCGGCGGGTGCCTTTGCTTGCCACCCACTGCCAGGGCAGCTGGGCCACCCAGCCCTGGCACACCCACCAGGCACCTGGGACGTCCCCGTTGTGCCAGGATGGGGACAGGCATGTGGCACCAGCTTGGGGGCTCTCCCTGCACTGCTGTGCCCAGTGCCTCAGTTTCCCCTCGGTGCAGGGGAGGTGAAAGTCACATTTAGGGCAGGATTTGGGACGATGCAGATTCCCTGCCAGCAGGAGCCAAGAGATGTGCAGGTAGGCGGGAAAAGAGCACAGGGAGCTGTGGGCAGGATGATGTCTGCCTGTTTCAGGCAGGGCACCTACAGCTGCATAGGGACTGGGATGACACCGGTGCTTTGGCCCAGCAGCCCCCAGGCAGGACCCATCCTGGAGCCTGCTGGAGCCCATTGCAGGAGGCAGAAGAGGACACAGTGCCTTGAAAGCCACTGTTCATCCCTCGCTAGGCACCCCCGGGAGCTGGGTATGGGAGGGGTATGATCCCAGCACAGCCCAGGCTGTCCCTAGCTCCTGAAGCATGACTGGAGCAGGGAGCAGGGGAAGAGCAGTACTGCTCTGTGCCTCACAGCACCCCTCAGCCCTGGCCTGGGGGCGGGAGGCTGGACCCCTGGCCTGGGAGGCTACCAGCATGTTTATGGGGGGCCAGTTTCTCCCCACCGTAACACGGAGCAGATAGGGGTGCTGACCCCAAAGCAGTAGGACAGGCTGGTGGTACCTGCCCCACATGCAGGGTCTCAGCTCAGCACCCTATGCAACCTCCCCACGGCCCCACATCTCACCCGGGATGGAGTGAGACCCCGGGGCTGCCCCCACCACCAGTGCGGGTCTCCCTACCCATGCTTAGCCAAGGTGGTGGTGGGAGGTGGGAGCTACCGCCTCCCCAGCATGCAAAGCATGATTAATTACAGAGTAAGTCATTAATATTCACAGCTAATTAAAGATCCTTATCATGAATAATGGAGCTCACTCCAAATTATGGGACAAGGATGGAGGTGTGGGGAAAAAGACCTGTGGGGAGAGGGGTCTGCAGAGGGGCAAAGCTCTGGGGCAGGGGCATGAGGGGGAGCAGAGGTACCCTCCATGCGGGGTGCCTGGGTCTGGCAGTGCCCTGGTCAGGGATGCAGTGATGGTCAGGAGCTGGGGCAGCAGGCATTGGGGCAGGCATGGCATCTGGTCATGCTGGAGCAGCCCCAGGGGCTCCAGGCACCCCTGCCCACAGGTCTCTAACATGCCACCCCAGCATGTGGGGGACCCCTTCGTGCTGGCCCAGCTTTGCACGTCTCCCCATGGAGCAGGGACTGTCCTAACCCAGCTGGCACACTGCCCCCAAGCCAAGCTAATCCCAGCATGGAGCTGGGATGGGGATGCCTGGTTCCCGGGGAGCAGGCAGAAGGGGGGGCACCGGCACTTTGCCTGAGCTCCTGTTATACAAATGAAAGGTTTTTAGTGGGAAAGACTCTGGGAGAGTAATACATCTCCCATATTGATCGCAGGCCAGGGACCAAGGCACGGCTTAAACAGTAATTGATTTCTAGCCGCCGAGATGTGTTGGGGAGCATTGATTTAACAGCACTGCAGACACACTGCTACTAATCTGATTAAAGTATTTAGCAGAAATGTTATTCTTGAAAAAAAAAACAGAGAGAGGTGATGGTGCTGCCTGGGGCTGGGGGGCCGAGGCAGGGCTGTGGAGCAGGGGCAGCCTAGCACCCCACCGGTGCGGGCCTGGGGACAGCTGTGTGCCCACACCCCAGCAAGGGTGCTGCTGCCTCAGGACACATCTCCAGCCAGCTGTGCTTGCAGCTGTTTCTGCCGGCACTGCCAAGGATGCGTGTGAGCCTGGCAGGACACGGCCGAAGCAGGGCCAAGGACACGTGCTGGGAGTGTGGGCAACACGTGGGCAACACATGGGCGAGTGCCCAGCCAACCACCCTGCCAGGGTGGCCACCAGCTGCTCTGGGGACAGAGCAGATGCAGGAGGAGGTGAAGGCAGCCCACAGAGGTGGCCCCCGTCAGAGGCATGCTCTGCTGGCGGAGCAGGCAGGTGGCCCACACTGGTGCTGCAGCAGCCAGGGAGGTGCAGGAGCTGAGATCTGGTGGTGCCCACAGCCCCAAGCCCCTGCTCTCCACAGACTCCCAGGGCAGGGTGGAGATGATGAGCCAGGGGACCATGTGCACTGCTGGGCCCCTGGCCATGTAGCGTTCCCGACGCACGTCCCTTCCCTGCCTTGTGACCTGTCACAGGTGGTCAGGCTGTTGCGGGGACCTCTCGCACGCCTCCCCTCCTGTCCCTGTCTGCCTCACGGCTAAGAGTGGGGACGGATGCTGCACTGGTGGGGATGGGACTCTCCCGTGCCCTTCCCAGCCTCCACAGAGAAGCACCAGCTGAGCAGCTGGAGGGGTTCCTGCTGCTCCCCATCACGCACATCAGCCCAGTTAATTAACAGGCGATATCAAACAAATAAATTATTCCTGCTTCCTATTGATTCTAATTTACTGGCCCCTGGAGAGCCTGGGCTCGTTTATCCCACCTGTCACCCCTGCTTAGCAGCTGCAGTAACATCTGCCCTGCTCCCTTCACCTCTCCTGCTCCTGCAGCTTTGGGGCAGAGCTGGGCACAGCTGTGGGGCCCATGCTGCCCCATGCCACTGCCCGTCATCCCCTGGGACACAGCTGCAGCCCGGTCTGCCTCTTCTCCCGGGGATGGCAGATGCCCCAGTGCCGGCAGCACAGAGAGGGAGCGTGGCTGCCCATCCTCGTGGCACCCTCTTCCTCCCTGGGGATAAGCTTCATCCAGGGATGCCCTGGCCCTGCCAGCCCTTTCCGCTCCCCAGCGCCACCAGAAAGGGTGGGGGTGCCAGTTCTGGCTGCCCAAGCCCAGCCCTAGCTCCCCGTGGGAAGCTGGGCCCCCAGCCCAGGCCGAGCCCAGCAGGACAGCAGCCGGATTTCCCTGCTGTCCAGGAGAGGCCACCACTGCCCACGCACCAGCCTTTGATGTCTGCCTCATCTGCGGGAGGCTGATCAAAGCCTGAGCCCCTCCCAGCTCCCGCCCCTATGGATGCTGGATCAATAAATCAATCCCGGCTGACTGCACAGCCCTTTGCTCCTGAGCAGGCTTGGTTGGGAGATCCCCAGGAGCACAGAGTCCTGGCATCCACCCTTGCCTGCTTTGGGGACTCAGCTCATGGCTGATGCCACACTGGGCTAGTGACATATCACCCACACTAGCCCAGGCTCTCAAACACAATGGCAGCAACTGCTAGCCCTTGGCAGCCAGGATGGCCTCCTGCTTGGGTCTGGGGCAGTGCCCGGTGATGGGTTCTGGTCCTCCCTGGGCCAGGGCGTCACTGCCCCCCATTGCCTGCGCTGGGCTGGGCTTTGTCTGGCAGTAGCCCCCGGGCTCGCATGCGGCGGTGCAAGCAGCAGTGTGTGTGCCCTCCTTTGGGCACAGGGACGTTGGCTGGCTCAGCTGGGGGATGCTCTGGGCAGCAGCCTGCTGGCACAGAGCTGGCAGTGAGCTGGATGCAGCCAGAGCATCCCTGGCCTCACCTTAACTCCAGCGAGCGATCAGCCATGCTGCACTGGGGCAGCTGGAGGCTGGCCAGGGCCGTGGGATGGGGTTGCATGCATAGCCTGCCTGCCTGCCTGCTGCTCCGGATGCTGGTGCTTTCCAGAACTGGCTGAGCTGGATTTCCTCCGGTTGGATGGATGAAATTGATCCCGGCCAGATGCCAGTGGCAAGCTGTTTGCAGCATGCCTTTAGTCCAAGCCTGCCCGGAGCGTTTGGTGCTCAGACAGTGGTCAGCCGGCATCTGGCTTGGAAAGGGACACACAGAGCACTGGAGACACTCTTGGGGACCCTTCCAAGCCCCCGGTGCTGTCTGTCCCTCCCCAAGCCCTTGGACACTCCCCGTGCTGCTCTTCCCTTGCAGAAAGCTGAGCAGCCATAGCCCCACTGCTGTGCCGAGGGGTGGGTGAGGAAGAGCAGCCGATGCTGCCAAGCCCTACCACAAAGGTGGCCGGGGCCAGGACGGGGAGGGGGGGGGCAGGCAGGTGACTCACCCCCTCTGGATGATTCATCCCAGGCGGCTGGCAGGAGCAGCCGGAGAGCCAGGGCAGCTTCAGCTGGGTTGGGATGTCTCGCCTGGAGCCAGCCCATCACCCCGGCCACCAGCCCTTGGCTGAATCCGCATGCCCACTCCTGTGAAGGCGCTCCCCGTGAACACAGCCCGGCCATACCTGTGCCCGGGAGCCACCAGCCTCCCCACCACTGACCACCACCCACCCTGCGGAAGGCGTGGGGTGCCTGGTGAGGTGGGAGGCTGCAGCTCTCGGCCAGGCTTGGCACAGTCCCATGGCGTCACACGGCCGGGCGCGTGTGGGAGGAGCGGCTGGCAGCGCCACAGCCAGGAGATAAGCTCTCCTCTCATCCTCATCCTGTGTGACGGGAGGGAGATTTATGGCTCCGAGCTGCGATTTGTGCGCAGCTCCAGCACACAGTATTGATCACTCCTGGTTGCTCCTGCTGCTCCCTCACCTCCCAGCCCCTCCTGCCTGGTGAGGTGGGCAAGCCGGACCTGCCTGTTAACTCTTCCAGACCTGGAGACCCCTGGGACCGGGCACCTCTCTGTGCCGCAGCAGCCGGGGCAACAAGGAGCACCCCAGGTCCAGGCTGGCTGGGATGCAAGGGCCCATCTTTCAGAAGAGCAGGGTTTTCCATGGCTGGGGCTCAGAGCAGAGCAAGCAGGGGCAGTTTGGCTGGACTGGCAGTGGGCAGCACCCCTTGGCAAGGAGAGG
>VYXH01012577.1:3740-16319 GCA_013397275.1 Burhinus bistriatus | reverse complement strand
CTTGGCAAGGAGAGGGGCCAAGGGGTCAGGGGGGCACTGGAGGAGCCAAGGCGACAGGGATGGCAGGCAGTGATAAGGGGACAGTGCGGAGGGAATGGGGCATGGTGCCAGGGATTAGTGCCGAATGTACAGGGATGGCAGGTGGTGACAAAGGGACGGTGCCCAGGGGACAGGGTGTGACGGCCATGGGCAGTGCCAAGGGCACATGGGCAGCAGCATGCACCGAGCAGTCCTGGGGCTGGCANGGTTTTTTTTTCGCTCCCCCACCTGCACGCCCCTCCCGTCTTTCCCACCGCCACGCCACCCCCATGCTGGGGGCACCTTGCCTGGCCCTTGTGCCTCTGCCTGCCTCGGCTCCCTGCCCACCGGTGTGACCTGCCTGCCTGCACCCTTGGGGACAATCCTGGGTGCTCGTGGGAAGGGCAGCACCCCCCTGCATCGGGCATGTCTCCCCCACCAGCTCCAGGGTTGCAGCCCCATGCTGGCTCCTCTGGAGGGGTCAGCCCCGTCCCCAACACCAGTCTGGCTGGGGGTGGCACAGACCCCGAGGGCAGGCAGGAGTAGCCCCACATCCCCAGCTCCCCATCCATCCCCCGTTCCGACGTTATCATCTTCCTGCGGTACCCTGGGGAAACTTTAAATAATTCAGGGAGGTGAGCTCGAGCACAGATGCTCCTGCAGGCAGCTGGGTGCGAGCAGCCAGGCAGCGGCTGGGCAGCAGAGATAGCAGTGCCGTCCCCGTTGGCTGCCCAGGGCCTGCTGGCACCTGCCAGCTGGGAAGGAAGGGCCTGGGCTCGGTGTTCATGGAGGAAAAGCACTGAGAGCATCATCCTGAGACAGCTCAGCAGAGGCAGGATGTGAGCAGGGTGCCCAGGGAGCCCCACACCGTGCTGCCCCCCATGTCCAGCCCTGCACCATGGCCCCAGCCCAGCCGGCTCTCGCCCCCACCGTCCCCTCTGCCCCCAGTCTCCTTGTGCCAGATCCCAGATTGATTCCTGAGAAAGCCTGTTTTTAAGCTGGCAGCTCCGGCTGCAAATTTGGATCAATAATTCAAGGGGGTAAAACTATTCATAGAACATTAAAATATCCGCCCTGGTCAGAGGCACGAAGGCGGAAGAGAAGGTGAGGGTGTCTGGATGACCTGCACAGCCACCTCCTGGTTCTCCCAAAAGCCCTGGTGCTACCTGTGTCGGCACGGTGGGGAGAGTGGCAAGCGTTGCTGTAACTAATTGCCAGCTGTGCCAGGAGAGGAGAGGGCGGCATCCATCAGGGAGCGGGGTTATTGATGGACTCCAAGGCTGCTATTACCCGCCAGCCCTGCTATTACACACACCATCACTCAGCGCGTGGCTGCGGCCAGCACGCCAGCCCCTCGTCGGTGCCTTGGACTGTGCCGGCCAGGAACCCCACTGGAAAAAGGTATAATTACACGAGACGGCGCCCACCGGGGGTGTTTCAGCTGCAGCCCCATTGCTTGTGCTGCTGGCTACACATTGCACTGATGCTGTTCAATGCTGCCTGGGTCGTCCTCCAAGTCCCGTGTCCCCAGCCCCACAGCGAGCCAGCACCGAGCAAACCCCGTGGCTCATCCCTGCTCCACCCCAGCACCTTCTCCATCCTCTGCAGCCAGCCCAGCCCCATGCAGCCTGGCTGAGCCGCGGGCAGGAGACAACCCCTGCCGTCCTGGAGTGGGAAGCTGGCCTTCCCCACCCGCAGGTGACGCTCTGCGGAGTCGCTGCGCTGTGACACCGAGAGCCCGCTGCAGCCCGACTCATTTCGGGAGGATTAGTCCATGATCCCCTGCTGCCCAGCCCCGGGGAGGGTGGCTCCGCGAAACAGGGAAGGTGAATTTCAGGGAGATTAACCCTGCTCCCCAGCGGGATGGGAAATGGAGGTACATCTGCTCATCCGAATGGAAGGAACAGCCACCCCGTGGGGAAGCAGATAAAAATAGGCTGACATTTACCTGCCAGCCCCGAGCAGGGCGGGTGGAGGGCACCATGGCCAGGCTGTGCACGCTGAGGGATGCAGGCATCTGCTCAAGTGCCAGGCACTCACCACCCTCTGTCCTGCTCAGGCTGCAGGGACAGCGTGTGGCATGCAGCCATGTGGCTGTGTGTGTGCAGGACAGTGCCCTGGGGTGCCACCGGTGACAAGGAGTCCCACCAAGGCAGGAGTGTGTGCAGGGCACGAGCAGGCATTGACGCCAGGGGGACGGGACGGCCAGTCATGCGCACCGGGGCTGTGGTGTTCTCAGAGCTGCCTGTACATGCAGGTGAGCAGCGAGATGGCTGCCAGCGAGGTGGGCAGCCATGGCATGGGCAGGGGGGTGAGCTCAGGGCAGGGCTGCTGCCCGAGCCTGGAGCCTGCTTGGGGACTCATTCCTCCCAGGGGGATGGTAGTGATGAGAACTAGGATCCCTGGTAGAGGTGCCCTGAGAGGTATGCGAGGAAGGTGAAGGAAACCCCTCTTTGCGTGCCTGGGTGCCCTTCCCTGCAACCAGCGGAAAGAAACATCTTCACCTGCCCAAAGCCCGGCAGCCCTGGCTGCTGGGAAGGGCTGGCAGCATGCTCTGCCCTGCTCAGGAGCCAGGGGATGCCGCAGCGACTGCTCCCACCTCTCCATCTGCCCACAGCAGCCCCTGTCTTCAAATGCACCATGGACAAGAGATGAGCATCCTTCTACAACGGCATTAACATTTCCCATCAGTGCTGGCAGCTCTTCCTTGGAATGACACTTGCCTCTTCACAGCCATCTCCATGCAGCACAGGCCAGCCTCCCTGCAGCCCCAGAGGTCAGGACGCCTCCTCCAGCATCGCTGGCTTGGCATCCCACCACTGAGCAGATGTTGACCTTGCTGCAGTGCCCAGTGGCTCAGGCTGCCTGCCCAAGTCACCCAGGTCCCCAGGGCTGCAATAAGTGCTGCTGGCACTCCTGCCCCTGTGGCACAGCAGCACGCAGCCCTCACCTGGCCTGGGGCACCCAGCCCAGCCCCAGTGAGCCCAAGCCCAAGCTTTTGCCACCAAGAAGCCAGCACATGGCTGCGGGTGGGAAGGGTTAACAGCTGCGAGAGCAGAGCCTCCCCTTCCTCCCCCTGTGCTGTGTTTTACAGGCCAGAGCTATTACCAGGAAATGTTCCCATCAGCACCATTGATCCCCTTGTTTACAGCCCTGTAATCCTCAGCTGTTGACTCAGGAGCAAAGAGGACAGGAGGGAGGAGGTGGCTCCTTCTTGGCCATCGCTTTTGCCCTGCCTGCACCCCTGCGCAATGCCTGCCTGACTCCGGCACACTGGGGTGACATGCACCCAAGCCCTGTAGCACCTGTAGCACCTGGCTGGGCACCGGGGTCTCTGCAGCCAGTGGGGAGATGATGGAGGGTGGCAGGAGCCCAGGTGTGGCAGTGGCCACAGCCCTGCATGAGCTGGCCCGTGCAGGCGGCTGCGGGTCCCCCATCACCGGCGGCACTCTCCTGGCCCACGACTGTGCCTCCCGCCAGCTGCCTGACACCTGGTCGCAGGGCCCCGCGCCGCAGCCCCGCTTTGTGCTCATTAGTGCGATGAGCGGAGCCGTCACGCTAAATTAGGGACCCACCCGACTCGCAGCTCTGCATCTGTCAGCCAGCAGCGGCTGCCAGGCGGGAGAGCCCTGCACGGCAGCAGCGGGCACTCGCTCGGTACCCCAGGGAGGCTGCAGGCAGGGATAGGCAGCCCCCCAGGCTGCCCTCCAGCCAGCGGCACGGCCGGGCTGGGGTGCCAGCTCCCAGCGTGGGGCACTGTCCTTGCACAGCCCTGCCTGCCCCTGCCCCTGCCCCTGCCCCTGCCCCTGCCCCTGTGTGTCGGCTCTCCCCACCCCAGCGGGGCACGGGTGGCTCCCTGGGGCTGCAGCTCTCCCGCACCCTTGGCCAAGCGGGGATCATGCAAACCTGTGCTGAGCATCTGAGGCGAAGGTGCTGGTGTGGCATCCATCACTGGGACTTTCATGAGCTTTTGTAACTCTTCCGGTTCCAATAGCACTGGAGCTCGGCCACCTCCTTGTGCTGGTGCCTGCAGGCATATCCATCCCCACGCTGCCTGGGAGGGCAGGATTCTGCCTCCCTCTGCTCACTTACGCTACTGCCTGCATGCAGCCCATCCCCTGGCCCCTGCTCTGCTAGGACAGGATGTGCTTTTCTCCCTTCCAAAGCGCTCCAGGCAGGAATTTGCCTTCCTTCCCTCCCTCCGCAAACCCTCGGAAGCCCAGCTCTCCCCCAGAGCCCACAGGAGGGGTAAGGAGCCAGGCTCCCCGGTTGGGCTGGAGGAAAGCTGCAGGTCGCAGCCTGCCTCTGCTGAAGCTGAGCCAGGCTGGGCAAGTCCCAGGACTGGGCTTCCCAACCCGTCCTTTCCCTGCGCCTCTCAGCCTGGCTCCACAGCACAAGCCCTGCTGGAGCATCCCTAGCCCAGCCCCGCACATCCCAGCTGTGCATAGGGCACTGCCCTGGCCCTGCCAAACCCCACATCAAACCAGGCAGCCTTACAGCCTGCAAAAACTGGCCCCTGGCAGCTTTCCTCTTCCCCAATCCCTGGTCACGGGGGAGCTAGGATCCCCTTGTCAGCACCCCAGCAGTGCCCTGTGCTGTGGGTGCTGGCACAGGGGCCGTGCCCAGTGCTCCCTGCCCCCCGGCACATCCTGCCACTGGGCACTCACCGTCTGGAAGTCGCTGCCATTGCACTCCTCGTTGCCAAACGTGCAGCGGACGAGCATCTCACCCAGGTCCAGCTGATGGCCCACGCGCCCATAAAATTCCTCCAGGTCAAAGGGACGGCTTTTCTGCTCGCCCAGGGCCGGCATCCCCAGCAGAGCCTCCAGCCTGCTCCTCTCCATGCCGTCCAGCACCAGGGGCCGGCCAGCTCCATCCAGGAGACCCAGCATCTCCCCTGCCCAGTACAGGTCATGGCCGGAGAGCTGTGAGAAGCGGGCAGGGTTAAGGTTGCAGAGCGTGACGGCAGGGAAGGTCTTGTTGCGTGCCACCTCCTCCTCCAGCTGGGTGCTGTGGGGGTACTGGAAGTACAAGCCCACGCACTTGGCGTAGGCATGGACGAGGAGGGCCAGTGAGCCCAGGAAGGCCAGCAGCCACAGCAGGTTGCGGGCAGTGTAGCGCTCGTGCCGGAAGATGTGCTGGATGCCGTGGAGGGTGGAGCGGCCGGCAAACTCCTCCAGGCTGCATGGGCGCTGCTGAGGGGCCAGAGCAACACGCGCTGGGTGCCTGGAGGGACAGCCCCCCACGGCAAGGGCTGCCGAGGGCCGGGGGGTACCCCAGGGGTGTGAGGGGGGCCTCTGGGCTTCGTCCAGCCACATGCTGCCGCCTGGCTCTGCCTCTCCCTGCCGAGCCCAGGGAGCCGGAGGAGGTTCGAGGAGCGGGTGGTCGGCGCGGTGACAAGCAGCAGCCGGACTGGGCTGAGCGGCAGACAGCATGCGCCAGTGCCGGGGTGGGACCAGTGCGGCGTGGCACTGCCCGTGCTCTGCTCCGAGCGGGAAGCTCACTGAGTGCTGAGACCACAGTTGTACTTAGTGATCACCGCATCCTGCAGGAACCGGAGCCAGAGGCTGAAACGTCCTGGAAAGCTCAGGGCACTCTCAACGCCTGTCCCCTGGGGGTGCGGGCAATTAGTTGGAGTCCTGCTCGCTTCCACCATCTCAGAGCACTTAGCGTGGGCTCCCCAGGGAAGGGGAGGCAGGGAACATAGGAGCTGCCTGGGCAGAGCTGCACTGGTCCCAGGCTCAGGAGAGGTGCGTGGGCAGGCGTGACTTGGGGGGCAACATCTCTTTGGCCACAGGGATGTGGAGGGACCCCAAGCTCTGCACCAGCCTTGCGAGAGCACAGCTCCAAGACATCAGGCTGGCCAAGTGTCGCTCTTGTCACAGCTCCCACACCCTTGGGCTCAAGCACCTCCTCCAGGCTCCCCAAAAGCTGCGAGGGGTCAGGCTCCCACAAGCCCAGGGTGGGGGCGGGGGGTGGCAGGGCACTCGGGGGTCAGTGACACAGACCCCAGGGGAGCGCTGGGTGCTGGTACCACCTGCATGCCACCACGGGGATGCTGCCAGCTCTTTAGCGTGGCGCAACCTCAAAGCCGGGAGCTCCGGTGCGGCACTGGGGTGGGCACAGCTCAGTATTCCTCGCCCTCAAGATGCGCAGGACGAGGCAATACGTTTTAGGAGGCCAGCAACGTAGCTGAGGAAAACAGTTGCGTGTGAGCACTGAGAAGCACCCATGTGCCCAAAAGCTTATCTCCCTTTCTGAACCATCTCAGTTGGTCCAGTAAAAGACACTGCCTTTCCCTACCCGGCTCACCATGCACACACCCGCCTGGGCAGATCCTGCAGCGCTGTTTCACTGACAGTGGGAGCAGAGCGGAGATGCAGAGCAGAGCCGCATCCGTGTGGCCGGGGAGGACAGGTCGGGATTGGGAACAACACCCAAGGTGGGAAGGGGGGCTGCATTCCCCCACCCTGCTCCCCCACACTGGACACAGGAACCTCCCGGGAGGGAAGATCAGGAAAAGAGAGGCGAGGATGCCCGGGAACAGGGAGGAGGTGGTGCCCAGGCCCAGCGGGGCTGGAAGGAAGCGAGAGGGCTGGGCTCTCTCCTGCAGATGCTCGGACCTGGTCGGGCGCCCAGCAGGGCCCTGGAGTAGAGCAAAAGGCACTGCAAGGCTCCACGGTGGCTGCAGCCACGGGCCGGCGATGCTGTCCCTGCCCAGCTGCGCTCCCCTGGCCTGTGCTCCCCAGCACAGCTCTAAATCCATTAGCTTTGCATAATTAGATTTTTCTCAATTACCAGATTATGATAATTAACAGCTCATTTGCAGGAGGCAGTGCCTAATCCCGGCATCGCGCTTGGCTCGGCGCCAGCCTGGCTCATGAGGCTGCCGGCACTGGGACGGCAGGCGGCAGAGCAAACACCGGTGCAGGGGAGCCCTGCCGGGGAGGCCAGGCAACCTCAGGGATGCTCCCGGGAACCCCCAAAAGCTCTCCACCACTGGGGATCTAGACCTCCCTTGCACTGGCTGGCCAACACAGCCTGCCTGGAGGGGTCAGTCCCCAAAAAGAGTGGGATGAGAGCCCATGGAGGCACACCATCCACCGGTGAGGGGAGTCAGCAGGGCTTTAGAAGTGGCTCAAGGCATCCACGCGGCTCCAGAGATGCAGAAAACATCCTGCGATGTCTCCTCCTGCAAGCAGGAAGCAAGGGAAACCATGGGAGAGGTTAGCATCGTGGGCTGGGCTGACACGGCTGCAGTCATTAAGGGGCTTGTTAATGAACTTTCCTAGTCAATAATGTTGCGGAGGAAGGACAGGAGAGCAGGGTAGCAGGAGGCAGCCACCGGTAAGGTACCAATCTTCATCACAGGAAGGCAGGGCAGTCCAGGCAATTACTGCCCATCAACTGAGCTTCATCCCTACTAAAATAATAGAACAAATATTAAGAGAAAAATGCTTCTGAGGACCTCGAGGGCAGGAGAACGGGGAGCAATAAAGATGTGCTCGGAGCTCACACAGAATAAATCTGCCCAGTCCGACTTGATTGCCTATTTTGGGTAAAATTGCTAAATGAATCGATGGAGAGGAGACAAGACGTGTGATATATCAGGCTTTTATTAAAGCATTTGATATAGCATCTCAGGGAATTAATTCCAGTCGGTGGGGACAGCTGTCCCCTGCCTTGGCTGGGTGCAGCTGAGGAGGCGAGGGTGATGGGGTGGCCCTGGGGCGCAAGGGGAGTGCGGTGGCATCCTGTGACACTGGTGTACACAGCGCCAGCGGGGGCAGCCCCTCTTCTCTCACCCCAGGTGAACATGCCACAGCTCCCGCTCCGTGACCTGGCTCCTGGGGTGGCTGTGCCAGGAGCACCAAGGCTGCATCCAGACAAGCTGGATGCAGCTTCATGCCCTGTCCCCATGGGGCTGTGCCCATAGCCAGCCCTGTGCTCCCACTTCACTCATTCAGGGCCACCACCTCCACGTGCCCAGGGCTCTCTAGCAGCTTCAGGGGTCTTGTGCTTCTGCCGTGGGCTCTGCCTGCAGAGCTCTGGCTGGGAAGCAGCATTGAGCGTGGGCAGCAGTCATGCCCAGCCAGGCATGACTGGCTGGGATGTCTCAAGCCGTTCCCGTTTGTCTCCTTTGCACGGCATGTCTGATCTTCTGCCATGAGCGTCTCTAGGTGGGGGATCTGGTCCTGCCTCTCTGCCCAGCATGGGCGGCAATTTCGACTCATACAGGCAATAAATCAGCCTGCTTGCCCGGAGGTGGCTCTGCGGCCCCTGCTGCTTCAGCTCGAATTTCCCACTCTCAAATTACCCCGGGCTGCCTGAGAGCTGGCTGGTTTTATGCCGCTCATCCGAACTCCCCCAGCTCTGTTTCTGTTGCCAGATTTTGCCAAAGGCCCTCGAGTGTCCCTGTGTCCACGAGCAGCATCTCCCAGCGCCCAGTCCCTGCGGGCGGCCCGGCCAGGGAGCAGAGCTGTGCCAGCCCCTGCTGCCCGATGCCACAGGAAGCTGGACAAGCCTCGGCAAGGCGGCTTCCCTCAACCGCAATGGCATTTGCTCCTCGGCCAGAGCAGCAGAGGGTCAGAGGTCCCAGGCCAATTTTCGACACTTTTTGCTCAGTGGGGGAGCAGCCCAGAGTGTGTTTTTGCTGGAAAACACCTGGAGCGTTTCTCCTTGAAAACGGTTTCTCCCGACAGGGTTCCTTTGATGCTCACGCTGGGAACACCACACGCAGCAGTTGCACATTCCCTGCTGGAGCCTCCTTTCCCCTCACCGAGGAGTCCCTCTTGCTGTCCCCTTCAGCCTCAACAGCCCCTTCCTCTCTCCCGGCGATGCCAAGGATCCGGGCGGGCTGGAGGTGCCGGAGGCGATGGCAGGCTCTCTCATGGTAACAGCCCTGCCACGGGGCAGCGAGCGAGGGAGTCCTTCTGTTACCAGCACCCACAAAGTGATGGGGTCCCCAGGAGCCATGAGGCACCAGGGGAAGCTGGTGGAGAAGGGGCTTGCGAAGGCACATCTCACTGCCGCGCCTGGCCAGCCAAGCTGCTCCATAAGAAAGGTACTAAATATCCGTGAGATCATTCAGACATCCCAAGCGGGTGTGATGAGCAAAGCACCAGTGGTTCGGGGGCCAGGCAGAGAGAAAAGGTCTGTTTGTGTGGCATCAGCAGATCCCCCCCATGCCCCCCACTTTTGGGGTGACAGAGGAAGCTATTAAATGAGGTGCATCCACAGTGGTCCTAGCAGCAGCAGCTTCTCCTGTTCCCACTCTCTCCTCTCTCCCTGCAGCCTGGCTCCTTCCCACAACAGCCTCTTTCCAGCTCGTTGCGCTGGTGCTAATCCCCTAATCTGTGCAAAGCAACAATTTCCTGCGTGGCACAGCAGCTGGTTTGAGATCTGCATCCCTCCTCCCCCAAAAGCCAGCTCCCTTATCAGCAGCAGGTATCAGGTGAGCCAGGCACCATCTACTGTCGATAAACCCATGTTTTATTTTGCCCTATTTCCATTTATCTCTGAGCCCATAATTATCCCTCATCTTGCAACGTGTTGTGCTGCCTTGTGCGCTGAGGAGCGGAGAGGATGCGTACTTTGCCAGGCAGCCCTGGACCACAGTTTCCTGCCGGCGGGCTCCAAGGAGCCAGTGGGCTGATGTGCAGGGACAAATCCTGCCCACCACGCTGGCTGCCGATCCCGTCCCTCCTCTCTCCGCACCCGGGCCGCGTTGCCTTTAATCTCGCACAGCGGCGGAGATGGATTTTCTCCCTGTGAGCCAGATGTGTTGCATGGAGCATAAACACTCGCGACAGTTGTTGTGCTCCTCGGTGCAAAGGCATCAGATGTCTGCATTAAAACAAAGCTCTCCACTTAATTACTCAGGCTGATAATTCAGCGCGTGGAGGCGGCTCTGGCTGAGAGCAGAGGGCTGGATCACAGCTGGGACTGGAGAGCCTTGGAGTGCACATTAATCCCGGCTCTTGCAGCCCTGATTAACGGTGCTGGAAACCTGCCCGCCCTGCTCATTCCCAGGGGAAGGGTCTGTCCCGGCACCCACTCCTTGTCCCACCGGAGGGGGCCCAGGCTGGTGCCCAAGGGGCTCTTCTGGCCCCTCGCTGGGCCAAGGCGCCCCCTTCCTGGCATCTTCCGGGTGGGGTGGTCCAGGACGTGGGGACCATCGCTTGGAGGGTGCTGTGCTGCCCTGGGAATGTCCGTCCACTGCATCTGCAGCCCAAGGGAGCTGCACACAGGACGGGGAGGGCAGAGCCTCAGGGTCACCCTGTACAGGGACCCACTGCCAGATCATGGCTGGCGGGGCTGGAGACAGCCCCGTGGCCAGGCTCAGAGCAAGACCAGGCAGACCACTGAAGGCTTTCTCCTTGGCGCCCCAGCTACCTGCTCTTCTTAACCTGCATTTCTCCTTCAGCAGACCAGCAAACACCTCCTGCAAACTCACCTCGCTCCCCTCCGTCAGCACCAGGGCCCAGGGCCCTACCGGCAGCCCCTCACTCAGCTGTCAGGGCAGGCATATGCCCTCGGCCCTGGAGCACCCACCCTGCTCTGCCAGTCTCTCCAGGGTGGTATGCTCCCTTGGACCCCTCTCCCCTGCCCTCTTCCTCCAGCCTGGTCCCCCAGCCCGGCCCCTACCCTTTTCCCTCTCCCTATCCCTCCCTGACCCCAGTGCCTGGGCATCCCTGGATCTGGGGCATCCCTCTCCCAGCAGAGCCCCCATCCCTGGGGCACCCTGCGGAGCTGGCACTGCCGCAGATCTGCCTGTGGGGTCCTGTCTGTCCGGGGAGACTGATTCTCCAGCTCTGCTCCTGTCCTCTTATCTCTCTTCCCCAGGTTGCACACCTCACTCCGTGGCCAGGGCAAGCGGGAGCAATAGATTCCATCCTGCCCGGGCTGAGCGCCCAGGCTGGTGCTGGGCACGTGGGGCAGCTGAGCCCAATGCAGGCAGGAAGGCAGCTGTGGGCAGCACCATCCCAGTGGGACCCCAAGGGTTAAGTTGTCATGTATTCAGGGCCACGCGCTGGCCAGGAATTACACTTTTATCGGCACACGGTGCTGCCGCCGCTTGAATTGGGACTGGGAACTCTATTTCCGAGCTCACCCAAATTATTCTCGAAGAGATAAAGCGCGGTGCAGAGCAGCGCCGGCGCTTCATTAACATTCCCCAGCCCATTCAGCTTTAAACGAAGATTGCCTGCCTCGGAAAATGATAAAATTGAACATGTGAAGCAGGGCATTATGTTCCATCAGCCAATATTATTTCCCACGCAGGGGCCGAGCGGAGACACAAACAGTTATTTATGCAGCGCCCAGCCAAGCTGGGGTGGCTTCGGAGGGGGGAAGCAGGCGGGGGGGGCGCACAGGGTGGGTGGTGAGTGCCCCCTACCCGGCCCTGGGCATGAGAGGGGCTGCCCACCTGATGCCAGGGTGGCTCTGCCCTCCTGGGGGCTCACAGGCTTGTGCCCAGGGTGCAGGGTGGGTTCTGGAGCCACGAATCTGCTCCGTGGATTGGGTGAGGGAGGGGGCTCAGGGGTGCATGGGGTCCCCTGGGCAGCGCTGGCCCTGTCCTGCAAGAGTGGAGGCATCTCTATCTGCCGTCCTGCCCCAAGGGATGTGTGTCCCCTGCCAGGGCTGAGAAAGCAGGGCGCTGGCTCCATGTCCAGGATTGGGTCCCACCTTCCAGGGCTGGGTGCTGAGCCAGCAGGCACTGGGGACCACCCACAGCCGGGGAGCATGTGCCTCCTTGGAGGTGAGAAGGCAGGGAGGGCTGAGCGGGCAGGGAGGGCTGAGCAGGCAGGCCCCCGGGGCTGCGATTGGATTTTGCTTGGCCGTGCCGAGCCTATTGATCCAGCAGTAATTAAAGTCGCTCCAAAACCTGACTCATATTCAACCTTGGAAGGAAGGAGCTTCTCTGACAAACACCCTCTGCTCCCCGTGTGCCGGCGCAGCATGGAGCTCAGCCCCGCCGGGGTGCTGCCAGCCCGTCCCCGTCCCCTGCCAGGCTCTGTCCCCAAGGGGGGACCCTGCCCCGGGGCTGCCTGGGGCCCAGGGCAGCGGCACCCCATCAGGCAGCATCCCCGCTGGTGTCCACAGCACCGCACAGCTCCACAGTGACCCTGATGAGGTTCAGCCCTTGGGGTGGGGTTTGCGCCGCCCAGGGTAAACACAGGCCATTTTCTCACCAAGCACCTCAGACACATCCCTGGGATGTGGGGGTGCTCCCCCATGCCCCGTGCTTGTCACTGCCTGCGCCCTGTGTGGTACCGGTGCAGTTAAACCTGCAGCCACCTCCGAGGGGCACTGGGGTGCTGGGGGGATCCACTGCCATGTGCCCATGGGGTGACAAAAACCCCTTCTCTAGGTCAGGGGCAGGCAAGGGGGTGTGAAGGCAGGCGAGGGGCCTGCGAGTGTGTGTGTGTGTGTGTGCGCAGGGGCTTGCACGCCCAGCCCTGCCGCCAGCCCCGCTGCTATTCCCGGTATTCGCAGCAGGTCGGGACAGGCACCGAGGTGGGGGAGCTGCCGTTCACCGGGGCCCCCCGCAAACCCGCC
>VYXH01012576.1:908-20985 GCA_013397275.1 Burhinus bistriatus | reverse complement strand
GCCCAAACCACGACAGCAACATTTGCTACTCTTCCTCGGGCAGAGCTCACCCTAGGCATGGTCCAGTGATGGCTCCCATGTTAATCGTGCCAGCAGGGAGAGCCATGGCTTATCTTCTCTGGCCTTTGCAGTGCTTTCTTCACCCTAGACACCTTGGGGCTAGGCCTTCTGCTGGTGAGAGCCCGCAAGACAAGCAAGACAACATTTTTTTTCCTCTCAGCACGGCCGGGACACTACTGCCAAACTTCCAGCCATTGTTCCCACAAGAAAGGTGCCAGGAGGCAAATCTTATGCTTGGCCTCTCTGCCTCTTGGCAGCGCTTCCATTGCCCCACAAGCCTTGGGGCTCTGCCGTTTTCCTGGCGACATCATCCTGGGAAAACCATTTTCTCCTCTCACTCGGGCTGAACTCAACGTACGCAATGACCAGCGATTGCTCCTCTGCCTGCAAAGCTCGGGGCTCCACGATTTCTTTGCTGACTTAATAGTCAGAACAGCATTTTCGACTCTCACGAGGGCCTAGCTCAAAGTGTGCGTCGTCCACTGATTGTTCCCACACAAAACATGCCCAGAGGCAAAGCTGATGCTTGTCTTCGCTGATCATTGCTCCGCTTTCTTTGGCCCACAAAACTTGGGGCTGCCGGATATACTTGCTGACTTAATCCTCTAAGCAACATTTGCTACTCTTCCTCAGACAGAGGTGAAAAGTATGCATGGTCCAGTGTGGCTCCCATCTTAAAAGTGCCAGCAGGGGGAGCCATGGCTTATTGTCTCTGTCCTATGCAACACTCTTTTCGCCCCAGAGTCCGTGGGGCTCTGCCCTCTGCTGGTGACAGTCCTCATGGCAACAGTTTTTCCCTCTCCGCAGGGCTGGGTCAGAATTTGCAGACATCCATCGATTGTTTCCGCAAGAAAGGTGCCCGGAGGCAAATCTTACGCATGCGTTCTCTGCCTCTCAGCAGCGCTTCCATTGCCCCACATGCCCTGGAGCTGTGCATTTTTCCTGTCGACTTAATCCTCAAAACCGTATTTTCTCACTCTCATAGGACTAGCCTTAATGACTACACACGTGCAGTTATTAGCTCCACACTTAATGGTCCGGTGGGTAACCTGATGCTTGTCACCCCTGCCCTTTGCCATCACTTGCTTTGAACCACAAAACTTGCGGCACCACGAGTTACTTGCTGACTTAATCCTCAGAATAACTATTGCTAATGTCTGTACGGTCGAGCTCAACGTGTGCATCCTCCAGCGATTGTTCCCACACGAAATGTTCCAGGACGCAATGCTGATGCATGTCCTCACTGCTCATTGCACCGCATTCCTCCACCAACAAAACTTGGGGCTGTAAGATATACTTGCTGACTGAATCCTCAGAACAGCATTTTCCACTCTCACTAGGGCTGAACTCAATGTCTGCAATGTCCAGTGACTGTTCTTTTGCCTAGAAAACTTGGGACTCCAGGATTTTCTTGCTGACTTAATCCTCAGAACAGCGTTTTCCACTCTCACAAGGGCCGAGCTCAAAGTGTGCGTCATCCAGCGATTGGTCTCACCTGAAAGGTGCCAGGAGGCAAAGCTGATGCTTGGCCTCTCTGCCCCTTGGCAGTGCTTCCATTGCCCCACAAGCCTTGGGGCTCTGCCATTTTCCTGGTAACCTCATCTTCGGAAAACCATTTGCTCCTCTCATTAAGGCTGAACTCAACATGTGCAATGACCATTCATTGTTCTTCTGCCTACAAAACGTGGGACTCCAGGATTTTCTTGCTGACCTAATCCTCGGAACAGCATTTTCTGCTTTCACTAGGGCCGAGCTCAACGTATGCATCATCCACCGATGGCTCCCATATAGAAAGTGTAGGCAGGGAAAGCCATAGCTTGTCTTCTCTGGCCTTTGCAACACTTTCTTTGCCCCAGACACCTTGGGGCTATGCCCTTTGCTGGTGACAGTCCGCAAGACAACATTTTTCCCTCTCAGCATGGCCGGGTCACAACTTGCAACCGTCCAGCGACTGTAACCACAAGAAAGGTGCCAGGTGGCAAAGCTGATGCTTGTCTTCGCTGATCATTCCACGCCTTTATTTAACCCACAAAACGTGGAGCTGCAGGATTTACTTGCTGATTTAATCTTCAAAACAACATTTACTACTCTTCCTCGGGCAGAGCTCACTGTATGCATGGCCCAGTGATGGCTCCCATCTTAAAAGTGCCAGCAGGGAAAGCCATGGCTTGTCTTCTCTGGCCTTTGCAGTGCTTTCTTCACCCGAGACATCTTGGGGCTATGCCTTTTGCTGGTGACTCTCTGCAAGACAACAGTTTTTCAATTTCAACAGGGCCACACGACAAATTGCAAACATCCAGCAATTATTCCTACATGAAAGTTGCCAGGATGGAAAGCTGATGCTTTTCCTCACTCTTCATTGCACCGATTTCCTCTGCAACAAAACTTGGGTGTCCAGGATTTACTTGCTGGATTCTGGGCAGTGAGCTCATGAGGCGAGGACTGGCATCAACAGCTGGAGCAGGGCTTAGCTCAAAGCAAAACAGTCTTTGATAAGAGCTTTCCCTTCCCTTCTCTTTTCTGCCAGCTTTCTGCTACTTCTTTACTGCACTTCTTTGCTGTCCCTGTCTCAGAACAAGGTATCTGACCTTCTGCGTGCTGACTCAATGACTTACTGAGAGTCTATCAAGATGAACTCATTCGGGGAAACCACAGAAAACTAAGATTTATGAAATTTTTCATGTGTACTAAATTATGCTGGTGATCCATTAAAAATTTTTCTTCATGCTAGCCCGAGAGATGAATGAGTTGAAGTGGCCACTAAAATCTTTGCTTCGACTTTTTGTCAGCGTGCTGAAGCCATTAAATTGTACAGTCACGACATGTGTGCTTTGTGGACCTTCTGAATTGTTTAACTGATGGAAAGGCAACTAAAACAGGGCTAAAGATCTTGGATCCTGTTTAAAGGATCCTCTCCAATCAACTGAAGTTTATATTGATTAAGATTTACATTTAGCCTGTCATTGGTATTTCTTAAGAATCAGTCCATTGATGCTATTGATATCAAGTGCAATAGGAGTATTTGGCTTCCCCTGGCCTAGTTAGATATGGAACAGAAGCTGACTTGGACCAAATAGTAGCAAAAACCAAAGCTCTGTCGATATTGGTTCTGTTCTTCAGAGTTCAGTGATGCACTGAATGACTGGGATCTTTTTTTCAGGCCTGAAAAGGAAAACATTAATAGATTTCTCCACTTCTAGGAAGTCCTTTTTTGCAAACTTGCACACCAACAGTATACGAAAATAAATAAACAATTAAATAAATTCGTGTCAGTTGAATTTGGAAATATAGAATGTAATGGAACAACTTGTGATGTCTCTCAAACAGACAGCTCTGGCAGTCAGGTAGACTCATTCTTGAGTCTCTTCCCCTGGCTTAATATTTCATTCTTAGTTCAGGTAGGCCGTCGAGACAATGCCAGTGCACAATGCAGGTTTTGACAGGGAAAGCAAGACTTGCCCCTAAAGCAAAACATTTTAGTGTTGACCTGACAAGCCTGTTGGAATAACTGAACATTTTTGATATTGCATGGTGAATAGCCTCTAAAACAAAGAGGAACCATTTATTATTAAACTGCTTTTCCTGGAGGCTCTTTAAAATAATGAGATGATCAATCTCATGTCAGAACCGTTGTGGTAACATCTCTTAGAAGCTTTAAAACCCCTTACAATCCTTGCTGGAGAGCTAGCAAAGCTAGTTCAGTGTTTCCGTACAAAGGTAAGAAGATCAGGCACTGGATGTAAGACTTCCTCAGCAGGGCAGGCAAAGTTTTCTTCCCTGTATTTAGATGTTCAGTAGAGGTTCCAACCAGTTATACTGTTTTTGAGCTACATGTGGTGTTTGTTTTAAAGCTGACTCTTTCTGGCAACCTAATAAAATTTTCTGAAACTTTTATTACTGTTTATATTACACTTTTTTTGGCTATAGCTTACTTCGAAACTGGTAGCTGTACTGCAATGTTGACGGAGACTGCATTTTTTTGGTTTTTAGATTTGCTTTTGGGTGGGAGGCTTTTTCATTCGTAGGTATAGGTAAATTAATATTTATTTTAAATAATTCCTGAGTTAAAAATGTGTATGAACAACTTGATTGTATTTGCTGATTTTTGAAAAATAAAATAAACTTTACATTTCAGATTTAAATCAAAGATATGGTTGCCAATTTGATAAAGTTAATCTCTTTCCTGTTCACTTCTCAGCCCCGACAGCATTACTTCAGCGAAAACAGTTTATGAGGCTTCTCTCTAGTCTTCTGCATATAAACACAGAGGTCTGGTCCATGCCCTGTATGTTTGTAGCCGTTAGGAAATTACCTTTATTAAAGTTAGGGTTTATGTCTCAAGTGCCACTTAATTACAGAGAGTTCATGATGTCAATGGCATTCATATTCCCATTTTATTGTCATTTTGCCTCCAACCCGTCACTCTGAACACAAAAGTTGCATTTCTTTCAGCTTTCAGGAGCAGTAGCTCATTTCTTTATTTGCTCTATTTCACCTCTGTTCTGATTTCTTATGCAGGTTTTTTTGATTGAAAGATCCAAAATGTGTTCACCTTTAATGTTTGCCTACATCCTGCTACCGGAATTTTTGTAAGATACATATTTTCCTCTTGTTATATTATGTACCATGGACCACTTCAACTTGCAGTCTACAGCTTTTGACTTTTGACTTATGCTTATATGCCTTTCATATATATTGCTCTCATCTAGTTGTAGTCACATTCTGTTGCATCTCCCTCCACTGCATCTTTTACGTCCTGAAGTCCTTGGCCTTTTGCTTTGTGCTCTTCATTTTCTCCCTTGCTAACATCACTTCTTCAGATAGTGTAACTGTTTTGATCATGTCTCTTTCGTCCTTCCCATTCTGCCTACTTTTCCTTTCTTCAAGATATACAGTCCACACTTTTTGTGTTTATGGCTAGATCCTTCTCCAGTCTACTTTGAAAGTGCATATGTTGCAACTGAGAAGTGTGTTTGCATAGTGTGCCAACCTGCACAATCTTCTTGGCTGCAAATAACCGGTATGTAGGCAGGAGGCCAGTCTTGCAGAAAGGGCCCAAATACAACGTGCAGGCTTACACAAGGCCTCAGTACTGGGACCTGTTACACCCTGAATGTTTTGGGCCTGGATGCTGGTAATGATCCAAGTGTCAAGGTTTGTATTCCTGACCACTGAGTGAAATCAGCTCTGACACAGATTATGTTAGACCTATTTTTGAGGTTGCGTTACACATACTTTTCTCTAGGATTATGCATTTTTTTCTGAAGAGGTTTTAATTTCATTAGACTCTTCAGTTGGAAGATGGAAGCACTTTACTCATGTATTTTGAACTGAGAAACAATCAATTACATCAGAAATAGCTCTGCAGAGAGGGACCTGGGAGTCATGGTGGACAACAACTTGACCTTGAGCCAACAACGTGTCCTTGCAGCCACGAAGGTCAATGGTATCTTGGGGTGCATTAAAAAAAGCATGGCCAGCAGGCTGAGGGAGGTTATCCTCCCCCTCTACTCTGCCCCGTGAAGCCACATCGTCTCCAGTTCTGGGCTCCCCAGTTCAAGAAAAACTAGGAACTACTGGAGAGAGTCCAGCAGAGGGCTATGAAGATGATCAAGGGACTGGAGTGTCTCTCTTTTGAGGAAAGGCTGAGAGACCTGTGTCTCTTTAGTCTGGAGAAGAGAAGGCTGAGAGAGGATGTCAACAATGCTTATAAATATCGAAAGGGCATGTGTCATGAGGATGGGGCCAGACTCCTTTCAGTGCTGCCCAGCAACAGGACAAGAGGCAACAGGTACAAGCTGGAACACAGAAAGTTCCATCTGAACATAAGGAAAAATTTCTTTACTTTGAGCGCGACAGAGTACTGGACCAGGATGCCCAGAGAGGTTTGGAGTTTCGTCCTCTGGAGATATTCAAACCGTCCTGGATGTGTTCCTGTCCAACTTGGCCTGGCAGATGGGGTGGACTAGGTGATCTCCGAAGGTCCCTTCCAACCCCTACCATTCTGTGATTCTGTGAAACTTTATTGTCCACTTTTTCCTCCTTCTTAATGGGGCAGATTTGGAGTGGGATTTTCTGTGCATTTAATCAGGAAGAGTAGCTTGGGGTGGCAACAGAGTCTTTTAATATGAGGTGAATCAATCCAGCCCATCTTTTCTAAAACTTAATACTTTCACACTGAATTGAAAAACTTCACATGTCAGTTTGTGAAGGCTGAAAGACCGAATGAAGACTAATCAAGAAAATGAACTGTTAAATCTCTACAGTTCACATTGCATAGGCAATTGGAGTTGTTGTATCTCATCCAATTTTTAGTTAAATATGGGAGTACAATCTGAATTTAAGTACCTCCTGAGATGTCCCTTCTACATTTTTTCTGTAAATCTATACCTTTGTACGATATTACAAATAGTGAAGGATGTTTGAGAATCTGGAGAAAGTATCTTTAATAGCTATGCTGCCAACCAAAGAATTTCATTTGCTACATGTCAATCACATTCAAGTCAACAAATGACAGAAAGAGACTGAGAATTAATTTCTGTCTGCATATGTTTAGGTTGGACTGAAACCCCATGACTTTTAGGGATAGCAGTATTTTACATACAGGTTTTAAGATCAGCAGAAACCAAAAAGATCTTTTCTGGCCTAGTCCATAATGCAGACCGTAAAATTTAATTCCTCAATATTTGCAATGAATCTGTGTTCTGGTTGCTCTTACAAGTAGAGTTGGCTGAATCTTGCTAAATAATTTAGTTGTTGCACAAGAATGAACAACATCTAGACCCCTGGCTGAATTGTGTGGGCTCTGCAGGGAGACAGGACATGAATAAAATGTTGTAAAGGCATACTTTTGTCTCTGAGGTAAATAAATCTGACTCTAATTAAACACAGCAATCAAATCTGTTGAGTAGGAAGGTGCAATTCTTATGTAATCACTTTTGGAACTGAACTTCCAATATTCCATAGAGTTATCCAGTTTTTAGTTAAAAAAGTGACTATAATCTGACTTTAAGTACCTTTCTGAGATACTCATTTTAAATCTTTTATGTAAAATAATACATTCACCTTTCCCATTCGACATTTCAATTTAGACCCTGGTCTCTCCTTGTTCTCACAGCAGCAGTTTAAATTTTATTGTTATCCTTTTGAGGGTTTCAATACTTCAGCGCTGTCAACCCTTATTAGGCATTTCTCAAGACTATGTGTCTCCTGATTCTAGTGTGAAGTGTATCTCTCTCTGTTTTTTTTTAAAATCCCTTTTTTTGGCTTGCTGTGTGCTGTCTATTTGCACACTGGAAATGCATGTTGACATTCAAACAAAACATAACTCATTATGCAGAAGAATAAACTGCCATTGAAATTGAGAGCATTGTGTTCTTAAAGTACTCTTTGCACTTGCCTTCAGTAGTGTATGTTTAGATCAGAAGTTAAAAATCTGAGTGTACCACTACATGCAGAGTCATCTTCTTTCCCACTACGTTTGACAAGTAGCAACTGTTTATGTTTACCTTTTGGCATTAATTTTATTCAAGTATACAGCTTTCAGTAAAATATTATATTCCATTTCTGACGCTGGTTGTCTAACTCACTTCTCTACACATGGTTGACTTCACTTGTTTTCTATTAACTGCAGTGTTAACTGATTTTACATGGTTTAATTTGCATAAACTGTTAATGGAGTGATAGCTTGCCCCTCACAAAATTCAACATAAAACACCTGTCTGCAACTTCTAGTTTGCTTTCAGGTTCTCACATGTACTCAAATCAATTTTATTAATTATTTCCTTATGACTAAATTTGCCAATAGATACAGTAATAGCACGGTGAATTTTCTTTAAATTTTTCTGAAAGTGCAACTCTTAAAATTTTAACACTTCCTACCTTCACTATAAACAGCTCAAATCTTTCTTGTACCATGTATCGTATCAGGATTTTTTAAAAAATCAGTCAGTGGTTTCAAATTAGCAAAAATGTTAAAATTTTCCCAGCATTTGTTTTCCAGAAAATTCTCCCAAAGGTTTTGTTTTTGTTTGATTTGGTTTTTTGTGTGAAATTTCAAAGAGATACAGTGAAATTTTTTTTAGCCAATGTCTCTCACGTGCAGGATAACATTGTGAGTGGACGGGGAAGGGAAAATGACAGAATATTGCAATCAACAAGCAGTGGTTTACTGTACAGAAAATTCTGGTTTGTTTCTTGTGTAGTTTTCCTAAAAAAGCCACCAAAAAACCCCTTACACCCCTCCCAACACACACCTTGTCTTTTATAAATCGTTGAAATGTAGGAACTGCCTTGCTCAGATATAATATATCTCTGCTTGTTGGTAATATTTTCCAATGTTACTTGACATCTCTAGATGCGTCAAAGCTTCTGCAGGAACTCAGATGGTGCTAAACATGTAGATGAGGACAGAGTGGTGATGTTGAGGCAAAGAGGGATACTGCAGACATGGAAGCAGGGAAGTGTAGGATAAGGAACTGAGGAAACATAGCAGTGCAAGGTGGGGGTGAAGAAGGATAATTCCTGTTTTGGGAGAGATGAGTGGCAGTGACAGAAATATGGGATTGTATTTCTGATTTGGAGGTGTAAGGACATGTGATGAAAGGGTTTGGCATTGATAGGATGGGAGATGTAGGATCACCCTATGTTTCAGGTCAAATTTCTACTTCTCCCCTCTAAAAGAGAAAAAATCAGGGATTGTCTGTAAGATCACCTATAGTCAGCAGTATATTTCCTTTGTAGTATGGTGGTGTACATTTCTCAGGAATGCTCTGGTCATTTCAAAATAGTTCATATATGGGACATTTCTAGCTACATGTAGTAAAAATGATGGGAAGTTGAGAAGTATACCCTGAAGATTTGTGTGAGAAGCACTTAACCTGCTAAACCCACTTGGCTTAGAAGAGGGAGTCATAGAAGGAGTTTTGAAAGCTGTAGTATTTAACACAATAAGCATGGAAGGAGGATTTGGGAGGGTTCTTGTTTTCATGATAAATTTCAGAATAGCTAATTAATTTAATTAACTAGTCTCCTTATCCAAGCGTATGTGGTATATCAAGAATATTTGGTACAAGAATATAATGCAGGACTGGGGACAGTTATGAAAGAAATATTGTTATTGAGGAGGAGGAAATAACTGAAAACGTACTGTTGTGGTTTAGCCCTCGTAGGCAGCTAAGAACCATATAGCCACTTGCTCACTCCCCTGTAGTGAAATGGGGGAGGCAATCGGAAGGGTAGAAGTGCAAAAACTCATGGGTTGAGATAAAAACAGTTTAATAGATATAGCAAAAATAAGGCATTCATTCACTACTTTCCATCAGCAGGCAGGCAGATGTTTTGCCATTTCCAGGAAAGCAGCGTAACTTCATCACACATAACTGTTTTTTGGGGAGACAAGTACAATAACTCTGAACCTCCCCCCTTTCTCCTCTTTCCCCCAGCTTTTATTGCTGGTCATGACATCATATGGCATGGAACATCCCTTTGATCAGATGGGGTCATCTGTCCTGGCTGTGTCTTTTCCCAACTTCTTGCACACCCCCAGCCTATTCGCTGGCCGGGCCATGTGAGAAACAGAAAAGGCACTGTTCAGCAATAATGAAAATTTCAGTGTACTATCGACACCGTGTTTGGTCACACATCCAAAGCATAGCATCTTATGATGCTATATATAGCATCATGATCTATTATGAAGAAAATGAACTCTATCTCAGCCAAAACCAGTACAATGAGTACTTGTAATTTTTTTAGTCCTCTTAGTTGTTCATGGAACACCATCAAATAATAAATATTCATAAAAATCATGGACTTTTCTTCCAGTAGTTCAAGTGTGAAATTCTAATCCTGTGCAGAAAGGAGACTGAGCTGATCAGATTTTGCATTTCCAGCTGAACAAACCTAGTCTGCTGCTTGCTGATATCAAAGGAAATTACTATATTTTACCTCAGAGCCCTTTGGATCATGTAACCTTTAGATACATTGTCTAGCTGCAGATGGTTCATTTTATTTAGAATGCAGAAATAAAACGCATTTATGTAAATGCAAATTTGCCACTATGTCCTATGGAATTTCTTCTCAGTGAACATTGTTGTGACATACATTTACTGTGACTGGAAAAATACTCATGTACAACTATCCCTATTGTCCTACAGCAAAGTGCAAGAGCTGTTAACCATTATGGTTCAAGACAAACAGTTACCAACTGTCAAGAAGAAGAAAGCTTACTTTATAACCTGTTGACATACTGATGTATGAGTAGGTGTATCTGTGCAGCTTAATGCTTTAATTACAAAGAGAACATTAGACTATTAGCTTTTTGCAGAATGAGTAATTCATGTTCTCTGCATTTTTTCTTGACTGAAAGGTTACCAAAAGACAATAACCAAATAAATTTCATGACAGATAATTTACATCTTTTTCATGTCCCCCCTTCTAGCACTTGTCAAATCTCTCATTGTTGCTTTCAAGCAATGTCATGACTCTGAGTGCTATAACAAATATTAACAAGATGACACAGAGTCATTTGTTTCTCTGTTTATGTAGTGTCAGGACTGCAAAGTGACTCCCAGAACTTCAGAATATTGTGATATTTATGCTTTCAAAGATGGTATGGGATTTTTCTTTTGTCAGTTTGGTCTGTATTGGGTTTTTTGTTTGTTTTGCTTTGTTTTTCCTTTGAAACAGGAACTGGGATGAGACAGCTAATAGCTTTAGCACAGCTATGCTCAGTATGTGATGGTTCTTGCTTCATTTTTCTCTTCTTGTACTTTACAAAAAAATAATAAGAATATAAGGGGATCAGGCCAACTTAATTATAAAGTGTATCTAGTATGTGGTGGCCTGGGTTCTAATCTCATGGTCATTTTTACTATGAAGTGTTTATTTTGCTTATTTAGTGTGATTTAGTTTCAATCACATGAGATTCCTTAGTTCTTGAACAAATTAAATACTTACTCCTGCAGTTAAATCTAAACATACAACTTTATTCAAAGCTACACTGTGCCTTGAAGTTAAGCTTATGTTTAAGAACTTTGCAGAACACTAGCCCTTAATTGTGTATGAAATAATGCTTTGGAAATGCTATTCAAAGGTACATTCATTCCCTTTATATCATATTTCAAACAATCTATTCAATTTGCTGTCCACAAAACCATTTAGGTATCATTTGGCATTATTGTTTTCCTGGTTTCTTTGTCCCTGGAGTATTTGTAAGGTACAATACTATTTAGAAAATGCCCCAGTGCTGCTCCGTGAATTGAAGAATAGAGAATGCAATAAATCATACCCTAATTGAAAGTCAAGCTGTTAAAATTAGCTAGATGTCTCCAAGTTGGGTTATGTTCCCCAGTTCTCCCTCTTTCTTCTTTTTTTTCCTCTATTGTTACATCTTTTTTTTTTAACCTGTGAAATCTTACTTGATTTTGCAAGCTATGTCTTGGAGGATTTTTCATGTAGAAGCTCTAAAATCTGTTTTCCAAATCAGTAGCAAGTGTAATAAAAAAAGTAGAGCTTGGCACCAAAACTATGCTACCCCATGCTAGGCATTCCTGCGTCAGCAAGGGAGTTGGACTAGATGATCTCTAGAGGTCCCTTCCAACTCTGAAAATTCCGTGATTCTGTGATTCCATTAGAGATGTTTCCATGTAATACTCCTCAGTCTGGATTGGAAAGACCACAGGCACTGTACTAACTTCCTAGGTTCTCCCTCTCCCTGTTAAGTATGAAAAGAACTATATTTCCTCTGCCAGGAAGTGTACCTTTGGGCTCTCTTTCAGTCTGTCATGCACCCGTCTAAAATAATCAGTAAGGCAGTGGCACATTCTTTATAAAACAGTCACAGTATTAGTACCCAAGCAAGCTACACTTTACATCAGTGTACTTGTTTATGCTTATTATTTATTCTAAATTAGTATTTAAGAAGGTCAGATGTGATTAGTGCACATTGTTTCCAGGGAAGAGAAAGCCCATGCTCTAAAGAATTTACAGTCAAAATAGATAAACCAGAGTGTGGAAAAGAAGAACTCCTTTTTTAGCATGTGAACACAAAGGCACATCCATATACAATGTCCACATCTCAAACTCATTTTCCTATTGTGTGCAGCACATAGTGTGTCACATTATGTTAACCTATGGCAGTGTTGTCATGGCTCTGAACACAAGATCATGTATCAGCCAAGACACAGAATTCATGATTATTTTACAGGCACCTATTTGCTTAATTAAGTGCCAGCTGTGTGGTTGTAATAAACTATTTTGTGTCAGGATGAAACAGATCAAAGTGGAGCGCTTTTGCAGCGTGGATGTTTTCAATGCACTGATCTTGTGATTGAGGTTTGTAGATAGGAACAGTAAAAACTGAGAAGAGATCCAGTTTGATTGCAAAATGCAGCAGGATTAAAAAGAGGTAACAGCGGTGTCTATATTTGCTGTAAATATTGCTTTTCAAGGAAAGGAAATATCATTGCAAAAGCATATTTTGACAGCTAACTAAGCTACAAAGGCAAGACGATACAATGAGAGTTCTATCATTTAACAAACAAAAAAAAAAATCTATTTTACCACCACAGTCTTTGAATTGCTGGAGCAGATATTGGTTCTTGAAAACCAGCTTGAAAGTGAAGCATCTTCTGTAATAAAACATGCAGATCTGTCTATCATAAATTCTGACAGCCCTGCAAGGCATCACTTTTAGCTGTTATCAGCCTATAAAAATGCAGTCTCGGCCTATAAGCTTAGAATCCTCCTATCATAGCTAGAAGACCTCCTTTCCTCATTTGACTTTGGATGAAGTACAGCAAGCAGTTCCATCTCTTGAAAGGCTGAGTCTCAAAGATCTTGTCTATCTTTCTTAAGAAGTTTAAACATAAGTAATTAAGGAAATGACTCCAGGAAACTTCAGTCAGCCACGAGCTGAAGAATTCATGCTAAAAGAAGGATGTGGATAAACTTGAAAGGGGTCCAGCCGAGGGCTGCCACAGTGGTGTGGGGCTTAGAGCACATGATCTACAAAGGGAAGCTGATAGTTAGTCCAGCAAAGAGAAGACAGAAAAACAGTATGTGGCAGCCCATAAGAACCGGGATAAGTTTAACGAAGGTGATGACACCAGATTTCTTTTCTCAGATGACAAAAGGCAGCAGCCAAAAAAACTGTGGCTGGGGAAACTGAGATCAAACGTTAGGAAGAATACTTTCACCAGGAGGTTAGTACAGGTCTGGAATGGGTAACCCAGAAAAATGGTGACATTTCCTTCCATTGAGTTTTTCAAGTGACAATACTGAATAGTTAAGTGTCAAAACGGCACCGTTAACCTGATGTCATGTTGGCACTAGTGCTGCTTCGACTGGGATTGTTGGGCTAGAGACCTCCAGAAATAATTCCAAACACCTCTTCTTGTCCAGTAGATGTGATGTCAACTAACCACTATCTTCAGTTAAATATTTTTTTATGTAAGGGAACATTTATAACATTCCTGCTTAGTTTTGTCTTTACCACATGAAACAATCCAAATTCCTTTGGTCTTCCTTTTTAGGACAGATTTTCTCAAACTTTTGGTCACTTTTATAGTTTATCTTTGAACTTTGAGTTACTATTTTTTGAAGTCTGATGACCAAAAATGGTTACACCAGGGCTGCAATATCAGATCAGCTGAAAAATGAATTCCCTATAATCCAGACAGTATTGCATTCTGGAATGATTTTCGTTTTGGTTTTTTTTGGCAAGAGTCAAATAAATGACTCAAGTCTAGCTTGTAAAGCATTGCACTGTAACTGGCCACTTCCCACTTAGTTTTTAGATTTGCTTCTTCCTCTGAGCTGTAAATAACTTTTCCTTGTCTTTTGTGGAATTGTATTTTCTTGATGAGTACAATTTTGCAAGAGCATTTTGAGTTCAGAGTCTAACTCTAAAATGTGCATATCCACTTCATAAGAGGAAGTGCAGTGCCACTCTGCCAGTGCATTTTGTATTTCAAAAAAAAATGTTAAATAAAACTGCACCAAATATAGACCAATGCAGTATACTTTTAGACTGACAACAGATCACTGGTGAAAAGTTCTTTGAGTCTGATTGTTTTCAGCAAGTTTCCACTTTCAAAATAAGATCAAAATTTGTATAAACTTCTAAGAAATGTGCATGAGGATGTGTCTGTGTGCCTAGAAAATACAGAAATGCCATTACTGTGACTAGTACATCCATCCTTCTGTCTACTTAAAGGCATCTACATTTCTGTGGAGGGAAAATTTAAATACATTTTAAAATTGCTCTGTGTAGGCAAAGAGTAGTAAAGTCACTGTGAAATAAAAATTGTAACTGGAATTACTTGTTTCTTATTTAGTTTTAATTATTCTGTGCAGTATTTCTGGTTTCAGAAATGGGTATGAACTATACAGAGAACATTCCGCAAATTTAGCACCTGCAAGTCAGTCCTTCTAGGAAGGTATTTGATCTTTCATATGTTAACAAGTAATTTTATAGCCAATGTTCAAAACCATGCTCATGTATTTTACATATATGTGTCATGTGTACAGTTGTCCATGTATTTATTAGTGTGCACAGTTTGGAAAGATAATTTAAGTGCTTATGGTTCTGGACACTGCCATTTTGGTCTTCATTGTCTTTTCACAGTATCATTCTGTTCTATTAGATATTTTGTATTCTGTTAGGTCTCCTTTTTGGAACTCCAGTCGTTGTAAGTATTTTCTGTTTTAACGTAAGGTCACAGGCTGCTTTGAACAGTATTTTATTACTTTGATGACTGCTTCTTTGTTCTAATATGCTTAGTCAAAAGTATCAAGTATCCACCATCAAGTATGGCTGATATAGCTATTGCTGCTTCTTAAAAGATAATATGGTGAAAAAAACAAATGTAGCACTACTAGTTCAACTAGTAGTAGTTGAACTCTGTTAAACTTACGGCTCAGGTTCTCATTTAAATACTTAGAATACTTCTGCTGATTTTAACAGGACTTTGTGTGGTAAGAATAACTGGCAGTAATACTGCAATATCAATAACTACCATTTGATCATGCATAGGGACAACATCAGAGAAGAAAACAGAGCATGTGGAACTTCTCTAAGTGTCTTGGTCAGCATTATGAAAATGTGTCTTTATTCTTAAAACATTGATAAAGACCATCACTATCATCTGCTCTTGCATCACTATCATCTGCCCTTGCCCTTTCCTTTTTTAAAGCTGATTATATTTTCTGTGTTAATCTATAAGAGAGAGATCATCTAGTAGATAGAACTTTTCTCAAATTTAGATCATTTACATTTCATCTCCTTTTCCAATTGTGTAACACCTTTGTTGCTACTACAAGAATGGGGACTTGGAAGAAGTATAGTGAGGAAACAATGAAAATCCAGATTCTGATTTCTCCAGGCCAGAATAATCTTAAATTGTCCAATAAAATATCAGGATTACCCTAAATATAGGTGCGTGTCTTTTTTTTATTTCATGCTCTTTACTGTGATGTGTAATTTGCTGTTTTGACAGGAAGAAATCATAGGAAAAAGAACTTAGATGCATATATAAATAAGAATAAGGAAGTGGAGACGGTATCATATTACCTGATAGCCTCAGAACAACATATTCCATTTACCACAGGAAGTTCTCAGACTTAGCTGTAAAGTATTGGACAAGTATTAAAGTACTGTACTTTGAGTGTTACAAAGAAATAAGGAAGTTGATCACATCTTTTAGTGCTAGTACTATTTTTGACCACTTTTGACAATTTTGTGGGGAAATGCCAGTTTCCCCATAACTAAAGTGGAAGCTAACCTAAACCTAATTTTCATCTGCAGTGAAGTTTATCTACTTCTTTGGCCTGACGATGTGATTAGACAATTTGTAAGGATCGAAGCGTCAGACATTGTCTTACGAATATTACAAGAACTGCTACCTTTCTTTAGATAAGTTTTCTCAGCAAGCCTCTTTCTCCTTGATACAACAACTGGAACATCATTTGCTAGTTTTGGCCAATTTTCTTGCTATTTGTCTTGATCTGACTGGCAGATGCATGCAGATGAACATCATGCTGTCTGCCAAATTCTCATTGCCTTGGCTGGTGCTTCATTCATTCTTATCAAACAGATTTTTGCCAGACAAATGCAGTTTTGACTACTGTGATACACCATAACAAATGTAACTATGCTTGGATGTGCAACTTAGATCCTATTGCACTGCAAAATACGGAATTGACTTAATTTTCAATTTTTTTTTCAAATTTTTGAGGTTTGGGTTGTATTTTTGGGCTTTTTTATTGCTCTAGCATTGAAAAAGCTGTCTTGCTAACTAATCTACATGAGGTAGTGCAGACCACTTTGCTTTCTCTTGATTTGCAAACCACACATGGAAACTACCTGAAGGCCATGCCTTTGAAAATTTTAATGTTTCATAAGGTCCTCCATCTAAGTCAAATGCCACAGAATTAAACTGAAGTGATTGCTGAGAGAGTCATTTATTTGACTCCAGAAACTGGACACTAGTGAACATGCAATCCACTTTGGTAAGGTAGCAACATTTCTTTTCTTGCAGTTACTGTATTCTAAGCTTCTTTCAAATTTTATATTGTCTTTCATTCTTCATTCCTTCTGGCCCATATTCCATCCTGACTGGTGCCTGGATGTGGATTTATACATTTATGTGTATTGTTTATATACTTTCGCTTAGCTTTGTGACGTTGCTCTTTAGTTTTTAAATAACATTTTGTCTGAGGTTAAATAAAATTAGAAGGAGCAGCCAAAGGTTTTCTTACTCCTAAAATTATTAACCTAGCATATCTTTAATATTCAGCTATCAGGGATCATCCCTTAGTTACTACTGAGCAGCCTGTAGTTCCCTTCTTGAAGATAATAGTGACATTTACTTTCTTCTGGTTCTCAGGAATCACCCTTAATTGACATTACCTTTGCATTTCAGGAATGAACTCTGAAGAAAAAAAAAAATTCCCATGCTTATGTACTACATTTTGAACATTGAGAAGCTTTATTTCATTTTCTCCAAATGAAAGAATTGGATTAGAAGGGATAAACAGTCTTTAATCTTTAATTTACATATCAAATATTCAGCTTTTCTAGGTGCTCTAGCTGCTATAAAGATGAACTTACTCAGCTCTAAAATTCTGCATGTTAGAAAGACTGTTCTAGGAAAAGCAGGAGAGCTCGGTGTTTGAGGCAGGGAATTTTTTTTTTTCCATTGAAATCCAAACAGGTTCACGGGAAATCTCTGAGCTCAGGTAAGTTTTACTAGAAGAAGCAAAAAGTTGCAATAGTCACATGACCTAAGCTACCAATCAGGATCTAGAGTTTCTTATTTTAGCAGACTTTTCAATTTTAATAACAGCATTTTTTTCTTGTTATTCTATGTACTAATAAATTTGTGATACTGGAATCTAATACGGATGTCTTCAGTGGAACAGCTACTTCATCTGACTGAAAGAGGATGAGCAGAAAGGACTGGAAGAAACTGCCGCTGTTTCCTGTGCTCTAGACATAGATTATATACAGCATTATGATGGTAGGTAGAAGTGCTATTCAGAGGGACCTCAGCAGACTGGAGAAATGATAAAAGGCTTATTAAGGCACATGTAAAGTCTTCCATCTGTGACTGAAGAATCCTGTGCAGCAATACATGCTGGAAATGGACAGTATAGAACGCAGCTATGCAAAAAATGAGCTGGTGACCTTGGATGTCATGGTTTAGGCCAGACTCGCCGCTGAAATGAACAACAGATGCTCTCCCCGACCTCTGTCTCCAAGGAGAAGAGGGAGAGAGTGAAAAAGACTTACAAGTTTAGAAGGAACTAAACTGCTTTAATGAAATATTAATAAAATAAAAAGAAAATAATGAAATATATATAAAACTGTATCAAGCTCCCAGGATGATAATCATGTCACTGGCAGGCACTGGGAAAGTCCCAGACTGGACTCAGTGACAGATGGGAACTGGATTACAGGTCTGGATTCAGGAACACACAGATCAGGATCAAAAGCAAGATGTACAGATAAAGTCCTCCTCGGACGCCAGCCATTGAAGAAAGAAACCCTTTTATCCCTCAGCTTTTTTAATAAGCGTAATAGAGATGGGATGGAATACCCTGTTGGTCAGTGTTGGGTCACCTGTCCTGTCCGCTCCTTCCTGCAGGTGTGAATCCTCTACACTTGTCCGCTTCTGGCCCTCCAATGGGGCAAATAACGAAGTTAGCTAACCTTAGATGTTATAGCAATAAGGACAANATGGGGCAAATAACGAAGTTAGCTAACCTTAGATGTTATAGCAATAAGGACAAGCAAGAGCCTCTCTGCATATCATTCCTTGGCACGAACTATAAACATAGGTCTTATCACTCAGAGCAAAAAGTGTCTCAACAATATGCTGTTCATTTCAGAGAGTTCTGATAGTTAGAAGAGGCTTAGCAGCAAAGTAAAATTACTGAATAGAAAATTGGTTCTATTTTACCTCAAATGAGGACATTGGGGATTCTGCAATTTGCAATTCTTCATGTGTAGGAGGTGACCATGGATGTAGTTTGGCTGTATTAGCAACAATGTAGCCAGCAGGCCAAGGGAAGTATTTATTCCTCTCTATTCCACAACTGTGTGTCCACATCTGGAGTACTGTGTTCAGTTTGGGGCTCCACATAGCAAGAGTCATTGACACATTGGAGCAAGTCCAATGGTGGGCCACTGAAATGGTCAGCGGACTGAAGTTTCTGGTATACAGAAAGAGGCTGAGAGAGTTAAATTTTTTCAGTCTTAAGATGAGAAGTCTCAAAGGACATGTTATGACACCTATGTATCTAACGGGGGGGGTACAGAGAAGTTAGAAGCAGACTTTTCTTACAGGTGCATGAGACATTAGCTGGAACAAGAGGAACTCTGATTAGATGGCAGGAAATAGTCTTCATTGTGAGAGTAGTCAAATACCCCAAAACATTGTTAACTTCCTGAAGATTCTAAGAATTTGTGTGGATAAGGACCTGAGCAAGCTGATTTAACTTCATAGTTGGATGTAACTTTGCTTTGAACTGGAGTTCATAAAAGCTGACCTGAGAATCCTAGGATCATAGAATGGTTTGGCTTGGAAGGGACCCTCAAATATCACGCAGTCCAACCACCCTGCCATGGGCAGGGACATCTGTCACTAGATCAGGTGTTCAAAGTCCCACCCAACCTGACTTTGAACACTTCCAACAATGGGGTATCCACAACTTCTCTTCAACAGCCTTCAGAGATATCATAGAATCATAGAATGGTTTAGGTTGGAAGGGACCTTAAAGATCATCTAGTTCCACGCCCCCTTGCCATGGGCAAGGACACCTCCCACTAGACCTGGTTGCTCAAAGCCCCATCCAACCTGGCCTTGAACACTTCCAGGGATGGGACCTCAACAACTTCTCTAGGCAACTTGTTACAGTGCCTCACTACCTTCAGAGTGAAAAATGTCTTCCTGAGCTCTAATCTAAATCTACCCTCTTCCAGTTTGAAGCCATTACCCCTCATCCTATCACTACATGCCCTTGTAAAAAGTCCATCTCCAGCTTTCACCTAGGCCCCCTTCAGATACTGGAAGGCCACTATAAGGTCTCCCTGGAGCTTTCTCTTCTCCAGGCTGAACAACCCCAACTCTCTCAGCCTGCCTTCATAGCAGAGATGCTCTAACCCTCTGATCACCTTCGTGGCCCTTCTCTGGATTCGCTCCAACAGGTCCATGTCCTCATGTTGGGGGCTCCAGAGCTGGCCACAGTATTCCAAGTAGGGTCTCACAAGACCAGAGTAGGGCAAAATCACTTCCCTTGACCTGCTGGTCACACTTCTTTTGATGCAGCCCAGGGTATGGTTGGCCTTCTGCGCTGCGAGCACACATTGCTGGCTCATACTGAGCTTCTCATCCACCAACACCCCCAAGTCCCTCTCCTCAGGGCTGCTCTCAATTCATTCTCTGCCCGGCTTGGATTTGTGCATGGGATTGCCCTGACCCATGTGCAGGACCTTGCACTTGGCCTGGTTGAATTT
>VYXH01012573.1:158936-183100 GCA_013397275.1 Burhinus bistriatus | reverse complement strand
TGATTCCCTTCCCACCTTATCACTTTTGTCTGTTTTTCTCTCTTCAGGTGAAGATTGTGGAGAGAAATAAAGGAAAAAGTGTGGCAGGGAGGAATAAGCCATTGCTATGAAAAATGGTTTTAAAATCTGTCATGCTTTTCCAGCAAAAATACAATACCAATTGCACCAAAAATTACTAAAGGAGCAAATAAATAAGAAAACTCTTGTGATGCATACTTAACACCTTTGTATTTCTGCTTTGTTGTTTCAGAAAGCTCCAGTAGAAACCACCCTGACATCTCATTGAAAAAATATTGCTTTAACATTTCCTTGCCTGACAGAGAGTTTTGGTTAAGGTGCTAGTCAACCATGCTAGAGGATCCATAACTCATTCCTTGCCAGATGCCAAAGTTCAGTAGGAGGACTTTATTGATCAATGGATTTTGCAAATAACCATCAAGAAAGATGAACCCAGGTCCTGAACCAGAACACATTATGTGCTTCCTCTTTATAGGTTATGAAATACAGCACAATGCAAAGAAAGTGTTTTGTCTGAGACCACTTTTCCTCCATTCTGTCCTTTGGGGAAAGACCTGTTTGATTGATTATTGTCTGTTTACACAGCTTTTTGAGTCCTTATGTCCTCACTGTGATGTCAAAGAATTACTGTAAAACAGAGAGAGAAAGGGAAAAAGAATGAAGAAGAGAAGGAGTAATTAGAGGAGGAAAGACAATGAAACATGTTACTCAAGAAAAGTGATCATCAATTTACCCACAGTTATATTAATGTGGTGTCTGAGACACCAATTTTCCTTCCAAGACCTACAGAAGGAGATGACAGATATTACAGATGTGTGATGCTCTTGCAACAAGTCTATGTTACTGCTTGTAATTTAGCTGTAGTGGTGCTGTGGTCACAGAGGTTAACCCAGTTAACTGATTTCAAATTAGCTGAGTCTTTCTGCATAGCGTGGCAGTGAGCAATGAAGACTAGCTGAGAAGAGCATTTCTGCCTGTGAAAACACATACAAATGCGGACCTTTTGAAGGAGACCACTGAATTTTATAATGGTGAGGGAAACATGAACTAGGGAGATCAAACATCTAGCTGAGGTAAAGAAAAAGAAAAATTTGTGATGATAACATCCTTAATTCCTTGTAATAGCTAACATCTAGAAAACAGGATTTGTTATGTCGCTATAATATATGATTCCAAGCCCCATGAAATAAATGCCTATATGTTGACTTCAGTGTGCTCTGAATATTCTTCCATTTTCAAACAGTAGCAATATTTGTCCCCTGACTATGTGAAGGTACTGGCATTGATCTCACTTTTTTCTTCTCAATAAATAGAACAAGTAGATCCAGGGTAACACTTTGTTCTGCTGTATGTCCCTCCATCTCTAGGGCCAAATGTAGAAAGTATGTTTAAAAGACTTCACAGTGAAAATTAAGTTCATTTCTTCATAACTAGTTGACGTGGCAATTGGTGCAGGTACAATGGACAAGCTCTTTTTCACTTTCTTAGTGCAAGTGTTTCCATTTGAACTTTATGCTTCATTATCACCCAAACTTTACATATTGGATGACAAGGATAATTTAATACTACTCTGTCAGTGGCTTTAGTGTGAAGTTTGCCTTTAACAGAAAGCTAACTGCTGATCTTCAGACACAAAGCCCAGGAATCTATCAGCAGAGTCCAAAATTAGCTGAGATCTTATGGCCCGAGGCCACCCTGGTAACTAATGGCAATTTTACAATCATTAGTTTTTGCCTGATGGGCCAGTAGTAAGTGGGACCATGATCATGACCCAAATCTAAGAAAAAGGCCTCCAGGCCCAGCTTTTTGTCAGATTATGGCTTTACTTACCTAAGCTGGTTTATCTTATTACAGTGTGTAAGCTGTGGTAAGCTTGATACAGACAGGATGGAAGAAAAGAAATCGACCTAACCTTAGCAGGGTATTAATCACAGGCAAAAGGTTGGGAGAAAGGATCTCGGGTATAAATCAGCACCATCCCTTCTGGTCACTACTTGATGAACTACAGATTTGAATCCAGTTTTGCCTTATCATATTCATTTGGAAATTGGAAAACAGTGAATAAGACAAAGGATTTCTATTTTGAAAATAAGTTTCCCAGCGGAACACTTTGGTTTGTATACTTTCCTAATAGCGTGGTTTTAAGATGTTTACAGAGAAGACAAACTCCTCTAAATAAAAAAAAATAGTTCCAGTCCTTACTTCTGGGATGATTTTTAATTTTTCAACTAATGGCTACATAATATGCAAAATTCTGGAGGAAAAAAATGACACCTTGCTTTCATTTGCCAACTGCTTTTCAATTACAAGAAAACAAGACAGAATTTCTGAGTTGAGGCAGTGGGAAAATTTCAATGCTGAATAATTTCAATGAAAGCAAAACCAGCATTTTTTTTGCATGTTATAAGGTGTTGCAGGATAGAAACAAATTTCCCAACCATCTTTAATTTTCAGAAATTAACACAACAGACCATGAGCCCTTGGGTAATAGTTTCTGCTCAGCATAGAAAGAAAAAACATCAGGTTTTAGAGATGTTCAGAGCTTGTTTTAAAGAGCGTTAGATTGTTGCAACCACCTTTCTAGCTATTCGTGTATCTGCTTAGCCCAATAATCTTTGACTAACACTTCTCTTCAAAAGTCCCAGGACTGGGGGGAGGGACAGGTTGACTACTGGAAAGAGTGACGGTGGGGGAGAAACTGACTCCCAGATGATGCGTGTACATAAGAGGATAATAAACAAAGAGGAGGATGATGGGACTGCAGAGGAAATACTATCTAAACAGTGCTAGTACAGGAAAGGGGGGTGGTTATGCTGTATGTCTGTCTACTAGAAAAATACAGGCACAGGTTATTAGTAAGTAGAGAGAAATGATAGAAAGGCTGAGCTTGTGGGAATGAGACCCAGCCCTTGTCGCTCATCTCACGCACACTTTTTCTGTGATTTGGTTTCTTCAGCTGTAAATAAAATTCAACTCTATCTACCTAATATCTCAGTACTGTAAGAATTAACATTTATAAAGTGTCTTGTCACCCAGGACTATGAGACAACATAAATACAAATTACTACTGATACCAAAAGTCAGAGGTTTAGCAGAGATTTTCTCCTTACATACCTAGGATGAGCTATGCAGTGCTTATCAAACCAAATTATATAGATTGTCTCTTTGTATTTTCCAATGTCACCAAGCTGTCTTCTTTACCCACTGCTCTGTGCTTGCCTTGTCTGCTTTATATTTCCCTTAAACACCCTCTACAACCACTTTAACACAGCACATGAAGGTAGATGAATTTAGGCTAAGCAGCTAGCGTGGTCATTCCTACTGTTCCTATGGCTTCTGTCTTATTTCTAAATTGTAAATTGGGGGAGGCGGGATAATAGTTTTGTTCTCTATTCCGACAGCACAGTAATAATCCAATCAGCAAGTTTAATAATAATCCCGCAGTAAGTTTGCAGACGACACCAAGCTGAGTGGTGCAGTTAACACACCTGAGGGATGGGACGCCATCCAGAGGGACTTGGACAAGCTTGAGAAGTGGGCCCTTGTGAACTTCATGAGGTTCAAAAAAGCCAAGTGTAACCCAAAGTCCTTCTCTTGCCACAGCAACACCTGATGACAGCACATTCATGTGAAGGAAAATGAGCAGAGCTGGAGATATACCTTCTCCAAGAGGCGGACTGGTGATCACAGAACACCAGAGAGCTGTTACCACATCAGCCACAGGGAAATAACTCATGGGCTGCTGAAGTTAAGACAACTCTGGCCCAGTATTTGAATCTTTCCTGCTAGAAGTAGGAAACAGGTCAACAAAGTCACTGAATGATTAAAATTATCACCCCTTAGAAGTCCTGGTGCTGTAACATCCGTTCCTAGACTTTGGTTTGTTCCCCTGAAGCTTGTTTGGGTCCAAAAACCAGTGAACATGTATTTTTGTCACTCATGGAGGAGCTAGGACTGTGAACCCACACAGGAGTGGGTTTATTGAGAAAGAAGTTGCCATTCAAAAGTTGAACTGTGGTTCAACTATTTTGGAGAAACATAAGCAGATAACACAGTGCTTTTCTTCATAGTGAATATACTCGCTGGCTATTGCAATGAAACCGAAGATTTATCTAAATGATCATACACTTTCTGTTATCTGTGGGATGAAGTGATGAAAGAACAAGGATGTTAGGTGAGAGAGGTGGAAAGTGTTCTGGTACATTTTTTCAAATTAATTCTGTGGCATGAATGAGAACTACTCAGCCGGACTAGAACATTTTGAGGCAATAAAAGAGCACAGTGACTAATGCTGAAATCAAAGTGAGGCACCTCTTACTTACACAACCTGCCCACACGTTTAGTTGGGTTCAGAAACACCAGGCTGATCTTAGTGGCCTGATCTCAGATCCACTCACCTACTCTCAGCATTGGAAGGCAGGGCAAATTTGGTAGCTGCTGACTAAATAAACCATGTGGGAGTATGTCTTTCAGACACAGATGGTATTAGTCCTCCTAAACTAATGAGAGCTTGGCAATCACGAGGGGTACAGGAACTGGGGGAGGGGTGGCTAACCCCAAATGGGAAGGCAGCACTCAGCAGTGGATTCCAGGGGAAAGAAACCCAGTTACCAAAGACCGACTTTCTGCAATTTTTGCTTGTTAATGGAATTAAGTAATCTGGGTTGTTTAAAAAAATTACTGAATCAACACTTCTTTTTACAAATGACACAGCTCGTTTAAAACAAAAGGCACAGTCTGCTGGTGTTGTCAATCTCCTCTAGTTTTCCTAAGAGGTAAAAGTCAAGAAGAAGACAGAACATAGTTTTCACTAGTGTCAACTACCCATTTGACTGCTACATGGAAGCTGGGAGTTAGACCAACCAGCCTTCCTGACATCTCAAAAGTCCCCTTTCCTGGAAACTTTCTGTCATTTTTTTATCTGGAAGGATGGGTTTGGTCTTATGAAATCCACCTGATGATGGACCCACACTGATTTCTTGGATGTCTGAGGAGGATAGAGGCCCAGATCCCATTTGTTCTTAGTAGAGCTTAGGTTTCTTTGAAGACTCCAGACTCATTCCCTTGTAAAAGCAGACCTGGAGGTATGAGTCAACAGCCAGTGATGGCAGTGGAGAGTTTCTCATCAATTTCGTTGGAGGCTTGCCCAGACTCCAATTAACCAATTAAATGGCCTTCCTAACAGAGGTACAAAAAACCCCCCACCTTAGCTGCTTCAGAAATACCTAGAAAATGAACAAATTACCCCAGGAAGAGTGGTGGTAATCAATGATAGGGAAATCTTCTTTGAAGAAGCTTGAAAGTTTTTTTTACGCATTATTTTTAGCAGCCACCCTAGAAATTATTGACTTTTTTTACATAATTTTGAATTCTGCTCTTGTATTGTTTATCCCTCCAGTTATCTGCTTTCGAATATGGATGAATCTACTGATTGAAAATTAAATATAAATATCCATGTGCTTCATATATTTAGTAACAAACACATACACACATATGTACAGTGTATTTGCATTGTTGCCTGGGAACAAAATGCCTATTTTTAGTTAATATCAGGTGATTCTAATTTACAAGAACTACCTCGCCTCTCAGCATTTTAAAGAGCGTACACAGAGGCACTTGCATGCTTCTAACATTTGATGTATCATTAAATATGCCTTCTCACATTTGGCACATAAACCCTGATAAAGTTTCACCTTTTAACGAAATAAATGACTCAATTAACAAGATGAAAAACAGCAGTGTGGTGGCAGACCCTCTTGGTGGCAAAAAAAAAGGATAAAAAAGAATTATCTCAGCAGGGTGTTAATACAGGGAGCGCCACAACACACAGCGGGCACCTGGTTTGACTGACAGCCACCCAGCAAAGCTGACAGATTTGTCAGCTTGCTGACCGCTGGCTTGAGTCTCTCGCACCACCCTAGGAATAAATTGTTGCTCAGGAATGGCTGGGCAAGCACTCGCTTGTCTCTGTTAATCTAATTGAATTTTTTTAAGTTGTTTTCATTTTTATCTGCTCCTACGTGGAATCGTTCATTCCTGGAGCAGCAAATTTTGGCACCCTTAGATGTCTAACTTCTTCACAGTGCTGCTGTCTTTTGAAGGAAGGCACAGATACAGATGCAGGGCCAAATTCATGTCTCAGCTCCCAGGGCTTAAATGGATGTAACTGAGGTACAATTTGGCCTACCAGGAAGGAAAATTGACTTTTTTAATGGGACTGGAAGTTAGGACATCTGGATTCAGGGCCCTGTTTCTCCATAAAGTCCCAGCTGAGAGAGAGCACTCTTTGTGCCTGATATATTCTATATGACCAGAAATCAAGCAGAAAGCAAAGTTGGAAAATTGTTATCCCTTTCCTTGAAATGGACACTAGCCTTCATGTGAACATCTGCTGGGCTATTCAATGGGAAATTAAGAGAGCAACACGGATACATATGGAGAAAACTGGGACTTTGACTCAAAGACAGTTCAGTACTGTCAGGTATGGAAGAGTCTGCCAATCAACTGAAAATCTGGTCAAGCAAAGATAGCCTTGTTTAAAGAAGAGATGATCAGGAATTGCACAAACTAAATCTGTTGGATATCACAGTTTCTGAGGTTAGTAGATGTAAAACCACAACCTCTATTATATAACGAGGCATGTACCTACACGCATGACATCTTCATAATTCTGTGCCGTGTCTCTCTATGCGTTGCATACCATTAAGCACCCAGCATACGTCTAATCAGTCTAGATCTAGGAACTACCATTTACAAAGTTTTTTTGAAGTATGACATATGAAACTAAGTATGTTCCGGGTTGATGCAACGCTGATCTCCCAAATGCTACCAAAAAAGGCCAGGTTGCTTCTAATAAATCTTTTTAGATACTATATAGAATAATTAATGCTGAATCTGCTCTGAGGCACTGAATTCTGACTCAAGGAAGATGCAACTAAAATAACTTGGTGATAATTTTTACTTGTGTAAGACAGTTTTGCTTGTATCTGTGCATCAAAGAAGCATTAAAACTCCAGTCCTCAAAAAACTCATTTAATTTCAAATGACAATGCTCCTACTCACATGACAAAACCCCGAGATTAGCTCTTCAGTTCCTGTGGACGAAGAGTATCTATTTTCAAGCTAAGCATTTCATATTACCTTAGTACCAAAATTTATTTGTAATATTCCCCAAGAATGGACAAGTCTAGCACTCCTTTAACTCAAGGCAAATAGTGTCATGCTATTCTGTCCATTGCAGGACTCCATACTGGTTTTCATCTTGCCTCTCTGTTGTGATTTTAAAGAAAATATCTTTTTACCTTTTCTCTGCTTACTGTGGTGAAGTTTTGCTTTCTCTAATGGAACAATCCTCATGAAATCAATAGGGCTGTTTGTTGAATCAGATTATATTAAAACAGAGTATACACATATGAGTCTGACCTTCGGCTAAAAACTTTCATGATAGTTAGGGAGGTGATTATTTCTAATATGGATTAGGATTTATACTGCAAACTGTCAAGAAATGTCAGGATAAATAAAGATATGCATTATTTTCCTGCCCATTCAATAAACTTTGGAAAAAAAAATAAAAGTGAAGCGTGTGAAGTGTCTTTTAGATCTTGAAGTAAATGGGTTTGTATTTGCTTAACATTCTTATTTAACTGACACTGTCTTTGGAATAGATCCGTCAACAAAACATGTGAATAGAGACTCTGGGACTATTTCCTTAATTTACATACAGTACACCTTCAAAAAGTATATAGTGACATGTGGAAGGAATGAAATTTCATAGGTCTTTCTCAGGACCATTTGACAGTTGTACTGAAAATAAACCTGAGACTGAAATATGGACAAAAACTGAGTAGGTCTAGTACTAGAAATTACTAGTTTCCATTATTTATCTAGAAAATCATTCAGCTCTAGACCTTTTGAATATCTCTTATTATGCTTCAGACTAGATGACATTCAGAAGAGTAACCATTTTGCTTTACTACAGTTATCTTCTTTTTTTCCTTTTTTATTTTAATTTCTTTTTATGATAGCCATCTTCAGAGAGAGAAAGAGGGATAAATTTATTTTTTTTAAAGAGACTGCAGTTCTCTTCCAGGAGAACAGAGCAGTACAAGTCAAATTCTAACTACTAAAAAATCAGAATTTTACATTGATCTTCATGTGACTTTTGTGATTTTGAATGGACAGATATGTGAGCTTTCCCTAATTATCTGTGCAAGCCCTTTTTTCCCTTTTTAATACCTCTGAACAAAGTCTTGGAGTAAAGGGAGCAGTACATCAATAGTCCTGTTCAGGAACTCACTCAGTACCCCTTGAGCTGGGGATAGTTGCTCTTTAACCACAAAAGCAGAAAATGTTATTACACAGGATGTGCAGGCACATCAGAAGTTCATGCGGCACAGAAATCTTTTTCAAGAAGAGAACATTTTCCTAAGCAAATGCTTCCCTTCTCAATCCTATTTGCTCTATAATAGATTTGGTAGTAGATGAAAACATGAAGTCCCTTCAGGTTTATAACACAGCGTTCACAGTTAAACGAAGTAACAGGCAAGTGTGGCTTAGGAGAGTTAAGCATTTTGCGAACCCTGCAGAGAATTCAGCATTGTGTTTCCAGAGAAACACTATATCTTAAAGCATAGGCACCCAGCAAAGATGACACATTTCAAAAATGTTGGAGTTAGGACTTATAAATAAATGTGGGTTTATATAGATTTTCACATATGCACTCAAGTAAATTAGGAAAAAATATGTAAGTTATTCAGTACCCCTGTCCAGAAAGGTTTTACTCCATACTGAAAAGAAGATGAGTGGAACAACATAAATGGCATGAAGTCTTGGCTCCATGCAAGTCAATGGAAAAACTCTTACTGACTTTATTAACAGGCAGCATTCTTTGCACCTGTGCAACTCAAAATACTTCTAGGTAAGAGTTCATCTAGCTCACCTGTCCAAGTATGAACACAAATATTAGGTCCAATTCACCACTGAGTCACTGCTATTATAGTTACACACAGAATAGTTTTGCATGAAGCTAATTACTCTCTTCACAAAATATGAATTATTTCAAAACAAAAGATGCTGTGATCAGTCTCTGTCTGCTTCTGTGCCTCTGTCTATAAAAAAATTCAGATCTCTGTAAATGACTTGCTGGCAAATACAATTTCATTCATGTAAAGCAAGTTGCGCTTGATTTCTTCAGGAGCGAATAAAAAAAGGCAACAGAAATATCTTTCATATTTGTTCTTCCTCAGTTTGATGGAGTCCTAAAAAGTCAGTTTGGCATTTTCCCATGCTGCAATACATTTTATTTTCAGGAACATCATCCTGATGATCCACTTGGGATACAGAACCAAGAGCAAGGGGCACATCACCATGAATAGAGAAGGCAGATCAGATTTGCAATGTCCAGTGAATAACACTTGCGGTGACCTTTATGCAACAAATGCACAAAAGGAAAAATGAAACACAAAACTATTCCAAAACCTTGTGATCCGCTTGCAGAAATTCAGCCTGCACAAAAAGGATAAATTCAATGTGAAAACTGCTATCATTGATTTGCCAGCCTGTGCTGGTATTAACTGAAGTGTTAAATATCTTATGATACAACTCAAAATTCTCTGATTTTTGTTCTGCAGAAATTTGATTAAAACCTTTGCATATAAGAAATGCAATGTTCATCCATCTTTACAAGAATCAGAACCACATTCAGGAATCACACATTGTTTTTCAATTTTGCATGCAAGAAAAAAGAAACATGAAACAGAATTCAGCACATGGATGAATAAACCCGTAATTTATTAGATCGTTTTTGCTCTGATCAAGGGAATAGCTCAAAGAAAAGAGGTCAGAAGGACTAGTACTGTTAATATGCAATTGATGAAATCCTCAAACACATATTGATCCACTTTTTATTACATTTTTAAACCCTTGACTGTGAATATTTCCCAATAAGACAATAACTATAGCAAATATAATTTGCTGTTCTTAATCACAGTAGATGTTCTTTCCCCTCCAAAGATCATCACACAGAAGATATTTACATCCAATACACAATGTGAATTTGCCATAGATTGCATTTCATACACTGCCCTCTTTTTCACATTCATTTCTTCGAGCATATCGTCTCTATATTTGACACTATCTGTGCTAACATATTTTAGTCACACATGGAAACCCCAACCAAACTTTCCTGACAATATAAATTGTTACCACAAAATAGCATAATAATGCGTTAGACCTCTACCCCCTAAAAAACCTTCACTGCCTTATTCATTACTTAAATAAAAAGAAAAAGCCAAGTTAACTGTCAGGAGGTTTTTTTCTCAGAGCTGTAGAATTTCACAAGGAATTCAATCTACAGGGAAAATTGGGGATAGCTGGTCGCCCAGACAGGCCTGCCCGGGGAAAGTCTTTCTACCGCTTGTGTTTGACACAGCTTGAGGCAAAGCAGGTTGTATAGGCCTTGACCCAGCAAGGTCATCATTTTGTGAGCAATTCTGAGGCCTGACATCTGCTGCCTGGCTTTGAGTAAAAACCAGACCCCCTTAGCCAAAACACAGGCCTGTGTAAAATAATCCCTCAGCAAGGATCCTAGACTTCAGTGAAAAGGCTAAATGGCCCTCTTTTTGTCTGGGTGTCCAGGCTTTTTAGTCCTTCCTCGTCACGTAGCAGAGAGTGCAGAACAAAACCATTCCCAGAATGCAGATAAAGGCCATATTCTCACAACTCCACGCTGTAACTTCTTCACCTCATGCGAGACTCGCATTTATGCTCCGAGCGCACGGCTCTGCAAACAAAAAGAGACGGACATGCAGTAGCTCAAGAGAGGGACACACTCTTCTTCTAAAAATGTATTCAAAATGGTGCCTTTTGCTTCGCAGTTTTTGAAAAAAATACGCTGTTCCAAATAAAGCACGTGATATGTATGTGTTATTTTAAAATTATTAAGACTACGTACAAGAAGTGGGAGACCTGATTCTCAGGGTTTCTGTTTCTCCACATGGGACAGGAACTCAGAATAAACTGGTGATCGATATAGAGGTGGCTTTAAGCCTTGGCTGCCGCTTAATTTTGAATTATATTGAAAGCCTTTGCGTCATTCTGGCATCAGAAAGAGACTGATGGAGGGCATCAGAGAGTAACCTGTGCACAGGGAATCTCCACAAAGCACGAGTGTTGCAAGGGCTGCCACTGGCAGGACACATGGAGTGAAATGAAAGCCTATCTAGAAAACAGGTTATGGCAGTTAGTGTCTTTTTCTCAGAGTCAAGTTAGAGCTTTACTGAAGTAAATCTAATCTCATAGCAAAGGTCAGGGAAGCCCCAGGATTTTTCTACAACACAAATAAACTGTTTTCCCCTTACCCCCACAGATCCATCTAGCCCCAATCACAAGCAAAAACTAACTCCAAAACAAAGAAATTCTGAAAAATGTATTTATTTTACAGTGTAAAACACACAGGCAGGGTAATCCTCTCTAAATATCGCATGGCAGCTACGATGCTGCACGGCTGCTATGATGCCTTGCTGCACCCCAGTAGCAATCGTTGTCCATGCCATAATCTCCCCTCCACTGTCTCCTCTTTACCCACGTCAACACAAGATGGAAGGTGGAATGAGGACCAAGGTAAATGTGTCCTACCACTGCCTTAACCTCTCTGTCTCTGCTGGTACTCATAACTCTGTTCCCCAAGAAACAATCAGTAGAGTCTCCAGCCAGCCTGAGGCACCCTTATGCACCTCTTCCGAGGGAACTGCTGTCCTTGTGAAACCTCAGGGTCTATCAGCAAACTTACCAGTCACATTCATAAAGCACTCACCTGCCATGACTGGCTTTTAAATGTGTCAGGTCATTACCAAAGGACTTGGCTGGATGGGAACAAGAAGCATGGTAGGAGAACATGAGCTCCTGTGAATCTATTTCATGGCAGGGATTTATTTAAGGTAAAATATCAACATGAGATCAGAAGATCAAAACCAATCATTAATAAATTTAGACAAAAATTAGGTAAATTTCTAAATCTCCAAATGCATAAAGCTCTATAGCACTCTTCCAGACAAAAATTATATTGTTTCAGACTAACACTGATTAACTTATGGAAAGGATTTTGTAACTAACTGAGAGAAAGCCTGAGGATAAAAAATTAAAGCTCATTATGTGAATTCTTGGGTTAGATGATGTCATGGTACATCAAGGGGAGTTGCATTGCATTCACACGATAGTGTTAATCCCGAATTTCAGTGTTCCTCGTGGTTGCCTTATGTCTGTTGGATGCTGAATGTTGAGGTGTTCCATTGGTCTGCTGTGTAGGATCACACACTGGTTGTGTAACGGAATCCAGGCCATTGCAGACACCCAGGTATTAGCAATGCTCCAGAGTTATCCCACTCCCTCCCTTAGAAAATTACAGTTGTGAATGTTGGTCTTTAATAAAGGCCTTAAATTTGTTATGGGATATTGACAAGCACTTAATTGACCAAGGTGTGAGCCGTTAATGACATATGGACCCTTCTGAACTAGACTGCTGTGAGTTGCAGTTACAGGAACTGGACAGACCATATCCCAGGCTATTCCCCCTGTCTTATGTCCATAAGAAAGTGGAGATATGGGATGTAATATGGGCTACCTGGGGCTGGGATAATTTGAATCAAAGAAAGGGGAGAATTAAATCCCTGAGTTAATGGAAGAATCAATTTAAAAAAACTGCCAGAGAAAGCTGACCTTCATTACCAAGGTACTCTAAGAAAATTCAATGTAAAGGAAACAGTGTACTTATGAACATGGCTTACTTACACTATTATGCTACCGTGACTGCCATGACTACATTCCTGAAGCTTTTCAACTGAATGCAGTCCTCACTAGTCCAATAACTTAAGTACTAGCATCAGAAATACGCTTTCAGCTAAGAAAATGCAAATAATAAAATTTTACACCTGAAAAATACACTCTAGGGAGGATCTTCCCTTGGCTTCTGCTGATTCTGTGCTCTCGGTGGAGCTTTGCTTGAGGAAAGACTGAGGGGCAAATTAGAAGAGGTGCGCAGTGCAGAGAGGGCATCATCATCCCATTGAAGGTCACAAAAGAGCTTATCACAGAACAGTGATGTATTGGTCTGGAGAGGAATGAGCATGTTAAGAGCAAGAAAAGAGAGAACAAGAAAAGAAGAACAGAGAGCCCCTGTAGGATGATGGGAAGCTTTATAAATTCAGAATTTCTTTAGCCGGGCTGTTATTCAGAGCAAGGGATAGCTGTATTCAGGTAGTAATGCTTAATGCTGTAAATTCCTTAGTTTTACTCAGATACTTTAAGAGTAGGCAAATAAGCTCATCAGAACAGCTAGGGCCAAAGATTTCCTGAGAATTGCCTAGGAGCTTCTAGGCAATAGTCCATGTAATATTTCCAACCTGGACTACCCTGTATGCACACAACTATTCACCTTCAAGCACATCATGGTCTGTCCTTTTGTCCTCTTCTCCCTTGGCAGAAAAATCCAACCTGCCCTCAGATTTAACTAGCACAGGATACACTGCTTGGATCCTCCCTACTGCCAAATCAGACCCAAACAAGGATCTCAATATTTTTATTCTGTAAGTATAAGTACTGTCATTTTTATTGAGAACTGTAAACTCTTTAGCCAATGTCTATTGGTCTTTGGTAAAGACTCAGGGGCATCAGATGAATGAGATGATAGAAATTGATAACCAGGGTTCCTTTGGAGAAACCATGACAACCCTAATGGAAGTTGGTCTGCAGATACATTGACCACATTGGTGAGTAGTATATTGGGCTGTAGAACCATTTTTTAACTCTGTATGTGAGGTTTTTCTCCTCAAGAAAATCTGCATTTCTAGGAAATCATTCAATGGTTCCTATAAGCAGGCACCTGCTTTTAAATAAAGATAACATCCTTATGACCCCCTGCTATCACAAAAGGATTGTCATTGAGTGTGCACATTCAGCACTGTGGGTAGGTGTCCTGCACTCTATTACTTAAAGTCCTAATGTAGTGTGCGATTCTGTACTTCGTGCACACTGGGACATACACAGAAGTACAATCACTCTGTATCTGTACAACAAACTTTGAAAATGGCATAATTCCTCTCTTACTATGCCACAGTCCTTGACTCTTCAGAGTTGTTGGTTTTACTTTAAAATACAGTGATTTCATTATGAGTTAATTCATTCTCTGTATCATGATGTTACCTAGGCAGGAACAATTCTAACAAAAATAAAAATCTTCCAAAATTTTGTTTTAAATCTGTAGACTACTAAATATGCAAGCAGAGCAAACAATTCTAGTTACAAGATTTAAAACTAAAGGACAAGTGAGATTTCAATTCACAAAATTTGGAAGTTTGGTCTCACTTGAGAAAAGGTAAAAAAGGGTTCCTAGATAGTATATTAGACTTTGCTGTTAGAGATTGGTCAGGAATTTAAGGGACTGATGTGATTGGCCTCAATCCCACTATCTGAGGTACAGATATAGAGGGATCAAAGAAATGGAGCTGCTATCTACCATTTGTTTTCCCTGCCAGGCCAGGAAAGTGTGATAGCAGAACAAACCAAAAATTGTTCTTCTCAACATGACAAGTTCCCTAAAATCAGGATATGCAACAGTGTGCCTAGGGGGAAAGAGATAGAAGAGGGATGCCTAGTTTTCCAAGAATAATGTCTTCCATCCCTTAACACCATCAACTGCTTGTTTGTCTCCCTGTCTGTTTCCCTAGTCTCCCTCGTAGACCAGATAAGCTTACACCAACGTAATGCTTTTTCTCCTGTTCCCTAGAAAGCCTGCTCTCTACAAGTTCCTGGGTAACTTCTCGTTATTCAGCCACGTTATAAGTCCTACGGATCAGCATGGCAAGAAGGGCCTTTTCACTAGTTAAAGGGTAAAGAAGAAAGTATGTTCACTGTGCAACTGTTGAACCCTTTTTTCTGTGTTTCAGATGTCACTTGATATAGCTGCAGACATTTTCAAATTATATTGTGGCATTCTGACTTACTAGTGCTATATGATATGCTGCCTATCTTTCTTGGCAGTTGCTGTGATTTACTTTTTTTACTATCTTTAAAAAAAGTTGAAGTTCTACTTCTGATGCACTTTTCTTAGATTTGTATCAATAAAAAAATCTTGCTAAGGTTTTTATTGAAAAAGGGGCCTTAATAAGATTTTATTTTTAAAAAACCTCTTCTAAAGATTTGCACTGATAATAATTATGCACTGATTAATTGGATTAATTTCCTGGATGATCAAAGCATGATAGGTACTTTATAACGCAGCTACAGAATGATGGCTCTCAACAGCCACATGGTGTAGTATGCTTTCCTAAATCTGGCCCAGCTGGCACAGAGAAGGAAATGAGGCCAGCACAGAACAGATAGGAAGTATACTGTTTTCTAGAGCTGTTCTGAAACAGAAGTTGGGACATGGCTTGATAAGAAAGATGGGGGAAGCTATCAGTGACGAGTTACTAGAGACTGTGCAGGCAGCCCCTTCTACAGTGGGCACACTCACTGGTTGTAATCGCTCGTTCTCAGGATCCCCAGGGAAGCTACAACTTGGAAAGAGAAATAGTGGTATCTGGAAATGATACTATCTCACTTCCACACAATATGTCCATACCCATCATTGGTAATTAATATTCAGTCCGTATTACAGAGCCACTGTAAGTGCTATGATGCTTAGCAGTCTTTTCTGGCATCCTGAGCATTTCCAGGAACCAAAAGACTGGTGACAGTGGGAATGGCAGCCTGCGTAACTGTATCAACCTATAGAGCCTCAGCTGGATTGTTAGACATCTAACAGTTTCTCGTCTGTCAAGCACATCTTCCTGAAAAAAAGTTATTTTTTGTTCATTTACTGGAATCCTCCTGCCCATTGACATCACGTTGGCATCAAGCCTATGACGGTATTCCCAGCTTGAAAACCTGTCAGAATTGCTGTAGCAAGGCAAAATAGTCACACCAATATGAGAGTTCCATCTTTCTCCTTTCTGTTCTTATAAGCCATTCTTGAACCTTGATCTTGTGCAGTCGCTCTCCCAGTCATTGCTATAGTCAGTGCTGTTGACGAGTTGAAGTATCCCAGGGACAGACGTGATCCACAGCCTACTTGGGACACTGAAGAAGTGTGTTGCGTGGTGGAGGAGCATGTGAGGTGTCTTTGACAGACACTCTGGACACGCAAAGGAGCTGAACCTGTCTGTGCTAGCACAGAGAGCTATCATCCAGGTACCTTGACTTCAGGCTAGAAAAGGTATTTCAATAAACAGATTGGACATTTGGGGTTAGCAGCAAAGCCACGTGGGAAAGCATCATGTCAGACAGCGATGTGCTACAGTGTAACTTCTTTGGAAGAGAAATTAATTCCTGTTTCTGCAAGAACGAAAATTCCACAGAAATGTTGACAATGACATCCTTATAAAGGATGGGGTCTTACAGATGTGGATCTTTTAATAGTGATGCAAGCTGGTTTGTACTGGTATGAATTGCCCATATAGACAAAATCTTGATGTCACAAAATATGTGTGTAAAAAGGGCAGTCGTATTGCAAGATTCATCTCAATTTTAAACCAAAACAAATGTGTTTGAACAGTTTTTCCTAGTCTGTCAAGGAGTTTCAGACCCTAAAGGTATTTGAGCCTGTTCCCTTTCTCCTTAGGTACAATCACTAATCTCTCTCACTATTTTTTTTCTAAGATGCAACCTACTTACCTACCACATAAAATGCAGAAACTCATATTATCATGGTTCAGCTTTAGAGATTTACATTAGAATCAGTGAACCTTATTTTAGCACAATATATATGGTGAGCAATACAGTGAGAGAAGACTGGGTTTATTCCCCAGATAAGTCATTTATTTCTTTCCTCAAAGAAAAATCCAATATCCTGAGATCAGATGCATATTGAAGCTTTGGTGGAAAGAAAAAAAAAAAAAAAACAGATTTAGGTTGGATTAACATGTTCAAATTGGACACTCACTATCTGTATTCTCTGCAGAGCTGACTCCGTACGTGTTGCTTACTGTATACCACGTGTGAGACTGGCTTAAAAATTTTCCTTGAAAAGGTACATCACCTGAACTTATTTACCTAGCAAATAATTTATGAAACCTTGTTGTTCTTTTCATGTCAAAATTTTATCGTCATATTGTTTAATGCATTTGTCAATGATGATTTTCAGAGAGTCATGCCATGAAACAGATATAAATATCACCAGAAAGTCTGTATATGTTCAAACCCCCCAATAAACCATTTAGGAAACTGGTAGACATTATGGAGTTATTCTTTTTTTCTTTTTAATCAATAATGTCAAAGATTGTTATAATCATTTTATTGCAAGGAGATCAGGGAGGGGATTTGAAATAGTCAAAATGGTATTTCTAACTAGTCTTTTTTTTTTTTTCTGCCAGCCATCTGCCAAAATCTGGAATTATTCAGTTTTTTACTCTTTAGGCAAAATGCAGAAATGGAAAAAATCATATTTTAGTAAGCATGAGACAGAGGTACTATTGCTATATTTTTCAGCCAGTTCTACATCCATGTTTCCAAGTCCTACGATGATCAGCAGATGATCAGCAGCCTTCCCATGCCCATGGCATCCATCCCCTCTCCTCATCCTTCTTGGCTGGTTACAGGTTACACCCCCTCTACTGATTTCCTTCTAAAGCACTTAGACAACTGCCACCACAGGGTACCTCAGGGCTTTTGTGGGGTCTGACCCAAAGTGATTACTCTGTGGCACAAGCTCTCTATGACACAACCAAGCGTGAAACCCAGACCTCGAGTCTGGGTTCCACAACCACAAGATTGTCTTTTATCTGTCACACTCTGGTGAATTATTCAAATTTGAGATTCATCTACTGCCCTGATTTAATTTAGGATGTTTGGGGGTAAAAAAGAGAAAACATCTTTTAGCTTTACCTTACATATAATGTTTTTGGCAAAGTATAGGAACCATTCAGTGGTGGTATACTAAGAGCATTCTGTAATAACAGAAGCAGCATTAGGGTGCATATTATCAGAATTAACATGGGATCCCAGTCCTCTGGCCATGGCCAAGACCTCCACTCTGCTGAAGTGTTAACAAAAAGATGTCCCATGTATCAAATTACCTACAGTCTCACTTAATTTGAGACAACAAATTGGTGTGTGTAGCTGACTAGAGACTGTGGAGATAATGCAGTCCTATGTGGTCCGTACAATATGCAGTGGCCTCCGCAACTCAACCACTGCTGAATTTTTTGTAGAAGGGAGGAGGTCAATCGCATGCCTCGGAACCGAAGGGATGGGAAGGAGGTCACCTACCCAGAGGTATGGCAGTGAGGTCTGCACCACACAACGACACACAAAAATACAACCTGAAATTCTGACTTCAACCTTCAAAAAAATTGTTTCTTAGACAATAGCTGGCCCACTAGTGGCCCTAGGGTACATTCAGACACAAATGGTTACACGGGGTGCCGCGGCAGAGATGCTATGCTTAGGTGTAAACTCTCCCACCTCTGCTCCCGCTGAGGACCAGGCAAATGGCTCCTGTGGGCAGCAGCAGCCTGAAGGCCGCATGCCTTCAGCAGAACATAATCTTAAATGACTTCTCCTCTTTTTATTTTTCTTTNCACCTCTGCTCCCGCTGAGGACCAGGCAAATGGCTCCTGTGGGCAGCAGCAGCCTGAAGGCCGCATGCCTTCAGCAGAACATAATCTTAAATGACTTCTCCTCTTTTTTTTTTTTTTTTTTTTTTTTTTTTGGTGTTGAAAGATGTTTCTTATTCGGGGGAACACGTGGGTAAAGAAATGCATGCTGGAACCTAAACTGCAGGTGTTTTGTTGAGGGCACCATCTCGGTCGGGTTGGTTCTAGTTACAGTTTCACCCCTTTGCTGAGTGGTTTTATTTATAAATAACATTATCCTGGAGGGGAGAGAGCAGAGAATATCAGCACATATGGTATGTCAAATCCCCTACTGCTTGGAGACCCCTGAAATGCTTAGGTACAACAGGGCATGCTTAGGGCTCTGAAAATCTTGCCTTTTGTCATTTTAAGCCAGGTCCTTAACATTATTTTAATGGAGTTGTTTTGAATTTAATTATGCATATGTTGTATAATACACTTAAAATAAATACCTCTAGTTATTGCTTCTTAAAATCCCTTTCTTTCCAATATTGACTGCTCTAATTTACTTTTATGCAAACAGCCTAGTCAGATTTAATAAAATGTCTTAGTAGCATGTTTAATGACATCATTCCCCCTAGGGAGAGTTGGGAAAATGACCTTCCATTTTACGAAAGAAGAGGATTAATTTTTATTGTCTGCCCCAGTTAATGCGTGTTTAGACATAAAGGCCCGATCAATATGACAGAGAGTATAGTGATTTTACTCACAGTAGTTTCTAAATGGACATTTCTTACTAATCCATTTTTATAAATCACTTTAAAGGCCTTATTGATCTTTAATTGGGAGTTACACCTAATCACTCGAGTGCAACGCATGGCTAGTTCGAAACATTTTAACCCTTTCCACACAACTCTTTAAAATTCATATCACGAGAACTTTTGTCCTCTCCTCTCCTTCAATACACATTACGTAGCATCCTTAGCTCCCAAATGGATCTTATGCAGACCATCACACACCAGAGGAACAAAATACTAGGGAAAAGGTTGTACCAAAAACTGTAAAGAGGCAGTATTGCATGCGTGTGTCAAAAATTTGCCCATATACAACTAGGGGGGAAAAGCATATTTCTTTGGACTTTTAATATACAAATGCACAAAGCAGATATATACGGTGGAAAATGGGGAGCTATACTATATGACAGGCTTCTTTTCCATCCCTGACTTCACCAAGCTTAACGTCATAATTTTTAACTATTCCTTTCTTTTCTTAAAGATCAAGTCATGCTGTAAAAGCGTTTGAACAAGCATACAAACACATGCTTGAACAAACACATTGCCTTGTGGAGAAAGTTCAGTGAAATTTAGAAACTCATAAGTGGATCTTGGAATTTTGTATTGTTCATATAGTCCTAGGATTCAGAATGGATTACAGTTCTCTCAATTAACGTAACTCACTGTTCTTGGTGTGTGATGCATGCATGTCTGCGTGTGCTTGTGGATGTATGGAGGAAGAACATGTATACATGTACCCTACTATACAATATTATAAACATACATCAGTGTGTGCACAATAAAAAAAAAATGAGCTCGACACATTCATAAGATTTTAAAATTTTATTTTTACATCCTTTCAAAAGTTTTGAAAAAACCTGAACCTCAAAATTTTATTTCCTTCTCACCAAAACATTCTTTTTAGACTGAGCAGTACCTCATGATTTATACAAATGTACTAGTGTAATTATATTATAATATTTATACTCAAGACCAGAAAAATATCTTAATCTATTTTTACCATCTAGCATTTTGTGAATGATTTTTGAAAGAACCCTTGCAGTTGTGGAGTAGACAGCATTGGATTGGAACCTATTTTATGACTTATTTAGTTACACAAATGGAAAACATTATCATAAAATGTTAAACTTCCGTGGTTACTGCCTTCATATAGATTTCTTGATAATGGCTGAATTAATTTTAAGAATATTTAAGAAAATGTCCTTCTTGACTGAGACATTCCAAGCCAAGAAAACCCACAAATGCAGTACTTTGCAATCACAATGTTTACATTATTATCACATCAGTAATATAAGCCTCTCTCCAGGACACTAAAACACAATCTTGAGAGACAAAGTTAGTAAGAAAGGAATTTGGAAATAAGTATTAAAGTCCAGTGCATAAATTTAATCTCCTTAATTGCTACAATTTCTGGGTTTCCACCATGGTCTTCTATAGCACTGTCTGTTCATCAAGGATGACTATCTCAGAACAAAGACTAACACAGCACACTTGCCTAGGGCTTTTGTCTGTGACTGGAACAACCTGGAACTACATTGTTCTCTTAACAAGTTCAAAGACCTTTCGACTGAAAGGCTAATGGATACATCTGGGCAAAACCCAGTAATGGTAAAGATGGCTTTTAATATTTCAAGAGTGCCTCTAAACAAATAATTGTCTACTATACTCCGCTACCGTTTCAGGTAAGTATAGCTATTTCCCAATTAAAAATACATAATGCCATAAACTTCTAGAATCAAGTAAAAGTAAATTCCAATTATTTTTTTCTCTTTTTAAAATTTATTTTGGTTTTCCTTCCTTTAAAAGAAGAGAGGGAGGGAAAAAAGAGAAAGGTGATTCGGGTACAACTCTGGAAAGCTACTGAAAACTCCTGCCCTGCAGCATCACATATGCCCCTTTTATCCCAGACAAATTACCAGATGTTAGGTTGTGCTTGTAAAGCTCAAGCTGCAAGAGTGAAAGACACACCATCAGTTTGAAAACTGGAGTAGACTATGTGATACTTTTAGCTGTGATTCTGATCAGTCATTTAGGAGTGTCTATTTTTGAACACACTTGCTAAGCTAATTTCAGAGGTAAATACTTCTGAGTATTTTTGGTGAATTAAATGGAAGAGTTTGAAATGGATCTGATCTTGCATTAGAGAAAGGTATGTCTCATGTCTAACAGCAATGATAAATTCCACCCTTCTGCAGAAGACAAGCCCAAATCTGTACATTTAAGACTGGCAAACGGTGTGTAGGATTTAAGCTGGACGTGAGTTGCTAATATTCCTAGAGCTGGCTACGTACACAGGGCAGGGGATTTCCCATCTAGAAACTGGACAAATTCTGACCTGCTTGAGAAACACCTTCAGAATAACCCTGGGTGCCTCCTATTTGAGCAGCCAGTAATATTGTGAAAAAGAAGGGACTAATCTAACTGATAACTTACACGAGACCAGGAGTCACTAGGGTTTTACTTTCAGCACAGTGAAGACCTCACACCTATGGAAAGCGCAGCCAGCACTTAGCTGAAACATACTCCGCAGTTTCTACTGCGGAGAGGGAGCCTGGGCTGGGGAAGAGGGAGGTGCAAAACTCAGCTCGGATGCTTAAATTAAGTGATGGGGCCATATATTCTATGTGAGAGAAGACAATGGAGTCAAAATGCTTGTCCAAAACTTTAACAAAATCTAAGCACTTGAAAAGTGGTTCGAAACATGATTACTACATGAACTGAAGCTTCCTATAATATTGGAATCAGCTATTTCTTTTGCTGTTTGTGGTTACGAGGGGTTTATTAATATGGCTAGCAACTAGCAGGTGGTTTTTGCTTCTCCTACACTCTGACTTGTAAATAACTGAACAGGAATAGGATGCTGCAAGGTTTTTTTCATTAGTACAATAGCAGCATAGGTGTAATAATCAGTTTGTAAGACAAACATTAAATAATGAAATCTAAAGTAGAAATGCATGTGGCAGCACCCTTGGACTCTGAAGAAACATAAGGCCACACCCCGGTTGTCTTCCCCTTTGTCAGGGTACCTTTTCAGTTTATGTAATTTGGGTTATAGTCTTAAACTCTTTTAGAACTTAATAAAAGAAAGCAATATTGTCACAATGATGAATGGATGTCATGCTCTTATTTATTCGGCTTTTGTTTCCTGTTACCTTTAGTTTCTGATGGTATCTTTCCTGCAGGAATCAAGCAAATTTAGAATTCTTTTCCAAAGCTTACATACAGATCTGCCTGATATCTCAACAAGAACAATCAGTAAACTCAAAGGATTGGACTAATATTTGCTTATAAACCAAAGGAAAATATAACAGCTGGGGTAAAAGAAGGAGAAAAAGAGACAATAAGAGAGAGAGGAAAGAAAGAAAGAAGGAAAGAAGGAAAGAAGGAAAAAAGGAAAGAAGGAAAGAAAGAAAGAAAGAAAGAAAGAAAGAAAGAAAGAAAGAAAGAAAGAAGGAAGGAAAGAAAGAAAGAAAGAAAGAAAAAGAAAGAAAGAAAGAAAGAAAGAAAGAAAGAAAGAAAGAAAGAAAGAAAGAAAGAAAGAAAGACAAGATTACAAAAAAGATTTCTGTATGTGCATACACATAGAGAGTGGTTTTCATGCTGATGAGCAAATACAGGAATAAGAAGTATTTTGATCAGGAATTGTCATTCTGTTGGATTCAGAAAGCATAGTTATGTCATTAGGTAACAATCTATAATTAACTCATTCAAGTATCTGTGAAGGACACGCCTGAGCCAAGGACAGGAACAGCTATTCCACCCACATGTTCAAATAAAAGCAAACAAAAGTTCTTGCTGTCTGTCACCATAGTCAGAACCTTCACGAAAGCTGGTTGATGTGCAGTTATTATTCTGGACATTATCTCTCACTAGAGAGACTATGTAAAAAACCTTTATTTCCCTGCACAGAAAACGCTGTGTTTTAAAGGAAATACACAAGTTTAATAACTGGACAGCAAAATTTACATAAAAATAAACCAAAAATAAAATCAAATTTAAAAAGTCTTAGTTTCAGATGTTTTTAACTGTGAGAGAGAAGTGAAACACTTTGCAGTCCTACTTTAACTCCTGACATGGCAGTCAAAAGAGAACAACAGAGCTGGTTGGCAACCACCATATTATTAACCACTTCAGCAATAGCACAGACCCCAGCATTGCTTTATACTCTTTGTTAGAATACGTGTCGTAAAACATGGTCAGGAGATGGGAAGAAATGACAACAGGACAGCTTTGAAAAATATGCACATTATACAGGTGTATTAAATGGATACAATGAAACATTAATCATGCTTTCCTTCTCCTGTTCATTTTTAATCATCACAGATTTACGAGGTTGTTTGTAGTGTTCCCCAATTTTGACAAAAATGTTTTATTTTCTTAAAATGCTTTTTTTCTGAAACATTCCCAAAGTTAATTTTAAGTAAAATATAGTTATTGGTTAAAGATTAATAACTTAATTCTTTTATTATATATGTAGAGGTAGATCATAATTGGCCATTAAATTCAAATAAATCGTTGCAGATTTACACTGATATGACTGAAAGAAAAATTTGGCTCATGGTTCCCAGTTATTACTCCCACAGCCTCACTGACTTACAGTAGGGGTGTAAATGAGAACATAATTTAGCCCAAGTTATGTAATTATGGATACTAATTCCCCAAGGATAAATTTTGATTTGAGGGCAGTTTATTCTAAGTGACTCTCACCAGTCCAGCATGATGTGATATATGTGATGTGGGAGAGAGG
>VYXH01012573.1:139109-158527 GCA_013397275.1 Burhinus bistriatus | reverse complement strand
AAGGAAGGAAGGAAGGAAGGGAAAGGTGAACGCTCATAACAAAGATCTCTAATGTTATTATTTAAAAACCAATGTGACCGTAAACTTTAATTCATCTACTAAATGTCAAGCACGACTGGATACATCAGCAGTTTCCTTAGCCCTCCTTGTTGGTAATACATGCTTAGCTGCAGTGGAAATTAGGAGGTCTGTAATAATACCCTTCCAAAAACACTTGAGATTAAAATTTTGGTTTGAAATTTACTGAGAACTCTATTACTGTAGTAACAAGTTATATAAAAGGCAAATGTTAGGATAGAAGCCTTTCATTTAGACCAGCTTATTTCTGACATTATATGTATTCTACTTTTTTCAGAAGTGTTAGAGTCATTGAATATGACCAGTATGCAATCCACTGCTAAAGAACACATAACCATGGGGTTTCTTTTCTTTTAAAACCATTTAATTTCCTTAAAACCCAGAATCTTTGTGCAGCACTTGCTATAAGCTTTGTCACATCACTGCTTTGTCAAACATGAACCAAGCAGTTGTACGGGTAGAACTTCCTCTGAGATGTATACATGCAACCCTGGATAGCTTAGTTTCTTTCTGAAAATGTAATTGAGAGTCACTTAAATTATTCTACATACATTGCATTCTCCTGTCCAAAATGGTATTCTAGGCTTTGCAAGCACAAAGGAGAAAAGCTTTTGTGTACATGTGTTTCAGGGGGGGAGACAAACTGTGCCTGAGAGAGCAGCTTGGAAGTTTAAGAAAGAGGAATAAACGAGATGCCATTTTGGCTCAATAAGGAAAGAATTTTTAACCCAGTTTCCTCATACACAACATTCTCAGACTCTTTGTCCTGGTTTTGGCTGGGATAGAGTTCACTTTCTTACTAGCATCTGGTATAGTGCTGTATTTTGGATTTAGGATAAGAATAATGTTGATAACACACTCATATTTTAGTTATTGCTAAGCAGTCAAGGACTTTTCAGCTTCTCATACTGGTCTGCCAACAAGAAGGTGGGAGGCATCCAAGAAGCTGGAAGGGGACACAGCTGGAACAGCTGACCCCGACTGACCAGAGGAATATTTGATGCCATATGACATCATGATCAGCATATAAAGCTGAGGGAAGAAAAATGAAGGGGGGAACGTTTGGAACTATGGAGTTTTGGCTTCCCAAGTAACCATTACGTGTGATGGAGCCCCGCTTTCCTGGGGATAGCTGAACACCTGCCTGCTGATGGGAAGCAGTGAATGAATTCCTTATTTTGCTTTGTTTGCACGCACAGCTTTTACTTTACCTATTAAACTGTCTTTATCTCAACCCATGAGTTTTCTAACTTCTAGTCTTCTGATTCTCACCCCCATCCCACCAGTGGGGAGTGAGTGAGCGGTTGCGTGGTGCTTAGTTGCCGGCTGCTGTAAAACCACAACACTGTTTCACTTGTATAAGACTCTCGGCTCCTCATCTTAAATTCTGTAGGCATTAAAAACAAAACAAACACACAAAAAAGAACAGTAAATGGTACTAGTATTTTTTTATCAGAAAATCCAAAAATAATTTTATTATTAAATTTTCAGAAAGGAGGAGAGGAGAGGNATGAAGACAGGCTGAGAGAATTGGCGTTGTTTAGGCTGGAGAGGAGAGGAGAGGAGAGGAGAGGAGAGGAGAGGAGAGGAGAGGAGAGGAGAGAAGAGAAGAGAAGAGAAGAGAAGAGAAGAGAAGAGAAGAGAAGAGAAGAGAAGAGAAGAGAAGATTTAAAATTATTTCTTGCAAAGCTATACATCCTAAAGCAGACTCTACTCATGCAGGTATACCACCTAACTTCAATGAAACTTATGTAAAGGAATTTTTGTGGGATTTGGCCTTCATTTTTTTTTCTTTTTTTTTTCTTCTTTTTGCTTCTTTTTTTTTCCCTTATTTTTGTTTTCAAGTAGTCTTTTGAGGTTTGATAATACAACCCCAAAGATATGTTCCAGATTTAAAATATTCCTGATACAAAATGGTGGGTTTGTGCTAGTTGCATTTCTTTATTTCTTTTATACGTCATCATACAACAAAACTCCTTTCAGCATTAAGTGATTTTCCTCAAGTAATATTTGCTATATTGAATACCTATTCCTTCTTAGACGTATCCAGTTTCTTTACAAACCTCACCATCTCTGTGCAACACTATAATTTCAGAGGGCCTTTAAGTGCTGTTACCTCTTGGAATAACTTGACAACTGTTACATAGAAAATTGCAATCTAAGTTGTCCAAGGTTACAAAAGTCCATCTCACCCATTATATTAATTTTTTTTAATGTCACATGGAGAAGGAATGCTAGTAGAAACTGGTCAATTTTGCCTACTTATTATTGAAGTAGCTTAGCTAAGGGGTCCTTGAGCTACCTGGTGAAGTCACAAGTTGGCATGACAACAAGCTCAATGAGTCTAGAAACAGGAGAAAATGTATACAGCTCAAATCACCAGAATGTATTTTGTTTGGTTCACTTTAATGACATGGATGAGATATTTTTTTTCTGCACAATATTTATTTGGCAGTTGCTGAAGAAAACCATGAGATAGATAGTCTGGAAGAAATGAGCTTCACCAATACAGCTGTTGCCAGTCATACCAGTATCTAGGGCCACATCATTCACCATGGCACTGCTGATCATCCGCAATAGCCTCACTGGGTGAGCTGAAACCAGATGGCATCACTATGGTCATGGGCTTTAACTAAATCTTAAGCCATATCTGTGATGTAAACATTAGGTTTTTCTATCCACCCGAATCTAACATTTTGCTTTCCCACCACGCTACCTTTCTCTCTACCTCTGTCTAAAAAGAGCCTGTGTTGTTGGGGCCAGGCATATTCACATTTTACATCACTTCTGAGAATTTTAAATAGAGATGCAAGTAATCACAGTTCATTAAACAGGTTGATCTTGGTAAAATTTTGCCAAGTTTCTCCCTGCCTAAGACCCTCTGTTGTGCTTGTGTAATTTCCCTGAAGCTCAACAGCCAACAAGAGTATGCATTGGAAAGCGAAGCTGTATTTTCTGCCATTGCTATTATTTATTCATGCTTCCTATTTTTGTCTTTTCTTCTCTTTAAAAAACTGCTACAATAACAGTAGTTGATCCAGACAAATTCAACTATTTTTAATTTTACAAAAAAAACCCATTTAATTCTAGACATTAGAGCTGTTTGATATAGTGCTTTTCATTGAACTTTCCCGGGAAAGGGGAGAAAAAAATTGCTTACTCAATTATTTCTGAATCACAGAAATATTCCTTCAGATTTTCACATTAATTATGAACAGAAATTTACCTCAAAACTTATTGGAGATGAAGAAAAAAAATATTTCTCCAATAAAACTGCAAAGTCTTCATATAAATTTTTACCCTTTTATTTTGTCATTATGGCAGATGCCATAAAAAGAATATCTCAAAACAAAAAAATGCAAACTTTTCAATCTAAATTGTGGAAGCAAGTTGGCTTGTTTCTCTGCCAAATCGAAGTTTGGCATTTTGGAACTGCTTTTTTTTCCTTTTTCTTTTTTTTTTTTGGTGATAAAAAAGTTTCAGTTGTCCAATTGTCTTTAAATTTCATCTGATCTGAGAGGCTGACAAGCAGGGGCTTCCCCATAAAGGCCTCAGTGTTGCTAAAGAGAAAATAAGTAAATGAAAGCTTGCTTTCTGAACTTAATTCTTTATATCTTGAAAGATTTCTGGGTTATTTTATTTTTTGTGCCTTCATAAAGGGTTAAGAGGTATTTCTCACAGTGATTGATACAAAGAGAAGCCAGCAATAATTTGACATGAAACCTCAGACTACGCTTAAATTGTTTGATTCTGTAACAGCAAACAAGAATTTTATTAACATCTTATCCCTTGCTGGCCGCAAGATAGCCTCTTATCAACACAATACAACACAACAACGTCACAAAAGAGATTAGGACAGAAAGGGATATAAAAAAATACTATATCATTTGAAATGGCAAAGGACTGAACGTTACAGTTCCTTTATGGAGAATCCAATCCATATTTATTATTTTTTTATACTTAAAAAAGTCACAGATCTCTTGCCAAAATTATGCCTTTTCTTTCCCTTTTAAATCCTTTCACATCACTTGCAATACAATTCCTCACTAGGCTGCCTTGCAGTAGTATGTCATTCTAAAGTAGAATTGGAAAAATAATTGGTGTAATGGCCATAACCTTGAAAACCCTTATTCCTGAATATATAAAAAGGGAAAATGCACTGAAAATCAGGAAGCCTAAGTTACTGCTGGGCTGTGGTTGCAATAACTTTTTTGTGCCAACCATTTATGTGTGAAATTACTTGAGCATTTTCAGTGATAGCATAAATTGTAAAGGTGCAATATGAACACTAACGTTCACCTGAAAAAGTTCCCACAAAGATGTCATCTGAAACACACGTATACATATGAATGAGTCAGTTAGGGTTAGAGTACAGTATTACAGAGAAAGTGGCAACGACTCCTATACTTAGACTGTCTAACATACTCCATGATGAAAAGCCTTCCGGCAGCTTTATCAGAGAACTAAAGTACCACCACTGCTTGCAGTTAGACTGCGAAACTTGGCACAGGAGTAGTTTTTTGGCCAGGAAGGTGTCTTTTGCCCGTCCTGTGGAGGTGCAAACCTTCAGATTTCACAGAGTTATAAATTGATGGAAAATTATTTCCATCACTGGCACTTAGAGTTTGTTTCTTTCTGTTATTATTGCTCATGGGCCACTCTAGCTTCTCTCTTCCACTCCACATGGGTCACCAACAAAATACATCTTATGTTTTACTTTCTTTAAGGAAAAGAAAATGCTTTTCAGATGAACTGGGCTGGGAACCAGCAGCATGCAACACAAGCCCCTCTTCTGTTTAACGGTGCGATTTATTTTTGGTCTTTTGCTGAGCGATGCCTCCTACTTCACTGCTGACACGGGCCGGGAAGAGCACCCTGGTGTCCAGCAGGGCAGGTTTCAGTCTCAAGGCTCCTACGGACAACACATTTTCCTACTATACAACCTTGATTCATTCCAGAGAGTCCTGTGAGAAAAGCAGACTCTCTTTTTGCTTTTTTCTTCTTCTCATATTTTTCAGTTCATGTAATTAGCATGACTAAAGATTAGTATTTTAAGCCTGCTAACAAGATACCAATTTTCAGTTTCACAGGAAAACTTAAATCTAGTATAGTCTGACTCCTGGGGCCTGAGCTGCCACTTAATAGCATTTTTTTCATGTCCCTTTTGTTAACTGCACTATGGACATCACATGCTGTATCTGTGTATGTACATACACAGCTGTGTATAACATTTCTAGGGAAAGAATGTGGAGTTATAAGCTAGCTATGCTGGTGCCACAGACTGTAGTACCATAGGAATGCCCAGGTCAGCTTTCAGCTGTCTTGGCAGGAGAGCTGGACCCTGCTCAGATCCATGGTGCCATCACCGAATCTAGCTGGCTTCACGCAAGGGCAAGTCTGTCTACGCTACCTTTCAAACTCATTTCATTTTGATTTTTCTAAAAACAGCTTTTGGCCCTGCCGACCACAACAATCTGTCATGTCACTTACCAGCAGCAGTACATAAACTGAATTGGAGTGCTAAATATTCCCATTGAGAAAATGGACAAAGATGTGAATGTGAAAAAACCCAAAATAACTAATGAATTGCAGTGCTTTCTTTCTGTCCCAGCTATTCAAAGTAGTGTTTGAAACGCACATTGCTCTGTAACAGAACCCAGCTCCACTCCTTACACAAGCAAAACACAAATGACTTTTCAATCCATTTACTTGTTTGCCTCAATGAAAATTTTGTAGACTTTTTGTGTAAATGCTGTGTCTTGTAAGTCAACAAAACAAAGTTATTTTTTTTAAGTTCTGGAATGTACCAAAAACTTTTGGAACCACAGATTTCATGGGATTTATACGTACTTGATGTCCAACTTTCTATTATTTCTAAATTTTCTTGAAGAATTATTTTTTAAGCTGATGGTTTTAATACTAAATCTCCAGTGTAAGCATATTTTAAGGCTGAATGATAATCTCTCAAGTAGGGTAAGATATTTTAACCACAATAGGGTGAATGGTGATGCCAGAAAAGCTAATGGAATTTAAGATACATCAGATGTAAGAACAGTTAAAGTTAAAACAAGTTTTGACCCTTACTATTAAATATATGTCACATACATTTTTGCCTGAATAGTGCAGTTGTAGGTGCTGCAGAATTTGGCCTGAAAAACAGAAGTGAGCCTGTGAATGACAAGACGAGTGACCATTTATCTCTGAGCAGCAGCTACTAAAACAGTTTAAGTTCACTTGTGTTTCACACAAAATCTCTTACCTTCTTCTTTCAGTTCTTCGGAGCATCGCTAATACAATTGTGGGTACGTTAACACCAGCAGAGAAATGCTGAGGTGAGTCTGAGGCACCTCAAGCTTCGTTTTGAGGGATGCTCATGTAACATCAAGAAATTTTGATAGGAACTTTTGAAACACAGTGCTTTCTCAAAGGGCAATATAGTTTCAGCCTGGTTTCACTTTAGGCTTTACATTCACTTTAATCAGAAATGAAAGCTGAGACTGAAAACAGGGGGTAGAAAAAGTGGTCAGGAACCTGAAATGGCAGAAGTTTGCAAGGCTCTGTTTAATACTGAGAGACAATAGCTTACATTATGCAAAATTACATTGCTTAAGTCAAAGCTATTTTTGCATTTTTAGGACCATAAAAAATCCCAGTGTGAAACCACAAACTTCTGCCTTTTCTTTTTTTTCATTTTTTCTTTTTTTTTTTTTTTTGCTTTCTTGCAACTTAAAAAATATCCAAGTGATTTAAACCATATTCTGAAAAAACAAGTTTCTGCCGTGCTGAGACCTTGTGTGCCAAGTTTCAGCACACAGCAAATTTTTATAAGCTGAGATATTAACCTCTCAAAACAGGAGCATGTAATGGAAACACTGTTAATCCCTTGACTATTGGGGCGTAATGAGGCATTAACCTACGAGCTCTCAAAAGTGAAAGGGTCCAGTTTCTGACCTCAGTTATAGTGGTCCACATTGAGAGGAACTTCTTTATTTTAAAGTACTTTATACACTCTCAAAAAATTGTTTTCTTTTCCAAAACCACTGTTCCTGGGAGTGAAACTCTGCAAATATGAAATCTTAGATTTATGAGCTATAACGTGTCCCTGAAGGTAATTAAAAAGCTGTAGATAATTGTGATCGTGTAGTGCAGTTTTACAGAATCATACACACTTCAAGATTATGTACTAGCTGTGTTTATAAGTGGTTACTGTCTCATTAGCTTTGAGATATTTAATATTATAAAGAAATTCCTACAACCGTGGGAAAAAAAATGAGTGTCGTCTAATCTCTAACATTTTTGAATTAACTTCATCACTAGTGAAAATATTTGCCAGCCCATAACCTAATCATTCCCCATTCAAATACAAGGTTCCTGCTTTTAAACTGTTTTCAGTCTAGACTCTGATTCCAGCAGAACAAGAACATTTAAATGTAACAGATCTTAAAGGTAAAAAACTTCTGGAAACAGTTCAATACAAAATATTATGTGATTTAAAACTTATTATGTGATTATCAAGTTAGTGATGCTAGACTGATGGGATCATCATAGAATGTCTAATGTAAGAATAAAGGACAATTAATTTAATAAATGGTAATGTATTGAGCACATACAGACAATTACTAACACACTCGAGGGCAAAAGTTGAAATACTTGATATGTATGTCATACCTATGTCACACATGTTTCCCCGAACACAAAGGTGATCTCTGTGCTGCAATCAGGAGGTGTGACTCCAGTACAGACAGACGTACCTGCTGTCACCTCAGTGCAGCCCGCTGAATTAGCTGAATTAGATATAGCATCTTCAGGAAGGTGAGGAATACAAGCCTATTTCCTGTCCCTCACTCACCAGAGGAGCCTGTGTCTGCCTGAGTCTGTAGAGAAAACGGATTCCTAAATTGGTCACTCATCTTCAGAGAAAAATCAAGGAAAGCCAGTATCCTCATAACTATTACCTTGATAGGTTAAAGATGAAAGACATAATACAATGCCATAAAAGACTCTTTTAGATTAGGTTCACTAATATTTGCGACGGGGTCACATCTGTCCATGCACTGAATCCAAGCATCTAGAAAGAAACCCAAAAGGCTGGTTCCAGCCTCACTTTGGACATCTTGCACCCACAAGGGCAAAAATCTTGAAGGATTCTGGCTTTTTGGGAAACATTCAGCCTTTTATAGCTATATAAATGTATAGAATGACTTAGTATGTTGTATTTGCGCAGAGTATATAATACTCCACTGTACATGTGTATTGTATAGGATGCGTTATTATACATGATATCTACTGCATGTGCATAATACACATTTCGAACAAAAACTATTTCAGGGAAAGAAGACATCCTGCTTCAAACTTGGTTTAACGTTTTCACACATGCATAAAAAGTTACAGTCTTTAGAGAAATACATTGAAACAAGCTCTTTTCTGCAAACAATATTGGGTTTGCGAATCAGACATTTCTGATTAAACAGCGTTCATTAAAATAAAACTCTGGCAAGTCATAGTCCCAGCCCAAACATCCCTTCAGTCAGATGACACTGTAATACTTTATGAGGAATTTGGACGCTGGATCTTCTATTATTTTTACTTAGAATAACGGCAGACAACGTCTGCAATGAATGCCATTGCTAGGTGTGTTTATACATACATGCAGCTTCAGTGACAACTTAAGCCCAAATGTTTAAGCAAGTGAATAACATATGTCTGTCTATGTAAAGATGAGACCAAACCCAAAAAACTTTTGAATATTTATAACCTTGCCCATGTTGCCCTCCAGAGAACCACTGACTACCTCGGGTGTGAGTTAGGCACCAAGTTCAGTCCTACAGAGATGTCAGTTTTGCTGAGCTTCTTCTGTAATTTTAATAGAGGTAGCTATAAATTAATCAAAGGTATGAGGCTAGGTGAGAGCTTCGTGCATTATATTTTTTGATTTAGCTACCCAAATTCAATTTTGCACCCCTAAATCCTGCTATGTCCAACTTCTGTGGCCAAAGAGCACTGTGGCACATCGGGGGATTTTGTCATCTAATCCTTCCAGCAAGCCTCCAAACCCACACTCCCGCTTTCCTTTCCATGGAAAAAGGGCTGTGGGATGTAGGATGGTACATGCCAGGATTTTACCCTCTAATGGAGACGCGATACGACGGCAGAGTGGGAAAGTTCTCAGCGTGTACACATTCTGAATGTGTGTAAGCCCCAGGCTCAAGCCCTGCGGACAGCCTTAAAGAGGGGTCACATCAGACCATCTCTCAGGGGAAAAAAGCATGTTTCCCAGTATTTTTACATAGCCGCTAGCACATTTGGGGCACTACTGTAAAATAAATAATAACCTTTCGTAAACTGAGGTTGACACCCTGCTCCAAGCTCAAACTATTAAGCATTTTGCTTTGCTTTTGCCTCAGAGGCAGAAATAAAGAGTGACATATCCCACATGGCTAAAATTCTTTGGCCTTTCTCTCAGTCACATTAACGTTATTAAAAACATGTAAACTTGGGGTTTTTTTGCTGTTGTTGTTTTGGTGTTCGCATTGTTATTTTGTTTGTTTCCTTATTCTACTCCAACCCATTGTTTTCACTTATTACCCATGCCACGAACAATAACCGATGAAGCAGCAAAAACCCTGTGCAATTGTTTGGAGAGCAGCAGTAGTCCCACCACGTTGCCAGTATTTCAGCCCAGCGTACCAGTTCAGCGTGCAAGGTTACCAAAACCAGGCTGCAATAGCTCAGATCGGCCTCTCCCAGCTAGAAAGACTGGCGGAAACTCATAGTTAAAAAAGGAGCATGTGTGGATGAGGGTCAGCGGCTCTGCAGGTCCCCTCCGGAGGGGAGCTCAGCGCCGAGTTGTAGACAGCACGTGGCTCCCTTGCATAGTCCACAACTTTCAAATACACATACTTTTAGAACGCTCTACAGCAAAGGTCAAAACATCAATTTTATTCTGGAAATTAACATTTAAAGAAGAAAAAAATGTTACTCTTCTTATTAATGTTGTTGTTACATTCAAATTTAAGCAGCAATAAAAAGACACCAGTTCCAGGTACTAACTGCCTAAAGCGTATCCCCAGAAGCATTGAAGAGTCTTGACTGGGACTTGGGCAGCCAGCTTTCTCCCAGTAATTATTTTCCACCACTTTACTCTGGGATAGAGTGCGTCAGTCCTTTCCCAAAGCACCATCATAGAAATACATTTTGCCACAAGCAGACAAGGTCTTCACATTAAAATCTGCAACTCATTTCATATAAGCACAAATGTATTTACTGTAAAGTTACTTGCAAGCTCTTTATTGTGTTTTAAATATTCCACAGCCCTGAGAATGTTACTAATAAAATGCTCGTGTTCAAAACATGATGGACTTAAAACAAGGAAAAAATTATTTATAAAATTTTTACTCATCCAGAGTGAACAATGCGCTCTTTTTTTCAGAAGAGTTTAGAAGGAAGATATAAGGCACGCAATACTCTTCAACATGTTAATTTAAAGATCACAATAAAGAAGCAGCTTGGCAACTTAAACAAAACATTCCTTTTCTCTTGTTCTCTGAAATAAGAAGTATTCACAGTGATGATACAAGAACCTGCGGAAAAAAAGACATTGATTAGATTAGATAAGCATGAACAGCAACAGAGATCAAACTTGAAACCAGCACACATATCAGCTATGGAGAGCTATTTTTATCATCTTTGATTTATACTCAGCGATGAGACTCAATTATGAGAAGCGGAAATATCAATTAAGTGGGAGAAAAGTTTTATTAATGGGACAATAATGTTTTCTTTGCTGCTTGAGTTGTCCGTTTGTTTTTAGCCAGAGTAAAGCATCTTTTGAATTTTACAGAGAAATTAGGATTTCTAAATGACTTTCCTCTGACAGTGCACTACACGCTACCGAGCCCTCAGTGCTGTTTCTGGCAGAAGCACCCACCGGTGCTCATTTACAACCTCACCCCATTTTACCATCCCGGCTCAGCCCCCGCGGGGGATTTGCAGCCCAGCCCTGGTGAGGTGCCGAGCTCACCCCGAGGGAGCTCACCCAGGTCCACGGCGCCCGCAAATGGGAACACCGAGCTGGAAATCCCACCAAGAAGTGGAGCCATAAATATCTTCTAGCTATAGTGAAGGTAACGTTGCAAGGCTTGGTTGTTTTTTCCCTCTTTTTTTTTCAGTTTTGCATTTGAGACAGTTTACACTTCCACTCTCAAAACAGATTTTATCCTAATAAAGGCTTTTATTACTATTATTCACCTGTCATTACACGGCATTAGACAATTAAGTAGCATAGCCCAACTTTCAGAGTGAGGAACATTCCCATTTGCTTTCGAATGGGAATGGGAAGACAACATAAACAAAACATTTCATTAAAATACAGAGCTGCAGCTTTATTTATTTTTTTTTTTAAATTAAGTATTGCCAAGACTGCCACCTACGCTTAAAAAACTTTGCTATGAAAACTCACTGGCATGAGCAAAAAGAAAAAAAATAAAAAAATCTATGGGCATGAAACAGTCTTCAGTCACAGTTTGATTGCCAGGCGATTGACAAAATAATTTGTACCCGTCGATTTTCATGAAGGAAATTTTTACAATGGATTTGCCAAGCAGATTTTTAATTTTAATCAGTAATGAAAAAATGACAACATGGATCACAACAAGACATCAGCCGTTAAATGGGCTTTCGCGATTGCTGTCAGGACGACTCCATTAGGCAGCCATACCTTTGTGGGCATCAATCACGCTCTTCAAACTCTTGTACATCTTCGAGATTTAATTAGACATTTAAGTTCTTTACTAGCAATTTGCAAAACTGTCACTTACTAAAAGTGCAAGACACCAAAAAAAAATTTTAAGAGTGAGAGAGAGATTTCTTCTGAGCCCTCAGAGACTGTTTATTTAATTCCTGGGAGCGGTTTTAATGCCACCAGTACCCTTCGCTGAGCCTGACCAACGCCTTTGAAGGCTAATTGCTCCCGCAGACTGAAACCGAGCAGAGAAGTGCCTCAGACACAGCTGCAAGCTGCCTTAAACCACTGTGCTGCCGCAAAAGACGTGCCGGGGAGGGAGGGCGGGTTTGTGCCTGTACGTGTTCGCTCGATGCCGCTCACAGTCAGGTGCGGCAGAAAACACTTTCTCAACTTTCCGGGGGAACTGCTGCCTCTGGGTTGGGAAAAGCTAACGAAGGTCTGAAATCGCTTCTTTCTAAACCACGCACAAAATCAGCCCCTTGCTGTTATTCGCCATGGAGGTGTGCACCGGGGCGCTGAGCTCCCGGGCCAGCGGGTCAATGGCCCCAGCGCTCACAGAGGAAGCCTCCGTCCATTAAGCCATCTTCTTCCAAATCTCTGTGCCTCTGGGGAGGTGTTGCACGGCTGGGACCCGCTTTTCGGTTTGTTCGGAGGTGCCAGGACATTCCTGAAACAAACAGGGAACTTTTTAAGTGTTTTTTTTAGTTTGTTGGGATGGGATTTTTGTCACCACTTCGCCAAACAGGTCTTCACAGGTTTTGTGATAGAGGTTGATGGAGAAGGAAAAGCACTAGCTGCGGAAGTTTTAGGGTTTGGTAGATATCTTATTCTTCTCCTTCAGATTTCCAAAAGCAAAAGCTGTAGTCTCCTTTAAATGAACTTTGGCATACTACATAGCATCAGAGCGATAAATATAAAAGGTGGATTGTGAAAATGCTGTTACTCACCAGTGAAAAATTTGCCCTGGGCGAAGATGTACAGTAGAGAGTTATTTTCAGGCTAAAGTTTTTTTTAATGGGATTTTTTTTTCTCTTTGGCAGTGAAACGAGGGGGCAGGGAGCTCAGTTTTCCTACAGATCTTCAGCACAATGAGCGAGTGCATCAAACTTGAGCCATTAGCACATTAGAGCTATTTATTAGTCACCGGTCTGAACTGATACGGGAACATTTTCTTATTTTGCAATTATGCCCTCACAAAGATTACCTGTTCTCACCTGCATAAACTCCTCGTTGCTTTACCGAGGGAGACAGATGACTCTGTGTCTTATTATTCAGGCAAAATTAGCTCCTTGCATTCCCCAGCAACCACAATCATTGTCATGGCAATTTTCATGACTCTCCTGGGTAAATATAGTACCCGTTCACATCAGCGAGAGGGTGAGCTGTGGCAGGGTGACAGGATGGAGGCAGCCATATATTTAGGAGCATCGGGCCAGTGGCTGGGTGTGCAGCCACTGCGCGGAGGGTGGGTGGTCAGGGCAGAAGCCGGCAGTGGCTGAGCTTCACCCCTCCACCACTGGTCTCCGTACACTGGGGCTGTGGAGACCAGTGGTGAAGGCAGGCGTGTGAGAGGCTCTCTCTGTCCCCCATGCTTCATGAAGCGCTCCCGCGTGTGGCACCAGGGACATCAGCAGTGGCAGTGGCAGGGTGACAGGCGTCAGGAAAATCAAAGGAGGCATTTGGGCTCCAGGGGAAGAAGTCAGGGAGTTCCTTACAGTGCTCAGGGGGATGTGCCACCCACGCCAGTCGTCCTGGCCAGAGGAGCAGCAAGCGTAGAGAAGAGCGGGGCGGAGGAGGAAAGGGAGTCATCCCTCCCCAGGAAAACAAACTGAAAAAAAGATGCGAGGAGATCCTGCTTTGCACTGCCTTACTATGCAGCTGGCATGGAGACGTGCCCGGTCGGCAGGTACGTCTGGCAAAGTAAGGAAAACCAAGAGGATGTTACCTGCAGCACCTTTGCAGTTTTCTGGTCCCCACCAGTTCTTTAAGGCACTATTACCAAACCCCTTGGACTATTCATCAGTACCTCAGTGCTTCTGAACCGGAGAGCACAGGGGCGACACGTGCACCAGGGACTCACGCTTGCACCAGCATGCAGCGGTACACGGCACCCCGTCAGCCAGACCTACCGCAGAAATAAACAGCAATATAACACCACCACACTACAGCACTCTTCATCTTCCGTGAGCTTCCAAACTTCATAGCTAATTAACCTCTACATCACAGCTATGAGTCAGGTGTCTGGTAATAACATCAATATAAATGACTTTTCAAATAAGGATACTGAGGCTAACAAGAAACGTGATGCCAGAGACCAGAGCTCATGTGCTACTGCCCAAAGTTTGACTCCGCCTCACTGCTGGTTTTATAAATTATTTACCTTTAACAGGTACAATCTTTGTAAATAAATGTGTGCGTGCATGAGTGTACATATAAAGTCTCCTTCTCCCTCTTTTCATATATACTTACACACATACATATATATATGTTGTAAAATCCAGCATTCTTCGTATTAAAACTCTGCACGCTTCAAAACGTAGGGTCCTGTTAGAAAGGCCTTTTCTCCGGCGGAGAGACAGCAGCCACAGGACTGAGAGGAGCCAGACTGGAGAGGAGCGTGGCCCCGCAGCCAGCGTGAGCAGCCCGAGGGCTGTGCTACTCGGGGGTGACGCACGGCTGTGGCCCTGCTGCCGATCTGCACTACCACCCGTGCTGAAAGAACCTGTGCACTGACGAAGCAACAATTACTTCCTAGCAGCAGTACCGGGTTAATTAAACCACCCTAAGCCCTAATGCCTTCCAGCACTGCTACTTCAGCAGTGTGCTTGCCCCTCTTTCCCAACACACTGCAGGCTCCCGCACGGTGTTTTTCTGTCCATTAAAGTGTTTGGTAGAAAAGACCAGTTAGGTCACTTGGTCCGTCTGTCCTCTTGGCAATACCTTCTTCAACTTCCTTATTCAAGTGCTGCTTGGAAAAAGTTTCCATTAACTCAAGGAGTGGTTCATCGGAGTAAGGTTTAAACAAAGTTCGTGGGATTCGGCCACCAAAGTGAGGATGCAGGCAGCAAAGCCTCTTGCGTTTTGGTGCCGGGCCAGCAGGGTGTAATGCAGAGGCCCCAGGAACATGTCCTGAATCAGCCGTTTCTCACCGGTCAGAGGCTTCAGGGAAGTGCTCCCTCCTGCCCCAGACCCTCCCGCTCCCAGCCCCACCACCGGCCCCGTGACCCACGCAGGTAACTGGCCATGGGCTGGGGCAGCCTGCCCACTCTCCCACACTGATGAGCTGCCCAAGGGCACTTCTTCCAATGGGTAGAAATCACCAGGACTTTAGACTGTTAGTATTTTTAAAAGCTGTTTTTCGGTCTTCAGAGCCATGCGCTCTGTTTTACAATGCGACATGTGTCAGATGGCTCTCTCAGTGCCCCATCTGAATTCCCGCTTATTTAAATGCTGTCCTTCCAGCTTTGGGCACCTTGACACTTCCCATGTCTGCATGCTCTACAGCAAGCTAGTTCAGCCAGCGATGAGGCAGACCTGAAGGAAGAAAAGGCAATAGCGTTTGCCAAAGATGCCCTTACAACTTCACCATGTCACACATTATTGATCTAAGAATCTCACCAACTTCAAAATACAAAAATGTTTGTGGCTATCCTGAGAGAAAGAAGCGTAAGTTAACCTGGTGCCTAGGATAACACCTTGGTTTAGAAATTTCTCTCCTGGCTAGAAACCTCTAATTTTATTTTTATTTAAACAGCTTGATTGGGAAATAATCCACTTAAATAGAAATTGTTGATGCTGATAAAGATATTGTTTGAACATTTTTTTCCGAGCACCTGACACAAAACCCATTGAAGATAGTAGGGTTTTTTCACTGGTTTGGATGGACTTCATTCATGCAGCTCTTATCTCCTTGAAATACTTAAAACAGATATTCATACTGTTTTTACTCTAATTTTTCAGTCTTTTAAAAATCAGGTTTGTACAGTAAAATTCTAGTCCTTTCTTGTGGATTTTACCATTTGCTTTACTAATGCAACCAAAATCTCATCCTTGGACTCCAGCAATTTTTAATAAACCTACATTAGCAGATGAGCTTTATACTTCTGAGTGATGGGTGTAAACAAAATACTAAAAATATAAAAAGATCATATGTAGGCCAATGTTTAGCCTCAGCTAGATAAAGGAAAAGCTAAAGTAATTCAATACATCTAAAATTTGCAGTTTTACATACAGTCTTAGTGGAGATTGTGGTTTGTAACTCCCATACACGAAGTGGATGAAGTGGCTCTAGATACATTATTTTCTCATCACATCTCCAGACTAGCAGTTATACTCATTTCAGTGAAAGTCACGATCACATGAATGTTAGTCCTGTGTAAACTGTTCCAAGACAAACCTTGCTTCATTTTGGATATTGGTGATAAATCAAAACTCAGCAGAGGTGAGCTGAAAATTTATAGTGGATGTATTGAGGGATTTGTTTTTGTTAGCTAATTCAGCCTATGAGAGAATGAGCAATAGTCACCCAACAGAATCCCACATCTCTAGATTAAAGATACTTTTACACTCAGTTAAGGCTCTCTGATTACTACCAGCTAATTTCTAATGAGGCTGGGCTGTAATTTGCAGGTTTGCTTCAAGTCCAACTTCCTCCATCCTCAAAGCCAAGTGTTACATCAAATAAGCCTCAAAATTCCCACTTAATTTTGACTTCCACTTAACTCTTTGACTATCTGCCATTGCTCCCTCCCATTCCCACAGCTATTATTTATACAAACACACAGACATGCTCACGCTCCAGTACCATTGGTAACATAAGGATCTTTTGCTGAAAAGGGCCTTCTTTTGATGTAGAATGGCTGCAGCAGAATTCATCCTTTCCCACCGGCTCTCCTGAAGTTTCCATTCCTGTGAACCTAAAACCAGAGGAGAAAAATAATCGTAAATGTGAAAGGGAAGCTTTAAGGACTCTGGAACTTGCAAATAATCCATGGCTTTCCGTCCAGGAAAACACAAATCACTAGGTTTCCTGAAGCTTCTGGCAGTACCATGGGCAAAATATAGGTCCAGATCCTTGGTGGATGTCAACCAGCAGGGCTATGCTGCTTACCTCAGCCTCATGTGGGCCTTTACGATTTCTATGCATTTTTTTTGCATGTAAGTGCCATTCATATCCAGGAGCATTCCGCATGTTTTCCTTTCTATAGTCTTTTTCTCTGGTTATCTGACTCACTACCAAAACAAATAAACTAAAATAACCCTACACACATGTCTATTGTACCGTATCCACAAAGGATTCTGTTATTACATATGCAGAAGCGGAACTTCTAGAAAATAAAACACGAAACAGTTTGAGTCTCTAAGGCCAATTACAACTCCTCTGATTTAAAAGGATTATAGAGAAGCAGGCTCTGTGCAATAATTTCCAGTCTAATTACAATTTACAAAGAATCTTCATTGTTGTCAAAAATATTTAATGTGCCTTGGCATTTAGCAAATAATCTAATCCGATTTTTTTTTTTGGTCACACAACATGATCGCACACAATTCTCCAAGCTGTTTACAGTGAGCAAAATTATCCTTGCAGCTAGATAGTTAGATCCTTCTGAATTGGTAATCAAACATGATTGTGATTGCACCGAATTTTTAGTGCTGTCACAAGTGTGTACTTACTAATCGCACAACTATGAGAATAGCTGCAAAACCCTAAGCTTTATGAATAAAATCCACCACGAGAGCAAGAAAGAGAGTGAGAGAGAGAGAATGACCAGTCTTTAGTAGGATTATTTGCTGTCTAATAGAGGTCAGAACCCCAATACAGTTTAACAATATAACAGGCATACACCTAAATGGATATGTCAGTTTTTACAGTATTAAATTATTTAGCAGTAATTACCCCAGCATGTGGATACTATAAATGTAGGTCTTATAAGTACAAGAAAATAGTCTGCTTTGTTCATTCAAATTGATGGTTTGGCGGCCAGCTGTAAAAGTACGGATAGTTGTCAGTGTTCTGTGTTGTGTGCAAGCAAGAAGTGGACAGAGACCTTCCCTGGTGGAGGAAATTTCCAAATAAAGCTCAGGACTAATGATAAAGGTATGTGAAAAACATGAAGTGGAGAGCTCTCCCTTTTCACAGAACTGGAAAAGTATAACTGGAGCACCACAATGGGGTTGAAGAGACATTCCTCTGTGCAGCCAGAGACTCCCAGTTTTGGCTCCAGAAGAGCCCATGCTGAGTCTAACAATCCGTTCTATACTGGCTTTTCTGCTGAGATTTCCAATACAGCTGAGAGTTACGAAGATGAGTTTTAGAGGTGATAGGTCTGACTGGTCTGCAGAAAATAAAAAAAACATCTATTGTTATGCACTCCTCAACCTTGATTCAAAGACCAACAGAAGAGAAGCTCCATTGACCAGATGCCAGCAACTGAGACATCCACATTTCAAAGAACACGTATGATGCAAGACTTATATTTGAGGCAAGGTGCTTTGGATTCTGCAGCAAACTCTAAAGTCTGCAGCAGCTTCCTTCAGTATCTTGGTGCTGACATTTTAATTAATTAAATATAAACCTGAATTGTGCAGTTATTAAAGAGGCATCTGCCTTGTTCACTTTGACACTGGAGTCTCACCTGGAAGAATATGGGATGTAGTTTGTGGTAACAAGATAAACATTTTATGAGTTGTTTCCCTTAAAAAGACAAACAGTGAAATAATGTGAATTCAGCTGATTCAACAAGATCCTGGATATTTAAGTAACAGTGATGGTATTTGAACATTCATCTTTACATTAGAGAGCTAACAGCATCTAGGAAGAATTTCAAGATTCACGTTGCTCAGCAATTATTCCAGGTTGTCATCAGATTCAGGAAAACAGCACCACATCATTTTATACTCAATGTAATGTTCACTAGCACGAAGGAGTCTTGATATACTCTGATAAATTCCAGGTCTGTGAGTTAGGATTTGGATCCTTTGAAAAACAGCAAAAAAGTAGCGATGTTCTTTACTCAAATGAATAGCAACTCTCTGTAGGCAAATAGGTGAAATTAGATATTTCACAGCAGACTCGAAAATAAAGAACTTCAGTTCAGTAGTTTTGTCATATCAGAGAAACTGTTCTCTGACTCAGTATCATGCTATTTGCATATATTATGAAACTTTTGCATACCAATTTTGTTGCAGATGCTAAATCATGCAGAAGAATCTTATAACCCACACAGATCCATTCAGGAGATGGGGTACATGTTTATTCTTTTTTTTTTTTTAAATGATAAACATAAAATAGATAGCAGGCATTTTGTTGTTATGACAATTTGGCATCTTCTGAGCAAATGTATTTGCTTACTATATATACATCTTCAAGCTGTCAAGTAATTGGACAACCATTGCCCTCTCCTCATATTACAAGTTTGATTAAAATGGCAGAGGCCAGATGCCCAGCTCACTCACAGATTCTTTAATTAGAGGGTCTCCTGAACCTCCGAACCACTTGAATGAAAAAAAAGAGCAATTAACACTTTTCCAGGGCTCCCTTCGTCCATCTGTCACAGCACAGGTGAAAAAAAAAAAAAAAAAAAAAAAGAAAGAAAAA
>VYXH01012573.1:128917-139102 GCA_013397275.1 Burhinus bistriatus | reverse complement strand
AAAAAAAAAGAAGGAAGAAAGAAGAGATGATAATGGATCCTTTCTCCAGAAAACACTGGACTCTGAGTGCGCTCCTCCAGCCAGTCCATCAAAAACATCTCTCCCTCCCCCTGCAGAAGATGAAAAGCCTCTAGGTTTTCAAATATGCCAACTGCACAGTACATCGTCTAGGGGAGAAGAATCATGTGGAAGCTACACAGACGGGCACAACATGTCTTTAATCACCCCCGCTTCCATCAGGCAAGAAAGCTTCACAAAGCTCGGTTAGTTAGATGCAAGGGCTTGACATGTGAGGGCATCCACTTCCCACCCCCATGCTGCCCCCCCAGCCATCCGTGGTATCAAATGAGATCTGTTATCAGCCTTAGTTAGATCATAATGAAATAATTGCAGGACTCAGCTGAGGGTGACTGCAGTGTAGTGAGGTGAATTAATTTTCCCACCACAGCAGGGCATGTCAGATCTGGCCACAAGCAGGTCAAGCCATTATTTTTTGTGGGTGTGTGAAAGTGATTGACTGGATTTCTGCACTTTGGGAGGGTTTGTGCAAGAAAAACAAAGGTGCACCTCAGTCATGCTTTATCCTTTAAATGGCAGGCACAAATGAAAGTAAAACAGCTCATAAATTAACACAGAAAGAACCGTTTTATTCAGGTTTAAAAAGAAATCTCATGCAAGTTGTGCAACTTCAGAAATTTCATCAGGCATCTGTAAAATATGCATTTCAATCCACTCCAGGGAAGAGGCTGATTTTTTTTTGAGGGTTATAATAAGTTGATGGCTAAACTGTTAGCAATACGCAACTTCTAATGAACGATATCACAGCTCCCACTCCCATAAATAGGACTGCTACATTGAAGATAAAACATTGAGTGTGGCTCAGAGAGGTATTTTGGATCCAAATACTTTGAAACATTGTACTGAAGGCCAAACAGCACATTATGTGCTCAGTAAAGCTAACCAAATGTCTATCATTTTTCCCCAGCTATTTGGGGGTAGGAACAATTGTGATTTTCAAAATTTCCTGTGTTCTTGTAGGTTATGAAAATTGCTGCTTTTGTGAATTTTGGTAAAAGCAAACAGCTTTTTATTTAAAAAGAGCCACTCATTTTAATCAGAACTCACATAAACCTTAGAAAGGAAAGCTACCTTGCAATTCTGATTTTTCTCCTAAGAAGAAACTACCTGAAAGAAAAATAAAATTTCTACAAACATTTTTCTCTGTACTTCCATATCAATTTTTTACATGCTGTTAGCTCAGCATTTACATTCACCACCAATAAAAGAAAAAGGTGGAGCCCTACTATAGTTCTGTATTATTTGGTAAAGACTTTTTGGTGGTTTTTTTTTAAAGTAGGTACTACTGAGGGAAAAACCCATGTAAGTTGCATGGTTGTGTTGTACAGTTTTTCCAAGAATGGTGTTGTGAAGAAATCATCTTCACTGAAGCCATCCTCAGAATCTGCTTCAACTCACAGAAATCCCCTGGCAATTTCCATTGTGGCCATGAAGAGGAAACACAATGTCTTGCCTCAAGAAATGGAAAATGCTTGTTGAAAAAGTTCACCAGCTTTTGCAAACTACTAGAGATGATTGGAAAGACTTGGAGGCCAGTGTAATCTTATGGAGGAATTAAGTTAGGTAATGGAAAAGTATGATTTTAATGTAAAACACTCAAGGCTGAAGTGACTACTAAAAACCAGCATTAGGAAGAAAAGACACCTGCACTACAAACCTTAGGGTTTCCCCTCATTTTCTTCTTGAATCTAGAACTAATGAGAAACGGGGTGTTAGTTACATTCTGTATTCATTTCCCATTGGTGGGTGGAGGGGAGAGGCATATTTTCAGAGGTGACTTTGCTAATTCCTTTCTCTTTCTTTTTTTCCGTAACATTTAGAAAAAGGAAAGGAGATGAAGGAAGGGAGTACTACTCAGACTTCTCTGGTTAAAAATAAATGAGATGAGAAAAAAAAAATTGTGCAAACATCTATATAAACCCCAAGCTGTGCTTTCTTAATTACGGAGGAGGCAGAAACACCTCTAAAATACCCCTAGCAATTATTCACCTATCTTTCTTTTCAGCAACTTTCCAGCTCCAGTCACCTCAGAGGCTCCAGTGCAACCTCCTGACAAGCTGAGTGAGAACAATGTGATTATTTAGCATCAAGAGAATACAAAACCTAATACTACAGCACCTCAGTTGAAAAAACACATAAAAAAATACATCCCTCGTGAGATACTAATACCAGCTTATACCAATATCTGGACTGCAGCAGGAGGTACCGACAGCTCTTCTTCAAAGAAAAGGGAAGAGAAAAAGTGGACAGCGAAGGATAATACTCTCAGACTTTCCAGGCCTGGTTTGTTTTGCTTCAGCCTAAGGTTTTGGCTCATTTTTACTCCTGATGCATCATAAGAGGCAGCATATATTAATACCTCACAAGAAATTGTATGTCAAGCCACTTTTAGGGACTATTCTTTCTCTGGAGTGTCTATTTTCTGCTTGTTTTATATATCTGTATCTATAACATATACATATGTGTTTATATATGTGTGCATATACATATTTCTCTCCTGTGTCTCCTCACTGATGAGCCTGTCCATCTCTCTCATTAACCCCTGGGCTGCCACTTCCAGTTCCTCAAACTTGGGAACCTCTCTGCTGCTGAGTACACTTTGGGGACAGAGAAGAATACCAGACTCTGGCCCAAAGCACTGATAGAAGTCCATGGAAGGTTTTCTGGACAGCTGTGACAGCAAAGGGTCAGGGAAAAAAGGTAAGGAGACAGCATTTTGTTGAGTGGGGAGGAATGAAAAACACTCCAGCAGATGCCCACATTGAAGTATTTTCTGGGCTGGCATAACTCACAGCAACACAGAGCTGCTTGATATTGCCTGGAGAGTCAATTTTTCCCCAGGCAGCCCAAAACTAGGGAATTAGACAGTGGCCTTTTACAGATTCATTGTCTTTTCTTAAATATCTGCTTCAAACTATGTTCCTCAATTCTGTTTCCTGCTGCTTCCCATTGACACTGCCCATGAGAAGGTAGGCAACCTCCCCTACCTCCCCAATCTGCTGACAAAGCACGATACAAAAAAGCTGTTCTCCAGGGTACACACCTGTGTTTTATGATACCACCTTGTCTCCCTCCCTCCTCCCTCCCACTGCCATCCTCTGATGTCTCATAAACAGAATTTCCTCAGCCTCAGACCATAAGACCCTCCAGGCAGAGACCTTGTCTTTTTGTACGTTTGTAAAGTGCTGCTCCTTTCCCCAGAGTTCAGCCCTTCGTTGCTCTTCCATCTCTTCAACAACACAGAGCTTTACTCTCTCTCTGACATAAAATCCTACTTTAAAAATGCTTTCATACCGTTGTGGGTCTTGACGCTCCAGTAGCAGCAAGGCAGCATGTTCTATATATGGCATGAACGCTGGTTGGTAATACCATGTGTTAATTGGCAATATCTGCCTTCCGTAGGCTCTGCAATATGTGTTGTATCACATTGACTAGTTACATACCCATGATAGTAGGTATTAACTATTTGCAGGATAAATGTGTGCTCCTTTGAAGGAAGCATGTGAATTTAGTAGTTTTGTTTAATTAGCCTTTACGGCCTGTCAAAAGCTGGAAAGTGAAGAGAGCATCCATCGAATGTGACATGCTGTCAAAACCAGGCAAAGCAAGTATTGTCTCCCCCGCTGTACAGTTCCCTCAGAAACATCCCCTTGAGATAATCATCTCAGCAGTATCAAACTCTTGGCAACCCTGACCTGATCCAGAGCTCACGAAAGGCAATAGGAGTCTTCCACAGACTTCACTGGTTTTCAAGCGCATCACTGTTGTTCCTTTGGTCTTAGCAGTTAGACAGGATTCAGTTCCCCCCAGGACCGGTCCAGATGAGAAAACAGTGACACAGTACAGTGATCTTCTCTAGGCTCTGTTTTCACTTTTCCCTTTTTCACCAAACCGGAGGCGTGCTTCCATGAACATGGAGGGGGTTTCTGTACCCAGTTTCCGTATCCAGAATTCACTGTCCAGCTCGCACCCGAGACCCTCAGTCCCACTCCTGCCACCCCAGCCCTGCTCACAACTGCTCCTCCTGGATTTTCGGTGAGCCACCAGAAGCTCAGCTACTGCAAACCCAATATCCCATCCCCTGTGTGCCACCAAGGAAATCCCCCTGCCTGCACGCTCAGCTCTGACTTGGCATGCGCTGTCTGAAATCCCTCCACTGTCTCTGCCTGATATTTTCTTCCTGTTTAAAGAGCCTCAGTTGCTTCTTCTTCAGAGCCCGAAAAGGAGTGTTTGGCAAACCCACTGATTTTAATGAGATCTATTATTGTCTCTGGATCAAAGGCTCACTTGATGGCAGCTATTAGCACCTTTCACCATAACAGTAATTTAGTGGTGACCACAGGCACCTTCTGTTTACTCCTCAACAGTACCCCCTCTTTCTTCCACCCAGACTGGAGAGGTCTACGGGCACATACTTGACCAAGAATGAACCTGGTGCATGTCTTCAGTGTCAACAAAGGTGTAGGAGGGGGAAAAGGGAATCTCAGTATTATAATCCACATTATTTCCTTGCAAATTCAGGTGGAATAAAAGCTTTAGTTTTCATCCTTTTGTAGGCACCACTGTAATCTCTTCACTTACACAGCCGGCTTTACCTAACTGGCATCCAAGATAAACTAGAGCATTCAGTTCACAACGGTATAGGAATGTATCTAGCACACATTTTTTACCTTGCCTAAACCACCGTTACTGGGGGGAATTACTGGTTTTACTAGGCTGGCCTGTTCCACTTGAGGGAAGTCATCTCCATCCTTTCTCATCTCCTTCCTCACACCCTCCTGCCACAGCTGCTTTATCCTCATGGGTGAAAATAAAGCAGAACTTTCTTCTCACTGCTTAAGACTTAAATTAGGTTATTTCTGAGAGAAAAGGCAGGCCAGAAACCTAGTCATTTTAATAAACAGCCAAATTTTACCTTACACAGGACTGAGATGATAATCAGTTGATAACATCTGAAAGTAATATCTAATTTATAATATTGGTATCACAGATTAGATTTTCCAGGCTGTCCAGTTGATGCACAGGAGAATGCCAGGTCTCTGGCATGTCATTTTTCAGAATAGGCTCCTGATAAGCCGTGCTGCATGTTAAAAGCCATTAAACATGCTAACATCTTCTTCTATCTTCCAAATATCTACTAAGCCGGGTGCAGAGGCACATGGCTGAAGCTAACATCCTTTGCAAGGTATTAACGTTGCATATAACCACTATTTATTATAGGACTACAAAAGATGAAATAAGGAAAATGAAACACTTGCACTGTCTCCAAGAGCAATGGTTTCATTCTGTCTGTTTGCATGACCTATAAAGGAATTTCACGTAACTATTCTTGTCAATCATGTTCAAATAGCTCAGCCCTGCCCTTTCTGTGTCACACTGCCTGCTCTCCATTGTGCTCGCAATCACTGCTGCCACCCTTACAGCTATTAAAGCAAAACATTCAACCACAAATTGTTAATTTCTGCAGTTATACATACACTCTCTCTTTTCTATTTCATGGAACTACCACGTATGTAGTTTATTTTTTATAATGGTTTCCAATTAAATATCACTAATTCGGTCTTAACATCTCATTTTTTACTTAACTTCAAAGGCAGCGAAGCAACTTATACACCAAATTAATTATGTCTATTATCACTTAAAGAAATCCATTTAATTCTGTCAAGCCTGGCGAATGATATAAAAATGTTGGTTTGATAATATTAACATCAACAACTTAAACTGTATTTAAACTGAGGAGGAAGAAAATAGAAATAATTAATTGCTCATCACAAATCTGCCCAATATGGAATGCCATGTGGTTCTGCTTTTCTAATAAATTAGTTTGCTTTCTCTGCACTATTCTTTGTGAGGTATATAAGTAGTTAAAGGAGCATATTGAAAAATGAACAATCAGGCTAACGAGGAAAGTGATTAAAAGTTATTAAAACCAGAGCCAAAATACTGAGGGAGATGTAGAAGTTTTGAAATGTTGTCCCATGTGAGCAGGACCAGAAAGCGTTCACTTTTTCTTTTCTATTCTTCTGTTTGTATTCCTCCCCTAATCAACGTGAGAAAATTTTACGATGAAAAAGAAAACAAAACAACAAAGGAGAGGAACTGGGACAACCGCATTGATTTAAGTGCTCAAACCCACGAAGGAAGGGACAAAATTCAGGTGATCTCAGGCCTCCAATGTTACGGGCACTTGCACTGTGATGAGTTTAGGAGGGATCTGCATGGCATGGCCGAGCAGACCCCAGCCTCTTTACACCGCACCGGGGCCAAATGTTGCGGGGAGCAGCTATGAGCAGCCGGCACCCCTCCTCGCTCCACTCCACCCGGAGCACCTGGCAGCCAAAGGGTGCAGCGGACACCGGCATGGGCGGGTGTCACGGCAATCTAAACAGACAGAGCAGAAATGAATTTCACCACCAGAGATTAGCCAGCAAATTATACTCAACCTCCCTGACAGAAAAGCGCAGTGATGGAAAGCGTCCAACTCTTCACCACGCTCCCGAGAGCGGTCCCTGCCCAGGATGCCACCCTGACACCGGCTCCTTCAGTCCCGCCGAATTCATTGACGGGGGTATCTGATTTTTTGGCTGGGCAGAAGCCAGGAGGAGATGACGTGCTGCTGGTGCAGCCCCTCCGTGCAGGCCACTTTCTGCAAAAGCCTCCCACAAAATAGAGAGCCGGATCTGCCACAAGTGAAGTCCATTACTCTGTTTACCCAAAGGGAGCAATGTTGACTTACACAAGGTGATGGCCCAAAGTCCCACATTTATTCCCAGGGCACAGGCTCATTTAGGTGTTCAGGCTGCCCCCCAAAATAAGCACTTCACGGTAAGTGTTTGCAGAGTGAGGCACTACTTACCTATTTTCTGATACCAGAAAATCCCCTTTTTGGTTTGCCAGTCCACGTTCTCATATATTTTTCTCACTTTATCTTCTAAGGCCTTGTTAGCCAGGTATCACGAGCAGAGCTGGCTTCCAAGGTGATATTTCTGAGGGAAACTTTGCAGTTTTGAAAGAACCAAAAATCCACATCAGAGTGAAGAGTGGAGATTTCAAAGATGGGAATGGAACGGAACATTTGGTCTGGGAAAGCTACTGTAAATGATCACAGTGCTTTGGTTAGGAGTCCTGACATCAAATTCTGACGGGGGAGCTCAAGCAGAGACGCCTTCAGCTCAACTATGGCCCTACAAGCAGAACAGGGCAGCAGAGCAGGGTGCCCAGGAGCCCCAAAACCTGCTGCCCCAGAGGCGCGCTTGGCACGGGGAGCTGCAAGGGCACTGTGGGGCTGCAGGAGGGTCACACCAGTGGCAGGGATGAAGCCCAGGACCACCCCAGCCCAGGCAGCCCACGGGGCAGACAGCAGAGAGGGAGCAGTAAGGAGCCAGGCTGGTTTTGATGGAAATCTGCTTCACTGTCCAGTTTTGAAATCGTTTGGAAGACGTGTCAGAACAGGCCTGTTCTTTTGAAATGTCTCAGTGCCAGCAAACAAGTGTGTTTTCAACGGAAGAAATGTTTCAGCACAAAAGCTCTGACCAGATTCGCAGAGGAGCACAGTCTGCTAAATGTCCTCCTCAGCAGTCGCTCCATAGGATATGAGAGTCTGCTTTAGCCAGAAAAATGAAAGCCCAGTCTCTTAATCCGTGCTGTCACAGCTCAGACCTCGTACCTTTAAAGGTCAACCTCCAGCATTTAGCCAGGACAGCAACCTGTAACGAGACTTCTACTGATCACTGAAATCCATGTATAAGTTCAGAGAAGATGGCAGGAGGTTTTCCATCAGCCTCAGTGTACACAAAGACCTTAATGAAGAGCGTGGATGTTCCCAGACAGTTTTCACACATTCATGACTGTTTTTACACCCACTGAAAGGGCTGATTTTATCTTGTATTGCTTGAGTCCAACCATGAGATGTACTGATTGGAAAATCTCAGTGCATGAAAGAGGAACATCTGCTAAACAGGGATACAGGATTCTGCCCTGACTCAGCCCCTTCGCTCCACTTCAGTGGTGAAAAGGGGATATCTTGCTTCCACTGCTTGCCAGTACTGAATTCCCAAAGCAAAGGAATATTTTTCTCCTACCGTAAACCCCCCAGAGGCATTTCCTAATGCTAATCTCACCTCCTTCCCTGCAAGGCAGAGAAGGAAGGAGACATGTCTGGGAGGGTGTTTAAGGATATAATCTCCATTTTGTCACCAAAACCTCAGTGGCAAAGATCCCCGTAGCAGCTGTTTCAAATCAAAGCAACAAAGCAGCATCTAACTCACGCGGGGAAAGGGTGGCTGGGAAATTGGGGAGCGGGTCTTCTACCAAGCAGATCCTGGAGTAGAAAAGAAATCAGTCTTCTGCATCTAGTGTCCTTCTACCAGAGTCTACCCTCAGGAAAGAGAGCAAAATGGAACAAAAATCACCTATAACTTAGAGCAATAGACCTGGATAATTTAATAACCACCTGGAGGACGAGACATTTAAGCTCTTGGACCAGCAGTGAAAGCAAGCTGCAAAGTCAAAGCCTTTCTCCTTGGCAAATGCCCAACAAGCAGCTATTTCTGATTTGCACACACAAAGTGTGTTTATATCTTTCATGCAAATTCCTATGCAAAAGAGGGGCTGCACAGCAAAAATTACCCCTCGCCGCTTTCCCCTGTCGTCCCCACTGCAGAGCGCGGAGCGTGCTTGAGAGATCTTGTCCAGCCCCACCGGGAGGCTTTGACGAGAACCCTTTTCTAGCACATGGTCCTAAGTGGTATCAAAAATAGTAATTCAGCCATCTCTAAGCAAACAAAAACAGAGTCTGCAAGAGACAAGAGGCTGCCAAATCTGAAGTGATGCATGTAACATTTCTCTTTCAGGAAGAAGGGATGTTTTCTCTTTCATCTGTTTTCTGTTTGTTCGTTTGTTTTCATTCATTTACAAGAGTCTCCTTTTAACCAAAGGGGAAAAAGTTGGTGTTTATTTACATCCTCTCTGCATAATAAGGCCCTGGCCCTTACACACATGTGTGTAGTACTGCTTAAGTCAATGGGATTACTCGCCTGAGGAAAGTTAAGTAAGTACCAAAGTCCTTGAAGGAGCACTGCATAAAATAGCTACCTATTGACATAAAATAGCTACCTATTGCAGTAACCCAAATAATCAGATTCGGCAGTTGTCCCCCTTTTTCTTCATTTAATCCATACAGTAGTGTTCTGTTTTGTTGTTAAATCAACATAAAGTTATCACCAGGGTTAAGGAGGCGGCACCCAGTCTGACTTCCACACTGCCCGACATGCAGCCCTTTGTTATAATCATCATAATAATATTAAATAAAAGATAAGGACCGCTGTCAAAAAGTTAATCATCAAAAGCTGGAAATCACATAGTGAATCTGTCAGTCGTCTGAACTGGACGGGGTCATGAAAATGAAAGGGAAAGAATGTGCAGTCCGCAGTCGATGCTTACATGCTAATAAAATCCAGCCAAGCAAAAACATATATGCACAAGACTGAGCAATTTGTCACCCTGGGCTATCATGGCTGTTCCCCTGCCTATTGTAACAGTGCCAGAATTCAAAATAGTCAAAAAGGAGCTTACAGGAGCTGAATGCCAGCACATGTGTTTTTCCAGCTGGAGCCGAGTCCTGGACCAGCTTCTGAATTCTAGTTTAAGTTTCTTACTCGCTCCCTCAAACAGGAAAAACACATAATGCAAAGACTGAAAGCCCTAAAATAAAAATGTTGAAGAGAAACTAATGCTGGAAAGAGTCCTAAAAACATAGCTGTGAATTTGGAAGTGTTAACCATCCCCCTGCTGCACACATACCTTCCTCTCCAATAGAGCCTCGCCGAGGCTCGCCTTCCCGCAGCACAGGAGCCTGGGGACCACAGATCCCCCCCCGGCACCCACCCTGCCTTGCACCCACAGCCCAGCATGCCCTCAGCCCTGCTGGGGCTCTCGGGCTGGGAAGGGCTTTCCAAATTTGCCTCAGCCTGGTGTTGAACGCTGTACCTCTGAAAACTTTCAAATGCTTTGAGCCTTTCACTGTTTTGGTCTTGCAGTACTAACAGAGCTTCCCACCCAGCCCCTTGCCTTCTCCAGCAGGAATAGTTCAATGCTATGCAAGTGCTT
>VYXH01012573.1:88130-123286 GCA_013397275.1 Burhinus bistriatus | reverse complement strand
GCTCCCCACAACCCCCCTTTCCTTTTCACATCAAGGTCTTTTTATCTTCCAATTTTGCATCTAAAGATGAGGTGAATGCCATTAGCTCAATTCAACCTCAAGTGTAGTCAGATGTGCCTGTGATTTCTGAAAAGCACTGTCTAAGGTCACATTAAAATGTATAAGAGCTTTTCTATTCCTGAGAAGGGGGCTTATTATCCATCCATGGTGTAAGGGAGTAATGTCAGTGGCCATAGACTAGGGTGAAAACAAAAGAGATACCAGGGTTTCAGGCTTTTGTCAGGGAACCTCTCTGCCTCCCTTTTATTGCTGTCTGAAGCCCTACAGATAGCGCCAGACTGTAAACTTGGGCAGCTCTGGGGGAGAGAAAAACAAGTTCAACAGGCTCAGACTCTCCTTCCCTGAACCCTCGTCTTTAAACGCTTAGCTCTTGCCGCAAAACTAGAACCCGAGAGCACCGCTCCGCACCCACCCAGGGGTTTTGCTCCACGCGTTTCCCAGCCGGAGACAGCGGCACCCGCTTTTGGTTTGAGCGCACCAGCGTCCTCGGAAACCAAACCTGGTAAATGCTCCTTGGGCTTAGAGTCAGGACAAGATCAGAGCTGCCAAATTTGGCAGCAACTTGGAGTGCCTTTTTTTTTTTTTTTTCCTTTAATTTAAAAAGGGCTGTCAAGAAAAGTTAATGAGTGTTTACCTGGGCATGATGTCCGTATTTTCCTGCAATTGAATTAAGGAGCTGTCACTCAGGGATAATGCGAGTCATCACTAAAAAATATTACAGTATCAACAGTTTCTGTGTTCCTTCCTTTTTAAAAAAAAAAAAAAAATTAACGGTCAAAAGGAAAATTCGGTCACATGGGCTTTTCAAAAACAGATATTCATGGCCTGTTTTAAAACACGTTTCAAATGTAATTGTAAATTTTAGACTCAATTCCCGTCTCAGACCTTTGTGTGTGATGTTATAGCTTTAAGTACCTTGTAGATATCCCTTCAGGGCCATGTGCATGGCTGACTTACAGCAGTCTGATGTCTTTAAGAGACTGCAGGCATGCTCTTTCTACTGTACAACTCTGCACTGAACTCCCATGACCTGGTACAGAAGATACGCTCTCTTGGTGATCTACTCTTGAAGCTGCGGGTAGGCCTTTTCTGGAAAAACGAGGGACTGTTTCCACAACTTCAACAGCTATTTGCCCTAAGGAACGGGCAAACTAAAAGCATGAGACAGGTTTTTTCTTCTTTTTTTTTCTTTTCTTTCAAACAGCAGGTCTGATTCATCTCCTCTCCGAAGCACATTAAACACAATCTAATTTATAAAGGGTGGGCCAAATGTATTCAGGGCATAATACTTCTGAATGTTACACTAGGAGTTAATCTGACCCATAATTTTCCAGCTTGGTAAATTTTCCCATCTTGCAACAGTGATGCCAGTTAAGTGACTCACTGTGATGAGATAATGTAGTGACTTAATTACCATTGTGAACAATGAAGTTACCATGCAGTTTGTGTACCTTAAAAAGGCACGCAAGCCAGTAAAGGTAATTCCTGGCTTTAGTGTGTACCAATGAGCTTATCAGAAGGAATAATAGATTGACGTTTCTCTTTCTTTGTGAGTAGGGTTGATAGCTTCTGCAGTATTTTTTCATGCATATTTTCAAACCTTGCCTCTGAACTCATTAGCTTTTTCCCATGCAAGCGACTGCCTGTGAAAAGGGAGCTAAGGCATGTTTGCAAACTCCAGGCAGCAACACAGATCTGTAATGCAGTCTGCACAATCCTTGCGGCATGCAAAGACAATTGCTCGTGCAAAGGAAGCTCTGACGTCTCTGAGATGTTCTTTGCCTGGTAGACAACGTGAGTTTGAGTAGAAATGATTCTGTTTCTACATGTCAACAGTGCAGTTGACATGTACAGGTGATCCCAGTACATAGGTTTCATCTATCTTTTCTAAGTACAAATAGCAACGAATATTCAGCATCCCAGGCTTTTAGCTGAGGCAAGGCAAAAACCCTCCTCAAGTTGCCCTGCTCAAGATGATATCCAAAGGCAGGGCAGCTCTAAGCACAGCGGAGACAAAGCAAGCTCTTCTAATCCTTGTGGAAAGATAACAACATGTTGCCTTTGTCCCTTCTTGAGAAAAAATTGCCATTGGTTGGAAAACACCCATTCCTGTAGCAATAGATGTAAAAAATTAAGCTCTTGTTTACATCACTGTATTTACCTTATTTGTCATTTGGTTATGTCAGTGTTGTCACTTTCCATCAACCCTACGGAGCACGGGCAGCAGATGGCCCAGCTCTTCAGCCTTTACCCCGGCCTCACTATGTCTGGAGGCCACCACTTGACCTCAGTACAAAGCACACCTGGTGCCTCTCACAGGACTGCAAACGCTTCCTCTGCAGACTCCAGCCAGCCTGGGATCAGAAGGATGAGTTAAATACATGACTTCAAATATAGTCAAAGTTGCAGTAGGCTACTTGGTTGGTTTCCACACCCCACATGCCAAATACATCCTCTAAATTACTTCCTTATTTGTCATTTATGTACTTTTGAATTTTAATGAATAGTTCTCTCGTTCTTTGCCAAACTCCTATATTCATAGAAAGCTGGCATTTCACAAATATCAAAGAGTGCTGCTAAGTGAACCAACCTCGGAGAAACTCAGGAATCATCATTCAAACTCCCTGTTAAAACAGGAAAACAGCTAACTGACATTTATCTGTTAAAATACAAATAATATTTCTGCTTATCCCTCCAGTGATTCTGCACAGCCCAGGAACATCTCCCGGAGTGCTGGGGCTGCAATTTTGTTATGATGCCTTGAACTCAGCCTTCAAAATCTGCAGCAATATGAATCACATTGGACTTTTGGTTTTCTGCTGTTCTTTTTAATAGGAAGGCTCATAAAGAAATTGACCCCTCTTTTTTTGGCAGCCATTTGACAGTAGATCATCTTTCTTTTAGTAACCCACATCACTGTTTCCACAGTAATACCGCAGTATTTCCACAGTAATACTGCAGAGCATGGACATTATCATACTGATAACTACAGCAATGTGAAACATTTGTTTCATATTCATCTAGTTTTGTTCTATTTATTTATTTCTTTAGAAGGAAGGTTTTTTTCTGATAAGAAATCTCTGACTTAAGGAACAGCTATAATTTTGTTTAGGGAAGATGAAAGACCTCCTCAGAGATCAAGGAAAAGAAACAGGGAAAGACACGAAGCTGAAATCAACCCAGGTGATTTTTTTCACAGAGCCTTCCAATACAATGCATTGGCGAAAAAAAGCAAAGACAGATATGAGACACCAATCACTATATTATCCCACAGCACAGACAAAAAGATTTTAGAATCAAAGAGCTATCTTCTGTGACGAGAGATGGCTGCTTTGCTTAGATGGTCTCCACTAAAACAGAGAGTGACAACTTCTCAGGTTGTTATGTGGGCTTTAAAATAAGCTGAAAGGAGAAGCTTTTACTTAATCCAAAGAATCAAGTGTGTGCTTTTAACACACGAAATAAGACAGAAGTTGAGGCCCTGAAATAGAAGATGAATAATAAAAGTACTAAAGTCATAAAGTGGCTTTATGTGAATGGAAATTCTGTATGGGAAACAAGCAAGAAGAACTAGAAGTATCACTAAATAATGGAAAGTATGAGTGCAAGTGAAACCTTGTAAAATGATTCTCATAACCAGAATATCAGTACGGACAGGTTCAATTTATATAGAAGAGATACAACGGGAAGAGACAGAGGAGGGATGGTTTTGTATGTGAAAAACATCTCCAATGCCAGCAGACGACAATATGAAAATGGAGAATAGGGCAGTGAAATTCTTGGATAAAGACAAAAGGAATGAAAATCAAAGGGGAATCTACAGGAGGTAAACGCTATAGATCACCAAGACTGGAGGAAAGCAAGAATAATAATTCTTGGACCAACTCTCAAGATACTTGTAACCACAGGATACCCTCCCCATTGGAGACTTTAATTTCCCAGATATTTACCGTGCAGCTAGAGCAAGATACAGGCTACATCAAAGAGGTTTTTAAATTGTGTGGGAGACAGCTTCATAATCCTGACAGGAGAGATTCCAACCGGTGGAAAAGTCAACCTGGAAGTAATTCTTCCTCAGAGGCTTGAATTAATCATGTAGAAGCGACCAGTAAAGAAACTTAGAATGAGTTAACTACCATCTTCTTGCCCTGAGAGGAAGGGATTCGTGGCAAAGTATAAATTTTAAGAAGCCATATTCTGGGTAGGAACGTTAATTTAAACCCAATCCTCTTGCCTTCAAATCAGTGACAAAGCAACCATTGATTTTGTTCTTTGATGCTGGCTTCGTCTTCATCTTGAAGTCAATTCGCATTGAGGTGAGAATTTGCAGCACACCAGCAATTCTGCACGAAGGGGGGGCATTCACCTATGAGATGTTACAGAGACACTGTCTGAGACACCAAAGCCAAGTGCCGAATCACACCGCCTAGTCAAGAGAGAGACATCTCCCCAGGGCGTTTCAACCCACCTAAGATCTGATTGCCCTCTGGATACGACTAGGCTTCTATGTGAAGCACCTTAGGCACTGACAGTTAGGGAGAGTTAATCCCCGGTTCCATCCTCATGCGGATGCTGTTATGCTCCCACTAAGAATATCTTTATGTGAAGCAGCTTCCTCTGACGGTGTCCATATGGAGAGTGGATAGGAAATAGTTTCAGTGTTGCATACTGTATGCTACTTTCCCTACCTAAAGAAGACTGACAGATATATTAAAATTCAACTGTGAGAAAGCAAGCTGTGAAATCTCAAAGGACATAAGAAGCGATTGGTTTTAGGGCCTACGTGTAGCTCTCAGCCATTGTTTGACCACAGAATGGGGGTCTGGGTGATTTTTATACCATTTTTGCTTGCAAAGCTACAAATAATGCTCTCAGGCAGGAGGGCTGAGGCAGGACACTAGCTTCTCTCATCGAGTTCTTTCTGTTTCTTTTCCTGAGACAGATTTCTTCCCTGTCTTCTTCCCAGTAGATTCATGTATACATTTTTTCCCCATTTAAGTTAATCTTCACTCAATAAGAGGGAACAGAATTACGTTGTACATCCTATTCCAGAGGAGATCCTTCTCATGCCATATGTAGTATCGTTAATATTTTGCTATTTTTACTAGGTATGTCTTACCCGGGATTTCATTTGCCTCTTTCACAGCCACAACATTGTCAATGGCTTAGGCACATCTCTGTGTATTAGTCTGCAATGTTTGAGATGCAGATATTTGTCTTCTGTCTAAACAAGTCTCCTTTTTCTAGCAGAAATTCTTGTTATTGTTTCTTAAATGAAGTACTTTGCACTTTGTACTACTAAATTTAAGCCAATTTCTAGTACTGATATTCTCCAGACCATTTGTATTTCTCCTTCTCCTGGCTTTTGGAAGCATAGAGCTAGTTATACAGTGATGATGGAAACGCTCATGGTTTCTTGTAGCATGAAATCTGGGGCTAGCAGCAAAGCCCAGAACACAGAGAAAAATCTTCAGACTGCGTAAATCAACACAGCTCCTTTGATTCAGTTTTCACAAGGATGTGACTCCAAATCTCTAGCATGTGTTCAAAAAATGTAGTCCAGTTAATGTGGAAGAAAATCCAAGTGCTATTGTTATTTTGAAGATTTAAGATTATTATTCATGAAATGCACTGGGACAAGAGAAATCTCATAAAGAAAAAGCAAACCAAGAAAAAAAACCAAATATGTAACATTTAAAATTAACTTGAAGATTTTTATCTTAATATGGAAAATAATTTTTCTACCATAGATTTGAGATGTTAATAAGTTTTTCCTTACGCAGACTAACTTGAAAAGAATACAAATGTCATAATCTGGATTAAAATCGTTCCTACTCTATTTGAGATATACATCTCATAATCAAGAACATCCAGGTCCCCCTTTCACAGGGACTGCTATATTCCCCAGGGGTTTTCCATGCTGAATTTAACTTATGAAGGTAGAAAATTTAGACAGAATGAGGCTTGGAACACCAACATGTAGGGCAGGAATCTATATACCTGAAAAAAGAGATGAACTCATTTTAAAACTGATTTTGCTAGATGCATGCTGTCTCTTAAGAGCTGTCTGTTGCCTCTCCTGGGTTCTCAGAGCTCTCCATGAGTTCAGAGTTGCAGCTCCTTGCTGGATAATCACCAAGGCGGCTTGTGATAAGTATCACGCACAGTGATGGAAGCAGTTCAGAGTTTCTGAAGGTAAGGTAAATAGGCTTCCATTAATTGGAAAGAACACTCTGTAATTACTTTTCTAGCCTGGACTAGCCTATTCTAATATATATCATAATTCAAAATACAGTATACTAACTAATGTCTACAGAATTTTCATTACAAAGGGTGAACAGCTAACTTTTTTGGAGCCAAAGGTAGTTATGCCATTGATTTTAACAAGGTCAAGAATTCACCACAGATAGATGAAGTTGTTCCTGACTAGCACTCAGTGCTTGTACGAGCAGGAGCACGTCACTTCTGCAGGCTCCTGTGGTCTCTCCCACAGCTTGTTTTTATACTCAAGCCCATTAGCACAGGGACTGTCTCCCAGATTTGTTTGACTGGACCTAAGAGGGTAGGAAGAGCAGCAAATAGAAGGTCTCAAAGTGGTAAAAAAAAGCTAATAAAAGTAATAAAATAAACCTAACATAAGACAAGATTTCTAAGCACCAGACACATAAGAGCATGAAACCCATCCTGGATCAGATGACAATCTGCCCAGCCTGCGCCCAGTGATGGATGTGTAGGGAAGCAGCAGAGGTGGAGCTCCAGACTGGGCCTTGTCTCCAGTTTACCTACCAGGCTTCCCTCGATCAGTTTTAAAGACCCCATGAAGCAGAGTTTACTTCTGAAACATATGGTTTAACAACCACAGCTGGACTTCAATGAATATGTCTAATTCTTTTTTAACTCATTTTTGCTTTTCACTTCCACTATATCCTATTCTTCATTTTGGTTATGCACTGCACAAAAAAGGAAGGTTTTGTTTATTTTAAACCTAATAATTTCACTGGATTGCAAAAAACCAGAGCCTAATGCTTCCCTAATCATATTCTCTGCAATATTATTTATATTATAGACTTCTGTCATATCACTTCAGAAGTTCTTTTCCAAGCTAAAAAGTCCAACTCTTTCCAGTCCATAGTGTATGGAAGGCATTCCTGCATCCTGTGTAAAACACATCATATTTCTCTGTACCACTTTCAAGTTACCTTTGTCTCTTTGGAGAGGATAAACGTTAAGTTATGATACAGACTGAGTTAAGATACAGATATGTCATGAACATGCATAATAACACAATGATGCTTTTGATTTTTCCCTCTATTCTTTATCTAATAATTCCTCATGTTCCCTTTGCCTTTCTTGAGCTGATCCTTTTGAACAACTCTCCAAAACTATTTCAACATCTCTGCGTACCTATACCATCCCATCCATAGATATATAGACATGAACAAACAAGGATTTTAGGGAGGATTCCTCCCTTTATATAACTGTTTTGCGGTTACTACCATTGAATTTCATTTGCCATCTTAAAACACAGCCTCTCTGTATCAGGGGATACTTCAATCAAGGCTACTAAATGAATGCTAGTCAAAAGTTAATTTTGGCAGATGAATCTTTTAATAATTTTCCGTTATAATAATTGGCCCTATTGTAACCAACTCAACTCCAAGTTATTCAGGAGTCTGACAAGGTTGCAGGGTCTCACTGGCGTTCCCACTGAAAATGAGAAGGAATATTGATGGCACAAGAGATCAAACCGAAGCAATCTTATAGGAGCAGACAGCATACAAGAAGACACCGTTGATGCTCCATGTGGCAATTACAGAATTTAGCTGTAGCACTTCGGTTGAATACTTGTACCATCTCCTAATTAAATGATTCCACTCCACAGGACAGTCATATAGTCATCTGATTGAGTAAATAAAGGACTGTACAAACTTCCATCATCTCGGTAAAGTTTTTCCCTTTTCTTCTTTTCCTTTTGGTCTTAGATGATCCCTCTGCTTCTGCACCTATCATAAGGTAGGAAATGTAAGAATGGAAAACAATTCTGAAGAATAAGAAACATAAGATGTTATGGATCTAGCATCCCTGTGGCACATATATTTTCAAAAAAAGCATCCCATGATATCCTAACTTAATCATATGCTAAATTTCTCTTGCTTGTGATTAAAGAAAGCTTCCATTCTTTTCCAAAAATTCAGATTTTATATATATATATATATATATAAAATATCTAGGATAACTGAAGGTGAATATTTTCCCAGTACTGAGGCGAGGAGGGAATCATTTGGTAAGTAATGGCAGGAGCCTGATGCCATCCCTGCACTGCATAGGCTACCAGCCAAAGAGCACCACACAGCTGCAGTTTTACAGAAGGATTTTTGGAGTTCTGTGACAATACAGAAAAAAAAACCCAGTGTTTTCCACTTGTACTCTCAAGACAGCAAGAGCTTTTCTGACATTTTATTATATTTGTAAAGATATATTCTAAGCTAACATATAAACACATTATTTTTTACAAATACAGATATAATAATATACACATAAAATATATGGTTATGGTTTTATAGATATTAATAAGCCTATAGGTATTCTATAGGGCCTATATGAAAACATAGAGGAATGACCTACTGTAATGTCAGGGACTAAAAGAGTTACACCCATGATGCCCTGTTGTTTATTAATTTTATATGGTACACATCAGATACACAGCTAGTGGAAAAGCACGAAGAGAACATAATTCTTAACTTATTTGGAAACTCTCAACATATGTGACACCCCATCACCCTCAGGCTGTTACTTTAGCATGAAAAAAGAGTGAGCCAAATTCAGCTCTTCTGGAACATCACTGAATTGGACGATGGGTGCATTGCCGTAGCTTTTCCTATGCTTACACATCACACAAGGTTCATAGCTTACTGGCAATTTTATTTTAAAACAAGCCTCGTGTTCTATTTAGGATGCATCAGTAATTGCAACTTTTAGTGCATAGCCTGGGACTGGCTTTTGCAAATTCGCAAATTTACCTTGTAAATCTGGAGAACCCCAAAATTAGGTTCTCCTCCTCTGTTTACAGAAGAGAAACGACACATGTGGTTTACAAAATGTTTCCCCAGAAGGAGAGCACTAAACATCTGAGTAATGCATGAGATTTACAAACTAAAGCCTACGAAAGTGGTTTTCCAAGAGTAGCAATGATTAACACAACCCGTCAGAGCTTTATTTATTAGTTGGGCTCTCTGTGCCAACTCCAACCACAGAGTTGGAGGCATGAGCATGCGTGCACTCATACACACGCGTGCACACGCACACACGATGCATTTGTTGTTGCAACATGCTATTAAGATACTTCCTTCCTTTCGTATAGAAAGCATTACAGAAGATTAACCAGCTCTCCCTTTTCTTCCTAGCACACTGTGATTCTCCAAACTCAGAATTTCTGTAATTCTGAAATTCAAACTGGAGGAGGTTTTCCTCGTTCTGTGCAGATCAAAGGCAAACCGGGGAAAAAAAAACAAAATTATGCCTCATATACAATGCAAGGGCCTCTTCATTTCTAAGTTATGCAGATGACCCCTCCGCAAAAATAACAATCTCTAGGAACTTGGAAGAAGAAACTGTAGTCCCAGTTGCTTTGACCTAAATAAAGTGTCTGTGTAATTATCTTCAACAGGGCTTGCCAAAACATCATTTTATACTGTTCAAATGCATATTCTAAGAGGGGATGGAAATTTGAGGGACAGGATGGCAAGCAAAGTACATTTTATTTCTCTGAACAATTAGAAAGATTATAATAATACAGCAAATACTGTGCATCCTGCCACTGTGTGCCATCTTCCATCCCAAAGGATCTCAATGGGACTTGTCACTAATTCTATTTTTCTCGTTCCAAAATATAACATGTCAACCTTTAACTATTTTGTTCCATACAGTACAATACATACTTAAATTTCCTACTTCTTTTCATTCTCATGAAACTGCCAATGTGCATTTGTTTAGGTTTATTTTCCAGTGATTTGGGATTCCATGCAGTCTTGATAAATCTTTGCTCAAATACAAGCCAAATTTTGCTTACAAATCATAACTTCCTTCTTCATTGCAGATATTTCACAAACCTTTACTTGAATATTGGAGAAGATTGGACAATTTTAGTTATGGAATAAGAAAACTGATAAAATCTTATTTGGAAAGGATTGCATGGAAACAAAATCTCAGTTCAGTTGGTGAAAACTCAGGGTACGAGAAGTGAGAATTTTCTTTTGATGAATACTTTTTTTAAAAATTGAACTCTTGACCTGTCTATTAAACAAGCAAACAAAGCTATTTAAAATTGATAATTCGTTACACTGGAAAATGTGATTTACAAGATGATGTAAGAGTTCAATAACATCTTTTTTCATGACAGAAGTACACACTGATTTGTGAGATCCACACCCCAACAGCTGCCTGAAACAGAGGATATGTCAAAAAACAGGAGAAACATATTCAACATTCCAAAATGTTTTGCAGATTTTTAACAAAAAAAATGAAGTTCTATTTTGTCAAAATTTAGAAAAATAGAAAAAGGAACAAGCATCTCAGGCTTTCTCCTCATTATCTTAAGCTGACACTTCCTTAACCTGACAAATTAAATTCAAGAGTCTTTAGGACTTGACTGTTTGTAACTTTGAGAGAGATTTTTATAGACAAAAAATTATTCCCTGACTTGGAGTCTGGCCAGGGCACTGCAGAGAGCAGCATCTTGAGAAAAAGCGATCTGGTCAAAACAAGGGATACGCTCATGCTAAACTGTTTAATATAAAACCCTCCTCCTGGAAACGAGACGAACTGTCAGACACTACCACAGTGACCATCCCAAACAAAGCAGTAAAGCATTTCATCACGAATGTTATCCCACACTCTGTAATTTCAGACAATAGACACTAGTTTGTTCGCAATGAGTTTGAGCAATTTACCAGGAAACGTGAAAGCTGGTCAAGTAGAGAAAGGAAAAAATTTCCAGCCTATTACAGAAAACCTCAATGAGAAAAAAAATAGAGCGAGAGGATCTCTCCCACAAAAGACCTTACTAGGCTGATATCTAGATGCATGCCAATAGTCCCCGTGTTGTTACAGCTTTATTAGAGCCAACAGCGAAAGGATAAGTAAGACAAAAAGTGAGACTTCCAAAGTTCAAAGCATACAATAGCTGATGTACTAGCGGCATCTCAAAACTACCATCAGGAGACCCTGTTGGGATCAAATGTAATCTCAGGAGAAATAATATATTTGTGAGGAAGATACGTGTGTTGATCAGATAAAGCTTCAACCATGTAGCACAGCAGTGTCTGGGAATATTATTCACAAATATCACAGATACACACTTATTACAAACTCAGGACATTAACATGAAGGTGGCACTGACACTCAGTCAGCAGGATGTGGAAAGGAACATAGCAGACAAACAACCAGTAAACATCAGAACAGACTTTCAAAACACCCTGCTAACAGAAGAACCAAGTACAAGCCAGTCTCTTATCATCACAAGAATAAATTGCATTGGCACCAACATCAAGATGCCTGCAAGGTAAACACAAGACTTTGTACATACTGGCATGAAAAAAGTAACTCTCTTAAACCCAGAAGAAAACACCTTAATTCTCCAAGCGAGTTGGAAGCTCACAAAAACTATAAAAGAAAGAACTTGGTGTGAAACAATGTTAAGTTATACAATTGATGGGAATTTTAAGTGTATAAGAAAGTTCTGCTAACCACATTTAATGTTGTTATTTTAGGTACGGTAAAAAGCACATTAGGAAAGGTGGCTTCCCAAGAAGGGATATTGTGTTTTGATAGGCTGCTTAGGTGACACATTTATGCCTGATACCTTTGAAAACCCTGCTTTCAAGAAGTGCTTTATGAGAGAGGACACTATACGTGCAGGAAGGACTAAAACCTGAACTATGCACCGCTTTGGCTCTCTCTCTTTTTGTGCTTGAACATCAAACACCAAGGACATCACTTCACTTTTAGTCCACCTTTTTAGCTTACCCAATAACCCTTAACACTTCCTTTCAGGGAAGTATAACTTCTAGGTGCTGCCTCTTCTCCTTTCTTCCCATGAGTGCAGTAAAGATGAAGCTACTAATGTCCTTCAAATGAAATGACAACAGCTGTAAAAGAGAAGGCATTGTCTGGGGTTCTGAAGAGACAGGTTACTTGTCACCTTCTGTGTTACCGTTAGTGCTGTGCTGACTTATTGCTTTTTTTCCCTCTTTAAAGTGGATTTCACATTTTCCTCTAACAGCTCCTTTGGCTTCTGCAGGCCTTTGTTTTCTTGTTTATTTTGTTTTTATCTGCAGGAACAATGCATGCTGGTTTTGTTTTTGTACACTGTGACCCAAAATCTAACACTTCCATTTCTTACTATCTGCAACAGAAAATTCCAATATCTTGAATTTCTGTTGAGACCACCCTCCTCCCAGCATAGGAACAATCACGTAGCACGTCTGGATGCTATATTGTGGGTAGACATGAACACTCTGCCAGTGTGCTATGCCAACCACGCTCCACTCAGCCACAGTTAGCAAAGCATTAAACCTGACATAATCAGCCCAGCTGATAATGAACCCAAATATGCTGACTGCAAGAAGGCAGACGACTATCCCACTGCTTACGATGTCCCATTTTTTGCAGCTCAGCAGGGTTAAGTCCTCCTACATGTCAAATGAGTGTGCAGCTCACGCACCATATCAAGGCACCCACCTCCGAGAGGAAGCCAAGCCAATGGGTTCATTTCGTGTATCTACAGCCACTAAATATTTGCAGTGAGCTAAAACACACATTCAGATTACAGCTTTCCCCTGCTAAGACTCATGTTTAAATAATTTTCAACTTCCTTTTTAATTATGTGACTTAGAGCCTGCTTTCCAGATTGAATCTTTACACTAGGCAGACTAGATCTATGCTAGGACAGAACATCTCATTTCAGTAGGTATCTGGTTGGACATGTCACCCAGAAAGCCAACTGTTTTCTGTAGGGGAGGATGAAACACAAGGGAACAAAACTGAGGGGCCGAGGACCCCAGTACCAGCAAACATGGTGAGCAGATGCGGATATTCATGGCATCCCTGTCCAGCAGCTTACTGGCGAGCAGAGCCTTTGATTCTTAGTCTCAGGTGGCAAGGGCAGCTTGCAATGGGAGGGCAACCAGAGCCAAGCTCAGCCTTCTAAGGCCAGAATTTGCCCTGTCTCAACTCAAGCTCAGAAAGACAAACACAGAAGCTGCTGCAGATGTCCTGAATTGTTGGCCTGTGCTTTTAGAACAATGTGAATCATGTGAGAGGGATCAGCTGAGGAAGTGAAGGAGACAGGTGGTTCCTGTGTTAATCGACAACCCCGTGAGGCCTTCCCATTACACGTCTCCCCAAACCCCACCAACAGAGGCAACACTCAGAGGGACAAAGAAATCCATTAATTGTTTTCCCTGAATGTGTCACAAACATCTCTTGCCCAGTGAACCACTCTCTCCTGTACACCCTGAAAAATTACAAAGCCAGATTATCAGAACTTGTAAAAAGCATCACATTCAACAATCTCTACAATACTACAATGGCTGAAGACTGGATCTGATGTGTCAGATGGTTATGGGCAGCAAATTCCAAGACCCCTTTATCATTTCAGTTCCCCCTGTGTGATTTGCGTGAGACTGTATTAAATGATGATTGTTGGTTATCTGAAGCTTAATTTCCAGAAGGATTCTCTTCAAAGCTTCACTTCCAAAAAGCAACTAAGAAATTTGTTTTCCCCACTGAAAGCAGGTCCTGATTTTGGGCAGTATTGGAATTGGCCTTTATTAATCCTTCTGTGTGAAAATTATCTCCCACGGGCAAGTAGTCACAGCAGGTACCAACAATACACACCTACAGACTTCCAGTCACTCAATGTGGGAGCAGAACTGAAGAATTTCTTCCTTCAGTCACAATTATTTTTTTTGTCTCTGCCTATCTATAGATTTCTCTGTAGGGAAAGTGATATTTGCTGTCATAGCTTCAGCCTAACTATGTAAGTTAAAAACATGCCCTGTCTCCATTACATGATTACAGGCAGACTTTCAACTCTGATAGTCTATGAGCTAAAGTCAAGGAACGTGCGCCAGCTGTTACAAAACAGTTTTCCTGGAAAATAGCCACCGGACCAGCAGTCAAACTAGGACATTCTACATACAAGGAAGAATAAAATAAAAAAAAGCACAGCAGTACAACACATGATTTTAATAAAGTCAGGAATGCCATGAAATGTCCAGAAGAAAACATGTCTATACTAACCACTAAATTTGATGATCCATGACCATTCACTGCAAGAAGGGTACTGTGGCACTGAAACACTCACCCCAGCATCTTCACTTGCCATTGAAATCTGTTGCAGAAATTCAGGTGTCTGTCTGTCCTGTCGAAACTTGGATACTTGCTCATCTGAGTATCTGAGGACATCACATTATGTGATGTGTCTCACATCCATCACATGTTCTTTGTTCTCTCATCATCTCCCCATGGAGGAGGAGTATGTGGCGCCAGGCCTCTTGTTTTCCTAGGCATTTTTTTTTTTCTGGTTTTGTCTGCACATGTTGCTGCATACTGGATAAAGCAAGGTCACAAAGCATGTCTCACACTTGGAGTGGAAGACTATGAGGCTTGTGATGGTCCTTAGCTTCTTAGGCTTTTGTTTTAATTGCCAGAGACCTTTCCTAAGGCTGTGTTTCCTTCACAGACAAGCTTTACCCAAATGGAAGAGTGCTCTCTTGAGCCGGAAGAGCAAAACTATCAGTGTCCACCACCAGAATGCCATTTATGTAGCTTCCTACAAATGTCAGTGGGTAAATCCCAGGTGTTCCCTAGAGAATTCAAGTGAGAAGTTGTGGCTTGGGTCCATTTCTGATGAGAAATGACTAAGCCTAATGATCCTCATACTAGGAACCCAAAGCAACCTCTGCAACAAATGTTCACACCATTTGCCTTCAGGAAAGAGCTTTGGTGACAAAGTTAAGACTGAACTCCCATGTGTTCAGAGGCTGGGGGTTCAGAGCTAGGAACCTACCCATCCTCCCAGATGCCCAGGCTCTGATGCCGATTTCCTCATGCCAGCATGGACACAAATCGCACCAGGACTAACCACTGACCTACTCACAAATAAGAACGAACATAAGGACTCAGCTCCCTCCAGACCATAATGTTATGTAAAATCCAGGAGGAGCAGTCGCAAGATGTGACAACACCGCGTGGCCATGATTGCTGGCATATATCATGAGAGGAAGGAGGATGTTTAGTCAGCTTGTCTAGGATGTATTGAGAGCTGTTGGCAGCCGGGAAGGGCAGTTTTGGGCAGTCGTCAGGGAAATTGCAGATGGATTACATATTTTGGAGGATCGGGGTATCTCAGTTGCAGGCGAATAAACAGCTGGGAGGAGAAGGGGACGGTGAGCACTCTCATTATGGCTGGGAGGTGCTTCTCTGGGGCTGCCTCCGGCTGAACCTGTGCGTTTTGATGGCAAAGCAAAGCCATCCTGCCACGCAGAACTGACGGTGCAGAAGCCAAGGTGCACAGGAGGGCTATTCTGTTGCAAATTACCCAAAGGAACTGCTGTTCCTGGTGGCTGAGGTTCACAGCGTGGGACTGAAAACCTAAGTCAAAGAAAAGGGAGAATGTGTGTGTGTGTATCAATACGCATATTAGCTATACTGAAGATTCAAAACAATTAATTGTTCTAGAAGCAAGAAAGCTTACATTTAAGACAATGAAAACAATGTCAGGCCACCAAGAAAAAAGAGAATCACATGTTTAGCATATGCATATCAAGGTTTTTAATGTTATCAAAAGGGAAGTTCTTTCAAGAAATGCAAAGTATCCTGATTTGGCTTGAACATAAGTATTCCCTTAGAAATGCTAATCAGTTAGGTAAGAATCTACAGAAGAATATTTTGTACAGATCTTTTGTCCTAGATATGGGTGAAACAGGAATAATTTCATGAGGAGATATCTACTATGTTCCCCAAACAGGGCTCAGTATATCATCAGTTCCAGCTCTACCTTCATCTGTGAAAGCATCCCTCTTATAATTTTTTTCATGAGTACAGGCATGAACATTTTACTGTACATTGCAAGCATCATTTCAAGGCATCATATTCATGTTGTGCGTCTAAACATACACAGATGTGTTTGGACAGGGCAATACGGGTTAATCGTAACTTTAGCAGTTATATATTGCAAACAAAACACTGACAATAAAACAAGAGACAGAAAATCAATATGGTGTCAGACAAATTAATTATCAATGGTATATGGAGTTAAAAATAATGGAATGAGATCATCCACTTAGTTATTTTCAATGGTCTGCCTCTTTGCGATCCTCTCTTGAGTTTAGAAAATTCTCCATAGGTCTGCAAAAGCAGAATAATTACCTGTTCAATCAAGCTCCTTTCTCCACCTACTTCTGCAATGAAAACTCAAACACACTTCACCAGCCCCACACGTAGCCCTTTGCCTCAGATCATACCACTTGAGCCTTGCTGGGACCTCCGGGTCCTCTTATGCCTTATTATCCCAACTGGGAAATGAGTATTTCCAATTTCCAAATCTTTCCCCCTTCTCCCACTTCTCGCTTAGGTGCCCAGCACTGAAACCCACCTAACCCCTCTGCTGACCCTCATCTCCCACAAAGCCCTGCTCTTTCTCACTGCCTTCCCATTTCCCCAGCCTGGATTTTGTTCCCATGCATTCCCCGTTCTCTCCTTGCTTCTTTTGGTCTGTCCTCTGTTTTGCATCTTCCACATCACCCAGGCTTTCTGAACCTTTTCTTCAAGCCTGTTTGAAGGGCTTCCATAGCTCCATCCCACCTGCAGCCCCTATAATCTCCTGTGCTTTATGCCTTGAGGCCGCGTTTCCAACTTGAATGAGACAGTTACAGACTGTCCCTTTCTTGAGACAAAAGCAAATGTCCTTGGGCCAAATCCTTGGCTGACACATACCAGCCTGGCTCCCCTGATTTCAGGGGAAGGGTGCAGTCTCAGAGCAGCTGAGCAGCTCATAGGCAGCTTCGCCCTAGGGGATGACTGCAGCACATCAGACTGAGATTTGAGAAGTTCTCATTACCCCAGTAATGGCTACCGCTAGTCCTGCCTGAAAGCCAAAGACGGGAGCTGGTATATTGTGTTTTTATAGTTGTGGGTCATTCACAGCTCTGTCAGATACATAATAATCACAACAGACTTTGTTTGGCTGTTTTCAAAAACTTGGAATTGCTTGGGGGGAAAGGGGTGAAAAGCAACAAAAGGACTTAATTAAAGCGTATTCACTGAGGTCACCAAGTTATGACACATATATTTGGTTAAACAATTACATTTTTGTTCATTGTCGCAAAAACTGGCAGTTCAGATTTACAAGGCCAGTTTCTGTCTGTTAACTCGCTGGTCTGTCTGGAGTCTCCCCGAGTGTCAGCATGTGAGAGCAGTGGCCCCCGATAACCAACGTTTACACAGGACAAAACGTGATTTCTTGGGTCCTTCTCCTGCTTGGATCACCAACCTTTAATTAACAGGATCCAGAGGTCAGTAACTCAGACTTTCTGCATTACGAGACCCTTTCATCAACAAATTATGGCTCAGATCACGCCCTCAGGTGCAGCCCTGGGACAGCAGTAGCTGGTGAGGACGAGTCAGCCCAGGAGCAGCCCTGGGAGGCTGAGCAGCTCAGAGACAGCCCCGGCGGTGGCACACAGTCCCCCTCCTGCCCCTTCCCGGGGGCAGAAAGTGCTATCTACCACCAGCCTCTTCCAGCAGCAGCCTATAGCCCTCCCATGACAGCCCAGCCATCCCTCCGAGCCACTGCCCACACGGCTGCCCGTGGGAGAGGGAAGAAGCTGAGGAGCTCCACCCGTAGCACCACACACCTGGGCACGGGCAGGTTCACAACACCCTTACTCCTCTGCACGGACACCGAAATCTGCCCTAACAGGTTTCTCTCCCCAGCCACAAAACGACTGAAATATTCTGCAGATGATAGGTCTCTGAGCAAGATAAATGAATTAACAGCCAGGGCCAAACCCACAGCTGGGGAGATTCAGAGCAGCACTGATTTGATGCAATATGGAGATTTGCTCTTCTCCCTCCCCCCCCATATTTCCCTGTAAACCAAAGCTATTGTCCAACAGATTCTTCTTGCAGTAAACTTTGACAAGAGATTATTCTACTGCTTNAACACATTTTATCCTGAAAGCTTTTAAATAAAACATTTCAGTGCTTACATAACTTCCAATGTGCCATCCTGACTGATGAAAGCCAGCGAATCTCAGAGTAAAACCCGCCTGAATAATGGTGCTACAAATGAAGAAATAGAAGACACTTAGCAGAAAGTTGCCAAGAGAGGCTGCGAGATGCCAGATAAAAGCCAGGGATGTATCTGAGGAAACAAGGCAACTGCAAGAGATAAGAAGGCAGATATAGAGATTTAAGCTCAAGAAATAAAGCAGATTTTTGTAAATCAGGACAATGATATAAAGACAAAGATGAGAGAGGAAACCAGGAAGAACAATATTGAATTTATCAAGACAACACCGAACAAACAAAACAGAACTTGAAAGTACAGTAGTAGGAAGAAAGCACAAGAGAGGGAAATATCACTTTATTGCAGTGCTAGGAAAAAGACAGAACTCCATAAGCGACAGGGCACAAATCATTAAAAGGACTGGAGTATTCTACAGAGACTTAGAGTCCTGCGTTTAGAGCAACTAGCCGAGAAAAGAGTTTTTGCCTTCAAAAAGCATCTCTGAAATCACAAATGAATGAAATGCGTGGCCTGACCAAAGCGTGCAGTAGGTCAAGGCACTGGCAGGCAGCTGCCTTTGATAATCCATGGAACAGCCTGTCAGACAGCAGTGTGCCCTTTCTGATGTCTGTTTGGTGTCCTCCATAAAAAGAGCTGTTGGTTCCCCTTGCAGGAGATGTTTGTCTCTCTCACAAAAAACACCAGGGCAGTTGGCACGACTGATTCTCTGAGCAGAGACACTGAATGCTGACTGGACATAAAGGAATATTTTTTGTATGATACGGGCCACAGAAACAGAGATATTCTAAATGAACAAATACAGCATCACAGTTGCAAACACACAAGATGGCCCGACTAGGAGGGCCTTTGAAGATTGTTTCAGAAAGTCTTAGAATGGTGCCCTGAAATGTACACACCAGCCTTCCACAGCAGCCATATGGATTTGACTGTCAGCCCCTGAGTATGACCACAGCAGCAATGTGTGGGGTCCACATCTTCTTTCTCCAACAGTGCCCAAATACAGGTGCATAGGAAGCGTCTAAGATCAAGGCAACACGTACAACATTTCCCTAAATAGTCTTCCAGTCTCCAGCCCTTTGTGGCTGAGCAACTTCCTAGCCCAGAGATGGTTTCTGTGTATTCAGAAATCCTCAGAAGGTTTCTCTTCTGCAAGCTTGCGAAGCCTCCCCTTTAAGGCATGTAAACCTTTAGAAACATACAGCAAGGAGTTCTGCAGATTACCTGCACACAGCGTGAAAAACCGCTTCTGACCTTCCCCAGCCAGCATCATTTCATCCACCCCTATCCACCCACGTGATTTTACAGACCTCAGATATCTCTTTCACAATCTGGAGAGACCTTTCCTTAATTGTTGTCTTTCCATATCTTCTTGGATCTTCCCTGTGGACCTTCTCTCAATAAGAACCATGCTGAACCACTTGAAAAAGCAAGCACCACCTGTGGTCTTTGTAACTGATCCATGGATCAATGGAAGGCCATTTCATATCATGATTAATGGGGTTTTTTTCAAGCACAGAAGGGAGCATAATGGAAAACGTTTCTTTAAGAAAAACCAGGCAGGGGAGAGTTGAAATGAACTTTTTTGGGCCCGACACATGTATAGATATGCAACACGGGTGTTACACAGCATGTCTGTGATGGAAGTGGCCTGTACAACCAGAAGGGCAGAAGAATTCTCCTTGACCCTTTTGAAGTCACATGGCTCTGAAGCAGCCCAGCAGAATAGGCAGAAGGTGCCAGATACCAAACCAGCCCTTCTTCCCTACTGTCTTACCACACTGGTCCAGATTGCCACTGCACCAAAAGCTGAAGCCCCTTAAGGGTGGCAACAAAATACGTGTTCCTCCTCATGAACAGGAGGGCATTTCTGAGCTACCTGGGCAGCTTCATTCCACCCCTTGCTTTAACCCCAAATTATTCTCAGAGGAGGTGATTTTGCACTGCCTTTATCTTAACCTCCATTAAACCATCTTTAGCCCTACAATGCCCCTTAATTTTAGTGAGATCAACCACAGATTAAGACACTATTCAGTGCAGGGGTGACCCTACCCTCCATTTTTGCCTCTGAAAATCAAAGCCTGGGAAACTATTTCACAGCTGATACCTGTTACCTCCCCCTCCAAGACATTTAAGAGGCCAGTCTATTTGTTTATAGTGTTCATTTGTCCTCGCCTAGGCAATCAAGTGCTATCCTGCCTGGGGAGCACAGCAACACTAGCAGAGCACTAATGGACAAACACTCACAGAGAAAAACAAGAGAAAACCTAGACAAAACACTTGAAAATCCTTAAATCTTCTTTAACATCACCTACAACCCTCTCCCACAAATGCCACTGTAATTGCTAACACTGCGGGTATGGGTTCCAATTAGGGAATCTGCAGAGGGTAAACACTTGGGCCAGATCTTGGAGCTTCTGCTGGTTTTTCGCAGCTACAGATCTGGCCTGGGATCTGCTGTTTACCCGCGACAAAGGCGAAAAAGAGTATGTCTTATACGTCCTGTTAGCATTCAAGCAAACATCATGTTTAATATTAGAAGCCAGTATGCATGTGGTTGCTTAGGAATGAGAAACATCCCTTCGATATGCCCTCCGATACGCACTGGGTTGCTGTGGGATGTTTTTGTGCATTCTACTTGAGCGGTTACCAGGGTCTGGAGTCCACAGGAACATGACATTGTAATCTTGGTCATGTTTTATTTATGGGGAGTAGTGCAGCAGATAGGGTGTGTTAACAAACAAAGATGATTGCTTCAGGGGCACTCTCTCGTCCTGAGGTAATTAAGACAAAGTAGTTTCACTGGTTGGGGGATTCATACGGCAGACAACCTTTCCCTTGCTAAAATGATCTGCAGCAACCGGGCCAAAAAGGCTAAATCAGAAGCAACATGGGTAGTGTTTTATCTTTGGTTAAAGGTGCATCATTAAATGGCACTGGCATAAATTATACTTCTTATAAATCCATATAACATTAAAAACTACTGAGAAGAAAATGTCAGGCTCAGAGATGTGCAGATTTTCAGCTGGAGAAATATCCAAAGGACTGCTGTTGTGACCCAGCATCTCTTTCAGGCCTGAACTGAAAACAGTGACTGTCACCAAGGCCACCCTAACCACAAACCCTGAGAGACGCTGGCCTGACAAAACATGTAAACTCGGAGTCAGGCTCAGCTGTCAAAGAATCTCAGCATCACGAGGGAAATCTATTCCACCATCAAAGGTCACAACTCAGAGACTTACGGCTGCTCACATTTGTTGGTTATTTGCAAAGTGTACGGCTGTGATCACAGCCCTGCAGTACTTGCTCCAGAGGAACTCACAGAAACACGCACAAGGCACAGGGCAGGTTTCGCCAGGAAATACACTCAGCCCCTCCTCCTCGCCCATCGCCTCTTCTCCCTTCTTTTGTCTCTAGCTCCATCCTTTCCACTGCAGCAAGTCCGGTAGGAAAACTCCTCACAGCTCCTTCTTGTTCTCCATGGCAGCTCAGGTTCTCCCGGTGATGGGCAGGTGCATTGGCTGGCTGAGGCCAGGCTGATCCCTTGTGGTCCAATACAGTCGTGCTGTGCTCTTCCCGAAAGTGGAGAATGGCCTTGCCCCTTGCAGTTTTTACCTGACCCATTGAAACCAATGGGAGATTTTTCACTGACTTGAACAAGCTCTGGGTGAAGCTTGTATGGAAAAATATATTTTCTTACACCTTCAGATGTCACTTGCCATAACAACACACCTACTAAAGGATGGGTGTTCCTTTAGGACTGAGGAACAAGATCAAAACCCACCAGAGTTGGACTCAGGAGGTCTGCACAGAACTTCTGGTTACTTCACAGAGTTTTTTTGTATGACCTTGAACAAATAACTTAACCTTTCTGTGCTTAAGATACCTATTCATAAAGCTACTATAATACCAATTTTTTCCCTTACTGTTTATATGTGCTGCCCAAAGATATTATGTCTCTCACAAAGCCAGAGGCAGCAAGCTCCAGCACTGATTTTCTGAGACAGTTATAGGCATACGGGGTATTTCAGAGGCATCAACAATAAAATATTTCATTTTCAGGATTCCCCATCTTTCACTAATAGGCTACATTTGCTGTGTAGGATGCTTACAGCAGTGTGGCTGTCTTCTGTCACCATTAACCCAGAAGAGTGGTCTGCTCAAATGAGAGACAATTTGAAAAGAAAGAATAAATACACTTAATGAAACCTGACAGGTACCTTTCACACCTTTCCAGGGAAAGACATTAATTGCCCCCTTTGCTTTTAACTGTCCTACGTTGATATTTTAAAATAGATCAATATAGTATAAAACCAGTATCTTGATTGCTTGAACTGTATGTTTAATTAGGCTAATTTACATTTTTCTCTGAGTTAAATTAAGGGCTAAATTCAGGTCTGGTGGAAGAAGGAGGAACTCTTTCAAAGGTTACATTGCACTAGCTTACACCAGGTCTGAATCTGGTCCACAGGTCTCTACTTACATTTGATAAATCCTCAGTGAAGGCAAGTGTTGCCATTGAACTCCCTTGTTTAGTAAACATTTTTTTAAATCTTTGCTTTTTTAAGATGCCAGTCAAGGGAGCCCTGAACACTGACTTGTGAGGAAAGAAAAGTTTTGCGAAGGAAAGGATCTGAGAGTTGCATAAGGTGAAATTCCTTGTGCAGGTGCAGTGGATATGCTTCTTCTGGGTACCACAGAGGCGCATGAAACCATTTAGGGGCAGAACTTCTTTACAACATGTTTTTCCGTACTTGAGAAGAGTTATCTCCCTCCTTCACTTTGGCTCCTTCTTCTGCTCTTTTTTGGATAAACAATCCAAATGATTTCACTATTTCTTCATCAAACATACACTGCAGACTTCTGACCATTTTCTTTGCTCCCTTCAGGACAACCCTCCAACTGGGCTATATTTTTCCTCAATTGTATGAACTGAAATCACAACTGCATGTCCGAAGTCCTCACCAATGCTGGCCAGAGTGGGCAGAGTACATCACGGCATTTGCAAGCTACTCTTTTGTTGATCCATCCCATGGTGGTATCTGCCTTTTTTTGCAATAGCATGTCATTGTCTCCCCGTCAGTTGTGATCCTTCATACCCTTTATTTCTGACCAAGTTCAGTGAACTTAGTGAGATACTAAAATCACTTTGAACACCACCACCACCAACCTTCAACACACTTTTGATCTCTCCCATCTTGGTTTGGTGTTGTCTCCAGGCCAACATCTAAGGCTTTAATGAAACATTGCACAGAACTGCTCCCAGTGCTGGCCCCTCAAAACCTGCTCCATTTTGAGAGTGGGTCCTCCAAGGTGGCTTTGTTCCCTTCAGGCTGTATGTCTCTTTCTCTCCCTGAACAGAAAAGGTATCCTGAAGAGAAAATCAAGAACATGTAGGAATTCAAACAAACTGAAATACGATGTGTGGCTGGTAGACACAGAAGCAAGCCAAACAACGCTCAGGTTGTTCTAGTGTCCTTTGTGCTCAGAGGTTCTGAATTCATTTTTGCTTAAGCTCCCATTTTGCTTAAGCAGCTGTGATGTGGGAGAACTGCAGAAGCAGATCACCAGTCCTCTGGGCCAGGAGTGTTTTGCAGGAACCAAGAAACTTTCCTTGAGGCACAATCACCTGTACAAATTAGTTCACATTAACAGTTTAGGGAGAAGTCAATGTCCAGTCTTGCCTGGCCAGAGGAAGGATGACCAAAGCCTCAGCTGTGGGAAAACAGCATGGTGAAGAGAAACATACTGGCTTTACATTGAGGAATCACTCATCACCAGGATTAAAGTGGTAACATGAAATCACGTCTGAGTAACAGCTAACAAAAGAAACAGTCTCTGAGTATAGAAAACCACGTGAACTCCGCGGCCAGAGTTTCTGCATATCAAGACAAGTACATACTTCTGGGAAAAATTGCTTGAGAGATTACATCAGACTGAAATGACAAAAAAGTTACTTAATTCTGCTGGCTGATCATTCACATATATCACAGAAGTTCCTACTGACATGTGCAGTCTCCTTAATTTACCAAAAGCTATTGCTTCCTACTACCTTTTTTGAGGATTGACTTACCAGGGAAGATACACTCAATATCACAAAGCAGTCAATGTAATTTGGTTTAAAACACTTCTTACTTTAAAAAATCTGAAGAACATGTTAGTCTTTTTGAAAAAAATGTATCAGATATTAAAACCATTTACCAAGCTGGGGTGGATGACACAAATTTGAAAATAACTCTCAGGTGATACGTAAGTAAGCCTAGCTACATTGGCACAACAGAGCAGTGCTGATTTACACCAGGCAATGTCCCATTTTGGTTTACTCCCTCACAAAGTAGAATTAGAAAATGCATTTTCTAACGGGCTACTAAAAAAAGAAAATCTGCTGGGAAGAGAATCTGTCTTCACAGACGTATTCCCACCTCCATGGGTCATTACCCCTGTTCTGCATACATCTGCTGTGGAGTATCGTAATGTCATGGATGCACAAGACATTCTACAGCCATGGTCAAACATCCGTTGCAGAACAAGATGTTCCGATTGCAACTGTACTGCTGAGGTCCTCTCTTCTTCTCAGACTAGCTTGATCTGTCAGCAGAGAACTGGTTAATCTACCTGACTTTGCGCTAGAGTGGATGAGAAGCACTCAAGCGAGCTATTCTGCAACTCTGCTGTAGAAAGGATAAACTGTGGCAGAGGAGTAAACTGCAAATACATATCAAACTTCAAAACTAGCACATACATAGAAACATTTTCATCAGTGAAAATTTTTCATACGGAGACATGACTTTTGACTCAAAATGTGTTTTCCTCAACAAGAAAGTTCATGTTGTTAGTCACTGGTAAATTGGGCATTTTAAATAGCTACGATTTCATAATACTACTTCAAGAGTCTTTGCAATGAGCTGAATTACAGATCTAAATGTGAACCTCCTGCAGGTAGAGAGGTTTCCACCAGGATGTCATTCCGAGAGTTTCTCCATAGGACTACTGGAACACTTATGAGTCATATTGATCTGGAAATGACTCTGCAGTCTTTCATATCTAGTGAAATGGTTAGACTGCTGTCCTGGCTATGCGCTGTTTACCCTGAATTTGTGTTACCTGTTGGGTACAGCGATGGGTTGCTAGACCTGAAATATGGGGAGTTAGGACTTATGTCTCTGTAGTGAAGATGAGGCTAAGCCACAAACTGAGACAAGATGAGTCTGGCATTCCAAATTCTCTATGTTCAAAAATGTTCAGACATTAAAAATAATCATTTAAGCCATTGGAATATGAGCAGAATAATATATATGACAGGAGATTTTTTTCTAAAATAACTTTGGACCACTGCCTTATTTTCAAAAGTAATTTGGAAATGCAAGGCTTGTTAAAAATCAGTGGGTCTTAGAACTCAAGTTACCTCTAAAATGGGATTTAAACTCCCATTTCACTTAGGTATTTTGAAATGTCTAACAGGCTTGATTCATCAATGATCCTCCAACACATTCCTTTCATCTGAACATTATTACCATGTGAAACATGATTTTGTCCCTTGTTTATATCTCTTAACATCTCCTTCCCTCTCCTCTTCTAATTCTGTAATTGTATCATTTTGTTCTCTCAGTCATTTGGGGTATTTTGCAGGAACAGTGCTTTTCTCAGTGAAGCTGCATTATGTTACACCATTGCTAAGAATTCAAAGTATTCTGTGATAAGTGCCTGGTTTCTGATTAGATTGCTGCAGCCACATCCTGAATAGAAACTACTATTGCTATCAATATCAATTTTCCCTGGTTTTGCTGATGGTTCACATTGGGGATATATCATATGAAGACTTTACTCCTTTGGCCTTCTCCTTCACTCCAAAAATTCTTCTCACACTCACATCATGGAGAGTTAAATGACGAGAGTTTGTTCTGGAGTATTTTCATGTCTGTTTGGCTTGTGTAATTTATCTTAGTTTCCCTAGTCTCTCCACATCTCATACCAGTGGGAAGACTCATGCACCGTGACGAGTGAAGCCCCCCATCCACCCAACACACAGGTAGTTATATCCATCTTTTCATATACATTAATAAATATAGTAAGAAAAAGAATTATAAACATACCTCCTAGTGTTACTTTGGTACTGTGGAAACTTCACATGCCCTAGACTAGTCTGGCCAGTCACTGAACTTTGCTTTATGATCTATTGGTTTCTAGTAAGACACAGCTTTTAGGGATTTTAATAGTGTCTGCTAGAATGTTATATGGACATTGCCCCTGTGCAATGGCTACTCCAATTGTGATTTCTAGAGGGGAAGCAAGGGGTCTTCATTTATCACTGTAAGATCCATATTAAATCAGCTTTGCTAAAGTAACTGGCAATCTTGAGGATATAGTGCTGTGGACCAAAATGAGCTGTTACACTTGTCTGTTAATTAGGAGAAATTCAAATGAAATCAATATTATACTCTAGCTTTCTACAAGTACAGTTGAAATTTGAATCTCAGTTATGTACAGGGAGACGTACACATAGTTTTTGGACACTCACACGCCTCTAACTCGTTAGCCATTGGACATCCATTCTTTATGCCTAAAACTTTTTTGAAGAGCAATGTGTATTTTTTGCATTATTGCAATTCCCAGCCAGTTTACAGGAATCATTCAAACATGATTGTTTTCCTTCACATTTTCGTTAGCTTTGTTGTTCTCTGATGACTTTTACCATAATCAGCACTGGCACTTGTCAAATCTACATGAAAATATGTAAGAGGTCCTCACTTGCACAGGAGGTATTTCACAGGTATCCTAACAGAATAAGAAATAAATAAAAAGATACACATAAAAGAAAACCTATGTCTAACTTTTGTGCAGAAAAAGTAATCTGTAAATCAGTACGCTGTCTGTACAAAGCAATAAGCTCCTGATTAGTATGGGAAATAGAAGAATTAGAACATCTTTTGGAACTAGCCTTACACTCAAACTACAGTCCAAGCAAGCCCTGAAGCATGTGTCCGCTCTCAGCAGATGTAGTACCATATTGTTATATCCTGTGATTAAACCCATGGGGAAATGGACGGGGACAAAACTGGATGAAGAATCTTTTCTTACCAGCTAATTTTTTTTTTTTTTCAATGGCTAGGTATGAAATTATATTTGATTCTGTTCTGCATAACATCCTGTTTAGGAAATGTATGGAAAGAAATAATCTTGCATTGGTAGTGGATGGGCAAAAGGAGTGAATAGGTCTTTTCCATCTCTAACGTGTGATCCCAGAGAACGGTCCGTCATCTGTCAGACAGTGAAATGTATGTTGTCATTGAGTAGCTAAAGGTCAGTGTTTAGCTGAGCTAGGAGAATAATTCAGAGCGAATCAACTATTAGGCAAATGTTGCCTCTTTTCTGCTTACAAGTTGTCTGCAAATAGATCACAATTTTCTCAAATACGTTCATTATTCAGGATTATTTCCTGAATGATTTTGGTGTATAATTATTGGTCTGTTCACAAGCCTTTCGAGTGCTCAGTTTTCAAGCTGTTTTAATTGGACGTACAGACCACATGGTATCTTTCTGTGTTTTGATAGGGTAAATGTAACTCTTGGACTTTCTGGTGGAAACATCTCGATTATGGAGTTAGAGTTCAATGGCCACTGTTATTCTGTTATATGTTCTTTTGTATGTAAAACCACTGAGCCAGATTCAATCCCATGGAATACTTATGTAAATCAGGAGTAAATCTATTGAATCCAGAGAAGTAATGTGATGTAGAATCAGCATGAGAAACAAGGCCCTTGAGACATTAAATCACCTTTATAACACGTTCCTTCACTATAATAATTACAATGCTGACTTAAAGTACCTCTCATTTCATACAAAGTTTGAACTCCATTGGTTTCACTTGGATTTCACAAAGATTTTTCTAAACCTTTTTCCTTTGCTGATTATAATAGAGTTCTTGGGTGCCACAAGCACGTGTGAAACAGGAGTATTCAACCCAAGCATGCTGCAAAGAGACTCATTTGGATTTAGTTGTTTGCAGCCTTGTTTGTGTGATTTCTCACATTTCCTCTGTCAAAAGGGTCTAATCCTGCTTTTTTCCCTCATGCCAACGTGTGTCGGACAAGCTCTAGCAGATCCAACAGTGATGAGTTAAGGCATTACCACTTCCAGGAGGTCCATGCTTCCCCTTGCCGGGCAGATACCACCTCCCCTAGCAGAGGCAGTGGACAGAAAGTCCCCTTGCACCTCCAAACCCTCCCAGCCACAGGCCAGGATACACAGCAGTGGCTGCTGCCACTAAATCTTCAAACACCACATCAACTTCTGCAAGGCCTGCAACGTCTTTAAAGCTGACAAAACGACACAGCGGTGTAAAGCTCCACCAGAGTGAAGTCATGTTTATGGGGTGTCAAAAACACCCCATTCAAACGCAAACTGTACAAAATTTAGAAGTAAAATGTAACAGCCTTTACAGCTCACTGCAGAAGGCATTCAAAACGAACGTGGCATTTTGGGAATTACAGCGTGAACTATTGCCCAATATAATTGTCAGCATCGGGTTCTGATTTCATTTTCACCGGTTTTTCATGAGTGCAACTTTTCAAAGCCTGTAACTTTTATATCACTCTGAAGCCTTGATCCAGCAAAGCACTTAACACACATACCTAAATTTAGATTGTAGATTCAGGGAGCCTGAGATCAGGAAGGGACCATCTGCAGGAGCTCTTCTGTAGCACAAACCACTCAGCTTCCCCTCCTGACTTCTGAGTTGAGCCAAGTACTTTAAAGTCCAGGAGCAGTTCCTTTGAAATGAATTTCAATTACCCACCTGCTTTGAATCACAAGCCTGTTACATGGTTTGTTGGACCAGGGCCTCCAGGAAATCAGAATCTGGTCTTCAACACTCCAAATCTTTCCTGAGCTTTCCAATAATGGTTTGAATAACAATTCTCTCATTTAAGATTTCCATGCATTTGCTAAGAGGTTGGCTTGATAAAGAGTATCAGGACAGTGAACTGCCTGTAGCTGTCAGCTCTTATCCTCCAACTGCAAGTTGTGCAAAATTCTGCCTTTAACCGTGCGTGCCTTTGTCCCTAGCTGAGGAGGAGGAGCAGATGTTTAGCTGCAGTTACATTTTGGTGCTTCTCACATAAGAACACACAGTCTGTGGCCCAAATTCAGCTCCTGGTTAAATCGGTAAGTGTTCGCCCTATTTGTGTTGGCATCCGAGAAGCAAAACACGTTAACAACGTAGGTGCACACAGCACGTAGTTAAGTTTATGGGGATGGAAAGAAACACAAAAGCAAAGTTCTTCTCACTGTCTTCAGAAAACTGTGCTAATCACCCCAAACATGGCATAATTTCATATAAGAAATTTGACTGTTTTGAGCATTATTCTACCATTTTCTCTCAAGACTCGTACTCAGGAAATACTTGACATTATATTTATGTCCAAGGAATGTAAGTGAGACTTGAACATCTCCTTAGCATCATGCAGGTGCTCACGTGTCCTCCCCAAACAAGAATTCTCTCCTGATTGACTCCCACAAGAACCGACAGAAAATACGGCACAAGCTCTATCATCTGTACTGAGGCTTCAACTCCTCACTCCCTTCTTTTTTCCCCTTCCCACCCCACAATTTCAAAAAAACAGGAAAGACAAGGTTTGGAGATCAAGTCAAATGTCCAATTTATTTTTATAACTTGAAACTGGAACAAACGTTGTTTTGAACGAGCGTACAAATGAAATGGTAGACACATGCTGAACTCAACATTGTGACAATAAGGGAAAAAAAAAAAAAGAGGCCAAAAATCTTGTACAGAGAATAAAAGGAACAATAAATATTTCACTAAGCCATATTGAAATGACCTCCAGCCATCTCAACATTTTATCCATAATAAAAAAAAAAGTGCTCTTGTTTTTTAAACAGAGCACAAATACCAAGCAATAATAAATAGTTCCAAACTTGTAGTAAAAGACAAAACCTCCAAGTAAACAACAAAAGCTCATACAATAAGTAATAGAAAAAGGTAATAAAAATATTTTGCCTTGCCGGTACAAATGCAAACAACTTAAATCAACGTTACTTTGCTTTGCAGTTCTAAAATACAAAGAGCACCATAAAAATGAGTTTGCCTGTGATAAACAAAACCTTGGACTGTCTTTTACATAGGACTGGGATGAAATGCTGATTTTTTGACCCTTTCCTTAAAAATCGGTATTTTTCTTTCTAAAACCAGGTTCGCAGACCTGTTGCCAAGGGAGTTTTGCTCTGGACTTCAAAGGCAGCAGGACTAGACACAATGAAAGTAATAAATTCAACCTTAAAATAATAATAAAAAGCTATTTAAATTGTGAAGAGAACTATGGCAGCATTGTAGCTACTTTATGTCTATGTAATATTGTGCTTACGGCCTAGTAAACTACAGTTCTTCTAAGCAAGAAGAAAAGGAGGGCCATTTCATTACCACTACAGTCTGCAGAAACACAACCCTTGTGCTTTTGGGTGACTTATTGTTAGTTTCAGTGATTCAAGTCACAAAATTAGACAACTGCTGGTGTTAGCTATCCTGGATAATTAAAATCATCAGGGAGACCAGTGCTCCTAAGCAACTTACGCTAAAATGAAAGGTAAAATTCTTTCTTAAATCAATGAAATGTGGACTGAAAATATGCTGTTAACTTCTGATCTTCGTTACACTGATGCACGTCCAAAGGATTCTGCTGAGTTCTGTGACATGACTCTGGATTTATATGAATGCCAGAGACCTGACTTTTCAACAGAAAGTGAAAATGTGCCTTTAAGGGACCACATTCCAGCCTCAGCTACGCTGCAGTAATCCAGGACTAAGAGTGATGAATAATTCCTGATTTATATCGGTTTAATTGAGATCCAGAATTTGTCCAGAAGTCTTAAGGGTACGTTGTTCAAGCCAAGGAGACATAAGTCTATCTGTTAGGTAGCTGGACCAAATTCTCCCTGCTGTCACACCCATGCCTCTCCAATTGCTCCAGCAGTTCTGCACCGATGAAAGCAGCGGAAGAATTTGGCACGGTCGTATTTTTTTTTGTTGTTGTTTGTGTTTTAGTTTTACCGTCATTTCCTGCAAGAGCGGTGAGCATTTTCTCCTTCTCCCCTTCACTAGCGCACCAGTGCCTCTTCTGCCACCTGTCCTCCCCTCGACCCGAAAGGGAGAGAGCATGAGAGAGAGAGAGAGAGAGAAAGAACAGCAAAGAAGAGAGAAATCAAAAGGCACAGGATTTCATCCCAGTCCCTCAAACATTCAGAAATTTATGGAATGTACAATTAGGAGTGAACAGCAGCAAAGCAGCTAATAACATGGACTGGCAAGACCTGTACACGGAGTAGGTCCTGTTCTGACAGGGAAGAGTAGGGCTGTGCCTGGACCAATTTTACTTCAACCCGGTTACAGCTGTACCAACAGCAGCCCATTTTACCATTTTATGTCAAAGTGGATGCAACAGCTCTCGCTGTTTGCTGTAAAACGACTTTCTTCCAGAGGGCGGTGGCAGGGTGCGGGGAGCAGTGAGTAGGGGTGGCCAGGAGAGGGAAGATGCGTTGGACAGCTTCTTGTTTGGAAGGGGGGCAAAAAATCTCCTCTCTCTCTCTCGAATCTGTGGGGAAGCTGTGGGATGTCACCCCAGACACCTTTATGGGAACTGAATTTCATTTCACACGAATAGGCAATAACCATCCAGCCTGGTTCAACCATACCTGGTAAAACCTTGATGCAAGGGGTCCAGGCAACTTTGAAGTTATTTAGAGCCCTGTGGGAACAGCACTTTTTTGTAGGCCATTTCTGACAAAAAAAATATATATACAACTAAAATTATTTGTGAACAACAACAACAAAAAAATTAAAAATAAAAAAGCACTTAATTATTTTGTTTTGTTTCTTTTACTCAAAGGTCGTCTAACAACCCCCTTTTTTCCTGTACAATAAGGACTTCACATACAAATTTTTTTTTATTTTTGCAATATTTTATCCTGCCAAATTAAAAAAATATATTATGGCAGCCTGTTTGTTTGTTTTTATTTTTATTTCCAAATTCACTAACAAAAAGGTACATTAAATCCCTTTAAAAGGACAAGCGTACAGTTAAAAAATTACAAGCTTCAGTAAAAATACAGCAAGTGCCTACATCATATGAATCAACCAATATCAATATCCATTCCAGAAGGGGAAGGGTAGGGGGAAGGGGAGAAAAAAAGAGAAAAATAGGTACAGGTCAGAAACGTGATTTTTTTTCTGCAAAGCAATAACAATATTAAGCACTTTTTTCTACATACTTTTTCTACATGGTGTAGCAATCACCTTTTAATCCCCAAATACAGGATTCTATACATTTTTTGAAATAAAAATTCAACACCCAAGGCAGAAAAAAATTTACTAAAACTCAAGACTTTACAGTTACAGTGACAAGAACAAATTTATAGACCCACCATTTAAATTTTACTGCAACATTTTCAAGGAAAAAAGAAAAGTTTTTTTTTTTTTTCTTTCTGGTTTTGTAAAATGCCCAGGCATTCTCCATTATTACAAATACTGGTCCACTTTTACAGTAATCAAGAAATTTTAATATATATAATATATACTAAAACCCCGTCACCAAAAGAAAACAATATACACATGGCCATTATGGCATTTTTTTAATAACCTATTAAGCAAACTTTGAAAAAAAAAAGATTGCTCAAACACACATACACACAATTTCTTTTTTACCCTTGTATGTATTCAATACTGTAAACGTATTTTAAGACAGAGTGCACTAAATTTAACTTTTAAAAAAATTAGCCGTTGTTCCTGAATTGTTTTTTCTCATTCAATGATAACAACTTGTAATTTGTGTCATTTGAGTTTTAATTCAGCAGTAAATCATTTCCATTCCATTTCCTAAGCAGCGTTGTCCTGAAAAAAAAAAAAAGGCTGAGAATAATTCAGCTAATGGATGTCCGAAGTTGTGCTGGGTATACATCTTCATTTGATTGGGTCTTATGGCATTTTCATGTCCACTATCTTCAACCAGTAATTTTTTTTTTTAAGTAAATGTGGCTCTTTTTTTCTAAAGAATGTACTTTTCTTGTTTTACTTTTTTTTTTTTAAAAGTCTTTTCATTTCACAAAAACGTTTTGCATTTGTCTCAAGAGACTCAAATAGGAAGATCAGTTTTCAAGGCACTCACGTCAAATTGAATGGCAGTAGAAAAACTGTCCAATAAATTATTTTTATTTATTTTTCTTTATAGTGCCAGTATTGTGAATGCCATGCTTAGCAACACTGACACTTAATCTCAGCTGTTCCCTTACAGTTTAACCCACCTTTGGGCCAAGTAGAAGAATATGATGTAATTTCTTGTTGAGAAGCCATTTTTCTCTTAACCACAAACAAAAGCTTTAAAGTGCGGGTCAACATAATTAAAATCTCTAACCATAATTGTCCACTGTTTGCTAATATTAGTCATAAAAGGCTTTAAAAATTTGGAATTTGAAAGTAGAGCAGGTGCATTTTTCTCAACTTTTTTCTGTCGTAATGCTTTTCTCCAAATATAGTTCCATTCTGTTCCTAATTAAGTCAAGGGGAAAACTTTTAGCAACTTCAGTAGGAGCAGAATCTTGCCAAGACAGGTAAATCAACTAGAATTTATTTTTCCCTTCCTTACAATAACATCACTGTACATCATATAAAATAGTTCTAATATTCCCATTCATAAACCAAATGGCTATGAGTTGAGGCATTTCATTGAGAAATTCACGTTTTCTCATCCTCTAGTAATTATTTTAACTACAGCAAATCTGCACTAAATTAGATGTCCTGAACTCAGATTTATGATTTTGCAGTTTAAAAAGAAAAAAAGATGGCATTTGGCTGTTCCAAGGTTTGAAAAGATTACACTACTCAAGATGTACTTTCACTGCCTCTGGGAAGAGTGGCGGGAGGGGAAGAGGGAGGGAAAGACACCCCAAAAAGTGACAAAATGGCACCATTATATTGCCACAGCTTTTAACAACAACAAGAAATGATACGATAGTAATGCACAATTCAGAACATTTCTGGGTTTTGAATGTAGCTACCTTCTGCACCTATGTCTTTTTTGTTGCCATAACTTCAGTGGTGAAATCCGTCTCGAAAAGGCCTCTATCGTCAGCGACATTGTCAGTGCTACATATTCGATCCAATTCCAAAAGAAAGTGCTAATTTTAAAGATTGTTATCCGCTGTACAATTTTGTTTTCCCTAATCTTCAAGGTTATTTAAGAAGAGGAAAGGAAAAAAAAAAAAAAAGGAAAGAAAAAAGAAAAAAGAGAAAGATTTCTGTTCAAATGTTGGCTTCTTCACAAGAAATTACACACGTTTAGCTTAAATTTCAACAAAGCAGCGGCCCAGAAATTATAATTTAAAAAGATATGTTTCTCCCCCTACAATGCAAGTAATCTCAGGCTACAACTGGGTAAAATTAAAAAGGGATACCCAACAAAATTTTAAAAGAAATTTAAACAGAAAGAATAAAAAAAAGTACCTGCACATGCCAAAAAATTACAAAAACCCAATAAATACAGAAATTATTGCACAGTTAAAAGGCTCCACAATTTTTACTGCCTTAATCAACCCTCGGGTTTAATAGAACTTTGTAGACACAGGTTATATTTTAAGTGCCAAAGTCTGGCACCTACCATAGTTATGCTAAGTTATGTTTACGGAGGCAAGTTAGGTCATCTCTTCTCAGTTGGCAATAGTTAAACTGTACAAATAAAATGTTACCTAGACCCCTGAAATTTAACCTAGCGGGGGCGGGGGG
>VYXH01012573.1:71844-88069 GCA_013397275.1 Burhinus bistriatus | reverse complement strand
GGGGACGGGGCAGGGGGGGGCCTTAGCTTCTTTCTGCCTGCTCAATTTTGACGTCATTTGTCAGCAAATGTTCTCCATGCCACTTTTTCATGTGTTTCTCCAGGGTGCTGTAAACACTGAAGGGCATCTGGCAAATGTCGCAGCGGTAGACCTCCTTCCCTATCTGGCCATGCGTTTTCATATGGCGCGTCAGCTTACTGCTCTGGGCACATGCATAGTTGCAGAGCTCGCATTTGTAAGGCCGCTCTCCAGTGTGGCTCCGACGGTGCACCGTCAAATTGCTGCAGTTCTTAAAGACCTTGCCACAGTACTCACATGTATCGCTCCTGCGCCCTTCCTTCGAACTGGGTCGCCCGGGGCCGGGACCACTGATGTGGGGGGTGCTGCCTCCGCTCGCCGTGCCGCTGCGCCCTGAGAGCCCCCCGTCCAGCATGTCCCCCGGCGGGGTGGAGAAACGCAGGCTCCCGTTCTCCGACGAGTGCTCGGAAGAGGTCGCGAAGGGGGATTGTCGGGAGTCTGTGAATCCGAGGAACGGATCCTTCATGAAGTGCCGCGATGCTGCGTACCCTACCAGCCACTGGGAGTAAACGTTTTCGGAAGGTATTATCGTTGCTGGTGGCAAGTCCAAATCTTTCTCTACTTTTATTCTTTTAGAGGAATTGTTTAAACTGGGGCTCGTGATAGGCGTTGGCTTGCGCGGGAACAAGTTTGGGAAGGGTTCGCCCGGGCCAAAGTTTCTTCCATTGACCGTCCCTTCCTCAGTGCGGTCCAGCTCTCCTACCACTGAGTCTTCATCACCTGGATCTCTCTGACAGAGGTCTCGAGGACACAAGTCTCGCTGGTCAGAAGACCTTTTCATGAAGCTACTCCTCTTCTGTTTTTCAGCTAGCATGTCGTTATATTGCTGGATGGCACCTAGACTTACATTCTCGATGACTTTTCCCAGGACAAGGGATTTCTCATCCGGGAGCGACTTGGAGCCATTTTCTCGGTTACGACTCAGCTCCGAGTCCATACTGAAGCTCGACTCTGGCCGGCTCTCATTTTCGAGCTCCTCTTCCTCCTCCTCCTCCTCTTCCTCTTCTTCATTGTCATGGCCCAGGGAAGGATCGCTCTCGTTCCTGAAATCTGCCTCACTGGATTTCAGTCCCTCTCCAGTAAGCTCACTTGTGCCCGGCTCGGGGGAGCTAGTGGTGGACAGTCCATCGTCTGACCTGCCTGTCATGGAGCCAGCTTTATGCATATGCGTTTTCATGTGGCGTTTTAGCTTGCTGGCCTGGGAGCAAGCATGGTCACAGAGCTGACACTTGTAGGGCTTTTCTCCTGTGTGGCTGCGCCGGTGCACGATAAGGTTACTCTGGAACTTGAATGTTTTCCCACAAAATTCACAGGACTTGCTCTTGGCCTGAGGCTGGGGAGGCGTAGTGCTGCTGGGGGGCATGGGGGGCAGTGGTGGGGTGCTCAAAAAAGGTGATTTAGGACTCGGTTGGAAAGGATTCAACAGGCGATGCATAGGGTTGGTGCGACTGGGCGAGACTGGCGGAGGGGTGGAACTGTTGCCTGCCAGCTCTCGAAGCCTTCTGGAGAAATCCATCGCTGGGGACTCAATTGCCATGGGGTTTAAACGCATAACTCTGTCAAAGGCACTGGGATGCTGGGCAACTAACCCCATTTCTTCGGCACTAAGGCGATGTGGATCCAGATGATGACGAGGCGGTGGGCTGAACAGCGGAGGTGTGTTTGGGAGCCGACCCTCACCAAAGCCGGGATGTTCACGCAAGATGGGTCCTGTCATCCGCAAAAGATTGAAAGGGTTGTTGTCTCCAAGGAAATTCATCAACGGGGACTGTGCAACAGTCTCCGGTCCCAGAGGAGGAGGGATGGTGATGCGTGGAGTAAGGGAACTGTTTGAAGGGCTTGTTTCCAGGTAGATGCGGAATCCATGTGTGTTCTGGGCATGCTGAAGCAAGAACCACGCGCTATTAAAAGGCTGCTTGCATGTTGTGCAAATATAGCTTGAAGGCTCATCTTTACCTATAGAAGAAAAACAGAAAGAACACTCAAAAAATAATAGAGCGGAGAACATTTAAATACAGTTGGCATGCGCTTTATTTTGCTAACACATTTCCTCCTTGGCATTTCTGAAAGAAGGACTTAATTGCAATGTATTGACTGATATAAATTGCTGAACAGCACATTTACTCACCACACTTATTCACTTAACATGCATGACAAATATCACACATACGCATTGGTGCTATATACGTTTATATCCTCTAACTTGCAAATAAAACCTTCCTTTATGACGCATAAGGATCCAAATCCTTTCACGTGTTTATTCCACAAAAAGGAATTTGTTTCAAGGGATTTATGACTACAGCCGAAAACCAAGGAAAATGCAGTGTGGTAGGTTTTACAAGGCACCTGCAAGGAGCTTCAGTGTCATTTTCACTCTTTCATTTTATATTTTTATATAATTCATGCAGCAGTCCCCTGAGATCTTGCTGAATTTAATTTATACATGCTTCAGTCATGCCAGCATTTCCATTTTTAAAATACTATGTAGGTATTTAGCTGCACAAGTCCTATTCAAGTCAACAGGAGCTTGGAAAACGTACCCTTGCATAAACCACTTTGACATTCTTTTTGCCAAAACACCAAGAAGCCACTCAAATGAAACATCCGGTAATCAAAGCCGACAGCACAGTTGCAATTAACAGTAACAAATGTCGGGCCGTGCTTGAACTGGGTCCCAAGAATTTCTGAGCCTGAGCCTGCCCTCCAATGCAGAAATGCTCACCGGAGCCAAAAACACTGTTCTGTTTGCCTTTCTAGCCTCTTTGAACAACTGCATAAAGGTGGAAAGCATTCCTTCAACCTTGATTCAGCTTTACATAAAGGACAGGTGTGGACAAGTCTGCACTACAGTCATAATTTTGCTAGCTAGAAAATTCCAGTCCTGGGCACAATATAAACTATGTGCTATCTTCAAAAAGCACTTTCCCCCCCACCTCCCTTTTTTCAGTGCCTCTGCAAGACTCTGATAAATTCATAAATACGTGTCAACTTGAAAATCATGATCCAGGATTTGGTTGGGTTTTGTTTGTTTTTTTAAATGAGGGGGAGGTTTCCGGAAAAACAACTACCTATTTTGGAAAATCTAAAATTAATTGTTTGTTTGTTTGTTTGTTTACGAAAGCCCATATTTTGGCTAGCGATGGTCCTGCTGCACCTAAAGGCACTAAACTTCCTGAAAGTTCAAAACCTGAACCAAGCTTCCCACCTGATCCGTATCTGCATAATGTCCCTCAGGAAGCTGTATCCCAGCCTCTCCGCAGGAGCTCAGATCCGCAGCTGAATGACACAACCCCTTTCTAGATGGGGGGGGGGGCTGCGATTCACAAAACCCTGTTGCTTGAGCTTGAAAATGAAAGAGTTTATAAGGTGAACAGAACCGTATTATCAAAACTACCTCTGTAAAGAAGCCTGACTCACAGCAGTCAAAAAAAAAAAAAAAATTAAACTCGGGCACACCAGGCGAAGCAGGATTGCTGCTGAGTGAATTCCCCTCTTCTGGCTGTTGCAGGAACGGCTGCTGCTAACAAAACCTACAAAAGCTTAGACAAGGAGGCTAGAAGATTATCTGCCTACCTATCAGCCCGTCAGTCTATCTAATCTTATCACCTAATGTACATCCATAAAAGCGTAAAGGTAAGAGCATCTATCAGGTTGAGACTTATTTACAAAGGTAGGTGCTAAATGTGGTGCAGCTCCTCACGCTCGTATTGATTTAGCAGGGCTATTGCTGCGCATAGCAGCTTCAGACCCCAATTTTGGAGAAGCCGGCTCTCCACAGCCAAGAAAAACCATGTACCACACAGCGAGCGTTTCTGTCTGGCTGACACGGCCCCCGTGCCCCAGCCCTCCACGCTGCGGTGTACGGGACAGACCTGGTTGCTTTGATTAATCTCTAACAACCGCTATTGGAAAAAACACAAGTTTGGGAACTGTACCCGGCTTGGAAAGAGTGCCCGTAACTGCTATTGACATTAATGAAAGCCACATACAAACACAGAAAGGAACTGATACATTATCCCTTAAAAATCTACTCAGCACTGAGGCAGTTAGGGAGTTTTATGTCAGCTCTGCAGCCAAAGCAACAGTAAATGCTCCCATTATTACTTCAAATATTTAAATTTCTGTTTCTTACAGAAATATGATGAAAATGTCTAGACCTTTAACTTTTCTTGAATGGCAACATGTGTAGTATAAAAAGTGACAGAAATCACTGAAGCAGACTAAAGTATATAACATACTCTGTCAAAAGCTTTTTTTAACAATATGTTTTACCTCAGCTCACCCTAGAATAGATTTTAATAAAGCCCCTTCTGAAGTGTGATCTAATAGCAAATGAAGTGCAGCATCTTACAAGGTCATATATCTTCAAATTAAAGAGTGCTCTGCACCCTTCACCTTCATTTTATCCACTCTAATTAATCGATTTATTACCCACAGCTGTTCGACTCTTTCATTTTTAAAGTCATAGCATGCATTCTTTTTTGTTGTGGGTTTTTTTTTCTTTAAAAAAATAAAGTGTGTGTGTGCATGCATTCTCCTTGCTGAGCTCAAGAGCTGACAGGAGGAAGCAAGCAGCTGTGCATTAGATGACGATGACAACAGCAGCAACACGTTTACTTCAGCAAAGGCACATACGTAAGGAGAAAAATTCCGGAGCAGGCTGAGGATCAAGGCCAATCTAAAACTGAAATGGCTGATTAAAAAAATTACCCTCAAAATGGCAGCTGGCTGGATGCTTGCTACTACATGTTACGTGGAACTGAGATGGTTTGTTTTGTTTTGTTCTCCAAAACTTCACCTCCGTGAAATTCAAGTGAGGAAAGTAAATCCCCTTCCTTTTTAGTTTTCTTTCAAACAGAGCAAATTAGTGCTATTAGTGATCTAAGATTTACAAGCTAGCAGTCATAAAACAGTCTTCTCTTCCTTTTTGTTTTGTTTAGCTTTTATGCTCCTTAACACTCCTCTTCAGGAGACCCCGACATGACGGCAAAATTGACTGCAGGCTACCTGGTTACCAGTCTCTGACTGCTTCATGTGTGTTCGTGGTTGCATATATATATATATATATATATTTTAACTTTCACAACCCTCAAATACTCTCCTCAGACTCCCCGTTTAAAAAAAATGAAAAAAATAAAATAAAATGTTCATTTCCATATTATCACTTCATGGTTATCTTGCCTAGAAGTTGCCCTGAGCAGTGTAGATGCTCACTTTTAAGAACAGAACAATGTCAAAAAGTCTTTGAAGATCCACTCTGAACATTTTTATATTCAAAAACTTGCTAAATATTTTAAACATGCCCAGGAACAGCCACGTATTGCTCAAGAATGATCCTTATATTTAATAATGCAGTGCACCTACACTATAAAACTCTTTGTTATAAGGCTACTTTTGATATATGGCTATCTTAATCCCTTGCCACCTGCACTGAAGTCTGTCTAAATACCCACTTTATGACAACTAGCTATATAGGCTTTGCCATATGCAGTCTTTATCACTTTAGCATGTGCTTGACTTTGAGCATGTGAGTAATCAACATCAGTGAAACTTAAGCATAGGCTGAAGTGCTCTGTTGGATAGTGATGAAATTATTCATGTGCTTAGAGTTAAGCACAAGCCAAGACTTCATTAGTATTGTTCAACGAATTGCACATGGATTCAACCCTACAGTCTGTAACTAGGCATAATTTTCAGGGTTGATGGCTCAAGTATAATTTTTTATCTTTACATTGGTTGGTAAATACGGTGTACATACTGAGGTGAGACATCCAGGCCGCAAGTCCTGAGCAGTCAATAGTAGCTTCAAGGTTGCACTAAAGTCAAACAAATACTGCCACTGGAGTTCAGACATGAGACAGGTTTGTAGGGCTGGATCCTACCGAGACACAGGTGTATAGGTTCAGAAATATTGATTTGAAAGCTAGGAAGGACCGTGAAATTAAAGAACGAGATGACTGGGATAAATCTTAAGCGTTACCCTTGTCCCATTCCTGACCCAAGGGATGTCCATATGTATGCCTCCACTCATATCTACGGCAGATGCTTCATTATCCCACTTCAAAGGCCAGATGGAGAGCCTACAACCTTTCCAAAGTCTACCTCATTCCTTCTCTCCTTTACCATCATGAAGGTTCCCCAAATGCCTAACCTAAATCTTTCTTCCTGCAATTTAAGATCACAATATTTTGTCCTACCTACATGCACATGAAAAACATCAGAAACAATTTAATCTGCACCTCACATAAGATATCATCCAGCCCAGTGATTTGCAGTTGAACCACTTCATGTCTTTTAGCACCCCCTTCTCCCAACTCGATTTGGAAATGCCAAGTTAGAGAGAATTCACCATGTATCGGAGTAGTCTGTAGCAGTGGCTGACTATCTTCAGTATTAAAAAACTGTCGTCTTTCCCATTCAGATTGCTGGGTTCAACTGCCAACCATTAGATCTTGTTATGGTTTTATGTGATAGATTAAAAATCTCTCTAGTGTCTTCTCCCTAACCAGGTAATTATAAACTATAAACTTACTGAACACTCCGGCCTTTTCTGCATATTATGACAAAAGACGGTCTTTTCCAGAAATATTAAAATGTGTTCCCTCCATTGCTGCGTGACAGATTATGTTCTGTTCAAAATGTCAAAGCAATAACGCGCTTTTTTCTCTTTCATGAACACCACAAAACAAAGCTAAACTCAGATCTTGCCTCCCAAATTCTGCCCTTACAGGGGGCAGTGAGAAAAGACAGGTCGGTTTGCCCAGCTCAGAAGAGTAGCCTGGGTCTGTGGACATTCCTCCCACTGCACCAGGCAGCCTGAATCCCCCGCCTTATCTGTCCTCTGCAGTCTGACTTGTATCAGTTAGCAATACGCAGATCTTCCTTGCCCAGCTGGCACATGACTTTCTATATACCCTGAATGCTGAGTGCCTTTGCTCTGGAGATAAATTTCCCTCAAAATATCCTCAGTTATTCTGGATACCATCAAACAATAATCAGTGTGAGATAAGAACTGTTGAGAATTCATTATTTTCTGCTGGGCTACAGTGACATCCAGTGCCTTACGAATCCTCCCCTCAGCATGCCTGAATAATTCCATTAGCTATAACAGAGAATGAACTCCCCTCCCTTTTTAGTCACCCACCCATAACCCCTGCCAGGACTGCGGTGAGGACCTGCAGTCAGGGACACATAACCACTGCCATTCTTTACCTCTAGCAATACTTTCCAGATAATGTTTCTGGTTCCCTTTACAAAGTTACAACACCAGCAATAAAAATGTTAAGGAATTTTAATGCTGCTTTACTGCACCTTTAGAAGTTCAGGAAAAGTAGAAACTTGCAAGCTTTAAAGAAAGGACATCTTTTATTGTAGCACTCAGGAACAGACATGTATCAGGTTCCTGCAATCTTTCCACCAATGTTACTCTCTTCTCCACCACTCGATTTTTAATGAGCATTTAAATAATTACTCCTTGTTATTATGATGGTTACTCTAATAATACCAATAAAGGTAGCATGGATGCTCCATAAAAAACACACCTTTAATTGAATTATTATTAAATTAAAATGCCGTAATTGAGAACACTAGTTTAACAAGTCTCCTTATAAGACCAGCTGACATTAAAAAGAAGAGCATTAAATACTGGGAAGATTTAGTGTTTCATAGTGAAGAAAATACATGGTTATACGTGGTTTGACAGGTCACCTAGACAAGGGCCAAATACTTTCCAGGTGTCTGCAGTGTAGATCTGCAGTGTGAATTATATCGGTTCATACCCAATGCTTGATTGGGTATGCAAAAATATCTCTAATACAGGTATTTCTGCCGAAGAGGTTTTTTAAGCTGTATTACCACTCTAAATTATCCAAGTTAGCAAGGACATTTACTTACATATGTTTATGACTGAATAAACATACGCTGAGCACACCCAATATCGAGAGTTTTACCCTCCCTACACTCCGTGGGCTGTTTGGAAGCGCTGCTACCTCCACTTCAGAGGACCTGACAGTCTCAATAACAAAAGAGAGAAGTGTAAAGGAGGGTCCAAACCTGGATGAGGATCACCACTGCCAGTCCAATGCCAGTCAGTAGTTTTAAACACCAAACCCAAAGGAACCATTTCTCTTTATACCTCTCTTCATTTTAATTTTTTTCGATGGCAACACAAGCTGAAGATGTGAAACAAGCGCAACTCCTCTATCCATCCCCAGAGCTAACACAGTGCATCTATCCCTACACTGCCTTGTCTAAAGAAAGGGCTCGAGAGACTCTTGCAGCACATGCTGCTGAGGGTGATGAGGACTATCACCAAGAATTCATAAAGTAAGCATCAACTGGCAACTAAAGTTGGTGTTTTACGACTTAGGAAGACGCCTGCAGTCTCACAACCTCAGCACCTCCAATTCTCCACTCAGATAAACAGCCACTCTCTCTTGTAAAGCTCAGCCGACCTGAAGTACATCTCAGTCAAGAAGAGGAGATGAAGGTTTAGGTGCAAGAGCCCAAGCATGAGGGGCCACAGAGCCTGTCATCATCTGGAAATGGGGAATCTCAGGATGAGGTCGGTGAAAGGAAAGAATGTGACAAGGAAACAAAAATGAAACGTTTTTAAGAGGCGGATAGAAAAATAAGGGTGTCTGAAGAAAGGAGGAGAAGTAACCGAGAACTGTTACTTCTCAGTAACAGAATCCTGTTTCCTCCCATACTAGGCCCTGTTCTCTTTTTCTGCCTTGCCTCTTGAATACCCTATCTCCTCCAGTGCCATCTTCAAACAGAAGAAAAATCACGACTTCATGCAATTTTCTTCTCCCACACGCTGCCTGTCTGTTTTACAGCTTTCTCCATCCTGTTTCTACCTTGACTAGTGAGATTGCAAGTTCTCTACAGAGATTATGCAAGAAGCTTTATGCCAAGAAAACCTACAAACCCCACAAGACCCTCTCATTCTCAGCACTGATTTTAATTACTGATGCAAATATTCTCGAGAGCTTTTTCTACCTGTTGAAAAAGATCTACAATAGCACTGGTTGACACCAATATTAAAATATATTAATATTACACTACTATTAGTAATGTACTACTAATTCTTTCTATGCTAAAGCCAACTGCCAAACTCTTGTCTTTGGTGGATTAAATGCTGCCCCACTTCTGGGAGCCTGTTTTATTTTCTGAAGCCATTTGTGCTTTTTAGCAGTGTTCCTTTTCTGTTAGGCAGGACTGCAAATTGTCTGTTTATCATTCTTGTAATAATAAATATCTTTTTTGTCAAATGAACTATTTTATCAGACGAGTGGAAAACCAAACAGAATAATTACTAATCACATAGTTGAGAAGTCAGACTGTCATGCTGTCTGTCTACAGCCAATCCTTTCATAATTCCAAGAACAAAGAGCATGAATCCTTGAAAGATTTAGAGATATCAATCTGATACCTTAAAACCATACTCTTAGCCAAACTCTGATTTGAATTACCCTGCTATGAATTCAAAGTAGCTCCAATAACCACCACTGCAGACTTCAAATTTTTCCAGATAAGCTATACCAGGTTATCACAAACAAGGATCTTAACTAGGCTTATATGAATATACCAAGTTGTGCTTACTTTTTTTTTTTCATTAAACTTTCCCCAGAAGCACTTTATATGTCCTCTCTGGCATTTATACTTACAAAAAAGGAGACTGCAGGCAGACTACAGCCATGCATAACACAAACAGATGCTTCCTGCTTCTTAATGGACACAGGCGACCTTTGGCTGAAGATGCAGCTTGTGTTCAATAGTCCCATTTTCTGGGAGACTTAATCATACCTCAGATCTGTACTGCCAGATTCACATAAATGAGCCAAATGCACAGCTCAGTTTAATTTCTAGTGCATTATAAAATGGCAATATTATATTTTTAGGTATAAAATGTCAATAGTCATTTTGGGCAACTTCCTTCTGGATGTCCAATTTCTTATTCCTTAAAAGAGTTTGTGGCTTACTGGAAGTTAATGTTCAGCCTACAGAAGTATAAGAAATGCCTTTACTCAGTGCAGAAAAAGAAAGAAAAATGCTTAGCAAAAATTGGAACCCACAACACAGAGATTTTGACCCAGAAGCACTATTAAAATGGAAGATAAAAAACATGTTTGTCATCTCTGAACACCTTCTTCTAATTGGTGTTAAATTCTAAGATACAAAGGCAATTTATAACGCAGAGAAAGGGAGAAGTGTGAAAAGTAAGGAGCAAACAGGAAAATCAATATTAAAAGATCAATAGTGAATGAGTTAACTTTTAAATTAGCCCTTTGTGATACAAGTTTCAATTGACTCCACCTCTAGCATCTAAACAGCTTTGTGTCTTTTAGTTAGTTTCTCTGAACCTAAGACATCAGCTAGCAGACTGAAAGGATGCTTTACAAATCTGTTGTACAAAACAGTGAAAACTGTCGGTGAAATCGGGGAATGTAATACGGGGGGGGAAACGTACCCACTCGTAAGATGAAAAGACCATAGGACTACCCATGGCTGGTGGTTTAATATATAGGATCCCATTTACAGCATTCATGAAAAACCCTTGTACTGCTCAAGGACACTTTTAGGCCTTTTCTTTGCATAAGGTATTCAAATGCATCTGAAATAATGTCAGTCTTTTCTACAACATATGAAATATGCCAGCAGCTTCCCTTTAAATCGGTTTCCTGTAAGTAGTTTTGTTTGAAAACTGGCAAGGGCTGGGATTTTTTTTTTCCCACAGACTTTTCTAAGGTGCCATTTTCTCATCTTACAAGCATGAATTCTCAGTAATCTGAATAGGATCTTAAAGGAGGATACATAAAGGAAATTGTCCATGTCATATAATGGAAAAATAAAGAGTAAATTAGGAAACAATAAAAAAAGCCAAAGGGTGAAAACAAATTTTCCTGTTTTTTTCCCCAGGAGTACTTCAGTCTGTTTTACTACAACTATTTCTTAAGGGTATTAGGTGCCTATTCATAGTTAGTAAATGAAATAGCATTTTTGTTTTAATTCATTGCTTCTTTAACAAATGCTAACTCCCATCTCTGCTTCTTTAAATCCACAAAATCTCCACATTCAATCCTAAGAAGTATTATAAAGGCTGTAAATCTTGTTTTAATGGAATGTACATTTAGCTATGAGGAGATAATTGACGTTATGGAGGGCCTAGATGCTGAATTATATAGGTTATCTAATACAAAGGGGACTCATTACCGAAGCACTACAAACAAGTAGTAATATATGTATATTGTTCTGAGTGGCGTTATAGCAAAAGTGTTCGGGTCTGCAGGGATTTATAAAACACAAGAAAACAGCAGACATGCACTTGTAAATTTGTCTCATTTGTCTCTGAAGTTAAAGGTTATTCCCTTGATCTGAATTTGTAATAAAAACATGCTAGACTAAGGTTTGTAGAGAATGTTTGAATATGTAAATTGTGTATAATGATAGGCAATTATAGGGTAAAAACTGGACCTTATGAATGTTACAGAATTGCATGGAGCATCAAAGTATTTTCCTTCAGATGAAATATTTATCTTTTATGCATGTTATAAGCACTTTTTCAAAGGTATTCAGCAACCTATTTCAGTGGAGAGTTGACAAAAATCAAACCATTATAACCAACTAAGACTGTGGGCTTATGCACAGGAGAAGCCACAGCTTTTTACAAAATATACATAATAAATCTCTTGAACTAATGGTTCCGGAGAGGGATCCTCAAGGACAAGTTCCACTGATTTTCACTCCCTTAGATGAAAGCTGGTCAGATGTTTCAGGATTTTTTTTTTAAGAAGATGTGGGGGTGGAAGTGTGGGGAGGGAGACAGGGGAGAATAACTAGGTAAGAATGTGAATTTTCTTGGACTGATTCAATGAAGTCCCATTTCCCCTTCAGTTCGCTGGCTGCAGTTTTCAGGGAATAATGTAAAAAAGAAAAAAAAAAAAGGATGCTGCAGCGAGATAGAAAGGAGTAAAGCCGGGAGATGATACTGTAGTTTATGCTACTGAAGATAAGGTTTTCTCCTTCTCTGAGCACGACAGTCTGTTCAGGTTAACCAACTGCAGTGTTAGAATAACTCCAGCCGACTTGTCACAGAGTACAAAAGTCATCAGCAACTGAATGTTCTTTTCTGCACCGCAATTAAGACGAATCAATACGACGTGCCACAAATGGTATTTTACTCTCAATAAGAACTCGGGCTGAGTTTATTCAGAATATTTTAGCGCTTCCCCAGGGGATTTTGGTCCGACGCAGATGGCAAATAAAGTACTCAGCCTAGGGCTAGAGCACATTATGCTAATTCTAATGTCAGATGTACTTTAATATACAGCTCTATTTAATCACCCCATTATTTCACATTTCCATATGAAAAACCTGCGGCACTTCTGCAGAGCTTTCACTCTGCGACAATGCCAGCTTCCTTCAACTAGCTCACTGCGAAAGAGAAAAGAAGACTGGTCATTCTCGCCAGTCAAAATGTTACAGTTTCAAAGTTTCAGTATTCCTGAATTTAAAGTGGGTCTTCCAGTGCAATTAGCAAATCGCTCAGCTAGAATGCTGATATGTACAAAATGCTAAGGAGGTGTGATTAAAAAAATAATAATAATAACAGCCCTCCCTCTCTACCTCATCCGCTCGTGCGCACAGACGTAGGCAGGCACACGTCTCAAGTCCGCCTGCAGAACAGTAATAATAAAAATAAAGAAAATATTTTCATAGTGCAATTCAACCAATACTCTCAACACTTGTCACCAAAACACGGCTATTCCCGGCTGCATGGCTTCCGTTACTCAGAACAGACATGGCTGGCACAGCTGCCAACGTACAGATGTCTCCGAATAAAACCTTCCTTGTGTATCAATAATTTTTGCCTGCAACAAACTACACCTCTAATTAGGTTTAGAAGCCACACACCTTCAGCATGGGCCACTATCCAAATTATCTGCAAATTTACCTTGATGCCACATCTCTGGCGACCACAGAACTTGAACCTATGGACCTGAAGGTAAAATGATTCAAAAGTGGATTTACGCTGAAAGGAACGAAGGAAAAAACTTTGCTGTGGAGCTGTTTTTCAAGCATGTAGGCTCTTGATGCGCAGATAAGGGAAAGCAGAAGCAGCCCTTGGAGCACCTCTTCAGCATCCAAGCTTTCCCTTCAGCGTAATGCTGTGAAGGACCCTTAATTCAGCATTCGTGTACAGTCACCAGTGAAATGAGTTTCGTGGTCTCAACAAAACCTTCCCCCAGTTTGGCATAATTGGGGCTCCATGACAACTAGCACTGCACATCAGGGGGAGCCAGGTCAGGACTGGATTATACCGAGCTGCTATTAGAAGAATGTACAAAGCTTAAGTCCATCACTTTTTTAATCATTGCATTAAACATACACCATATTTCACAGAAAAAGATCTGTTTAGGAAAAGACCTACTTTTCCCTCCTCCAACCACCCAATCTGCATCCTTTAAAAATTGTTCAGCAATGCATGCAGCAGCCAGCACCTGGGGCCAGATCTCACCTGGTTTCACTGTTATGCATCAACATTTAAAGATACAGAACTGAGCTGCTGTGCCTTGACACGGCATATGCCACAACTTCCATGTCCTAATTTGAACACAGCCGATGCTATCCCTCACACTCAAGGCAGAAATGCTTACATTTTCAAGCTTTCTTGTATTTTTTATATGTCTGTATGTGTGCGTGTGTGTGTGTACATATATACACATATACATATTTATATATGACTTGCTCTCTGTAAGACTGGCTATTAATACAGCACTATGCACAAAGGAGAAAGGGGGCTGAGTGCAGGTTAGAGATCTATCCTTCCCCAGCTATTCCGGCTAGACCTTCAAAAACACGGCTTCGTCTTGGGAGAAGCAGATACAACAGTTTCACCCTACTGGAAGTTTTGCCTGAATGGGAAGTAAGAGCACAAGTTAATTTCATAAATCAGAGCAACTTTAAGATTTGTTAAATAGAGAATATTTCACCCTGAATATGAGTAGTTAAAATTCAAAAGAAGAAAAGGAAATGAATGTTTAATATCCCAATACAAAGCCCACCAAAGTCAGTATGAATCTTTCCACTGGCTTCAATGGGCTCTGGTTGAGGGTCTTCTTCCACACTGGGATTTGTTAGTCTCAAGACACTGTCTTCAATGTAGGGACAAATCCGGTTTGTGGTGGTGTAGTTAAGAGAACTGAGTTCACAGCAGCAATAAGCCTACAGAACATAGTTGTAAATATTTTAGAGGAATAAACGGAGATGTATCTTGTAAAATATCTTTAGTTAAAAGAAAAACAGTTGAAATAGGAGAAATACATAAACTGAAATTAATCCTTGACAATTCTGTTTCTTTTCCTTATGCTGATGTTATGTTGGAGTTTGGAAGTAAAAAAGGATAATAATAATTCTCCATAGATCTATCCTATTTCTTTAGCTTACTTTACATAAACTGACTGCATTCTTAAACTCTTGTTATTAAGAATTCTTTGAAAAAATTGCAGCTGAGACTAGCAAAACGATTTTTTAAAATAACATATTTATTCTTGGCAATAAACAAATTTGTCGAATCCCATTCAATTTCCATCCTTACGGAAATTTTTTGAATGCCAGAATGTCTGCAGACACATGTTACACTAAAGGGTTCCTACAGGACTCAAAAGTCCTGTAAAGGAAAATCCCAGACTGGGTGAACAAAGAAGCAAAACAAGCAGAAGCATTAAAAGTCTAAATATGGGGGGCAAGGGGGAGACAAGGGCAGGAGGAAGGTATAAAATACTTAAGATGAAAAATAAAACGCATCAGTTACAGAAGCAGATATCTTGGGGGTTGCTCTACATTAAGCAGTTAAAGTGCAATCTATGACTATGAAGTTGCAAAAGATGAACCTCTAATCATACTTCCTGAAGTGCAAAGATAACACAAATTTTGCTCCTTAAATAGGTGGTGGTTTATGCCACTACAACACTGCAGAAAATAATACCAATGTTGGCTTAAAAGAAGAGCCTAAAAACTTCCTTTTTTGTTTCTATACAATCCAGATTGATCACCTAAGAGAAGCATAATTAAACAATGCTAAGCATCCCAACCCCTTTGAGAATGTGCCGCTGAAAAATATTTTTAGAACAATCACTGTAGTAATTCTTCTTAGTTGTAGAAACACTCCAAATCAGAAAGTCAATTTTTCCTCTATTTGCAGAAGTGTGCTGGTTTTCACTGGAAAGGCGCCTGTGTTTTGTTTGGCTGCTGTTCATATACTGCCTTGGCAGGATTTCCTTGGATTGCTTACAGTGAACATTGCTCTTGCATACAGTAGCACTCCCATTTTAACCGTCCCAGCCACACGTTTTCTAATAACACACGGAGAGCTGCAAAATCCCTATAAGCACAGCTCTTTAAAGCAGCAACAGAAGGGGGTGGGGGCGGAGGACCGGAGCGGGGGGAGGCTCTGCCCGTTCAAAATCCAGCGCTGCAAACAGAGGATAGTCCTTTTAAAAAAAAACAACCAATGTGAATTGTGTTTAAGGAGCAGCTTTCCAGGAAAAGAAAAAAACATCTCCGAGAAAAGGGCCTGATTCAGCTGATTCACCGAATCCGATCTGCGCTGGCGGGGCGCCGAGCCTCACTGAATTGGGTCCGTTTATTTTCTTTTTAATTTTCCTCCCCTTCTGAGGGGCACGCAGGTAACTCAATAATTCCTGATATTACCTTGCGTGTTTGAGACCCTGCACCTGAGCCTGTATTCCTCGTGCATCCCAATTTTCCGGCCCGTCAGGAGCAGGCTGGAGTGCCCGGGGAGCACAGGGCTCCACTGTGGGAATCAAACGGGCAGGCAAGATGAAAGAGGAGGACATACATCTCGCTGAAATAGTCGCAGGAAACAAATGCAGCATTTCTACCTACGGCTGCGAGAGAGAGAGAGAGAAAGCCAGTAACAAAACCGTTATTCAGCTCCGTGCCCTTTACAAATAGGACTGACTTGTTAGTGGACAGCTGCGGCTCAGCCCCCCTCCACGCCATTCCAACTTGCTGCCTTTGCCACCCTGCTTTTGGAGATCGACAGCAATTTGCATCTCCATGCATCTCATTTCTCGTTAAGTAAGTTGATTAATTTGGGCGAGGGAAGTTGTCATTCAAAAAA
>VYXH01012573.1:28133-71789 GCA_013397275.1 Burhinus bistriatus | reverse complement strand
ACCAAAAAAACCCCCCGAAATTTCCCCTGGCATTATTTTCTGCCTTTCAAAATTCGCTGACCTCCCCCCTCACCGGTCCAGCCCCCACTTCACACCTCTCTTTCTCCCTGCCCCTTTCTCCCCCCTTCCCGCTCGCTCCCTCCCTCCCTCTCCCTCTTTCTCCCTGTTGTTTACAAAGGTTTCATTATGTTTTCAACTAATCAGAAAGGCCTACTAATACACAATTAACATGTGACTATAAAAAAAATAGCTTCCAGAAGAAGGAAAAGTAATTAAGTAGAGAATGCTTTTCAGTAAGTGCTCGCTTTAACCCATCGTCAGAGAACAGAGTCTAGGTTAGTCCACAATGGATGGAACAGATGCCAAGGGCGAAATGTTAAAAGCAAATAAAAAAGGACATTATTTTCTTTGGGAATAATAACTATCAATGCCACAAAAACGAACATCAGACTGCAGTTGTTTTTATCTGACCTCCTCCTCTTTCCTCCACTTTTCTAAAGTGCCTTTTCTGTGTGTTTCATTAAAATAAATACAAAAATAAAGGTATCGTTTATTGCATCTTTGCTTCCAAGGTGACAGGAAACTAAGTAGTGAGCACCACCATCGAAGTGGCACAATGCTGTCAGTTATTAAAAAGATTTTACTTTAAAATACTTCAGGCCTGAACGTACACATAAACTAAGCTCCCAGGAAAGTTGGTAGGAATTCTGCCCAAGCAATGACAAGGGGTGTCGAACCCTCTGCAACTTGTGCTGTGTTATCACAACATATAGGAACTACAGGAGACAGTTTTGAAGGCTGTAGTGTTTGCAGCACTCCAGTTATTAACTTTGGATCTATCTGCTGAGACTGTCCTCAGCCTGAGAGTTGCCACACTGAGGACACTAGCATATTTATAACGTACACCACGTATATACGTGTGTATTGGGAGGGAGTAAATTAAAATGTTATCTAAATATATTCAGCCTTTTTTTTTTTTAATCCAGGGATTGTCAAAATATGTCCAAATGCTCCCTGTGTTCTTGATGCATTCAGCCGACCTCCACAGCAAAAATGGTTCCCCTTGGAAAAATATATGTTCCTCTCGATGTCTGTCCTTGGAGTGGAGCGTTTGAGATATTTTTTATTTCTGTTCCCCTCCCTCAAATGAATTCTAAAACAAACAGACAGTTAGTTCTGTATTTTGAAAACCAAATTCTGCAAGGAGCTCAGTGTTTTCAGCAAGACGCTAAACACCACTTTGGTTCCACTGACATCAAGGGGGAGCTGAGGGGTGTTGAGAGGAACAGGTCCTCCAAAGTCACAAAGGACCACATGCAATAACAGCTCCTTTTCCTTACATTCCCCCCCCCGCAATGAATTTATATTCCAAACTATGTATCATATACAGAGTATTTTTTACTATCCAAAATCCCATTAGTTTCATTGGCACTTTAGGTAATAAGATTTGCATGGTAAAAATTCCATTTCTATTAGATTGGGTCCATAGGACTCACCAGCCTGATATGATTGTCAGAGGAAAGGGAGGATCTGTGGGTTTGTTACAATATGAGGATTTGTCCACACAGAATTTGGCACCAGTTTAATCAAAAGGACTCACTTTAACCAGTGCAAACCCCAGTGTAGCCTCTATTTCTGTCAGCTTAAAACTGGCTATATCAGGAAATTTCTCACTGCAAATTTATATAGGTATACTAAAACAGGTCAGCTAAACTAGGGTGGCAATCAGTTAAAACAATCTATACCCTGAAGTATTCTGGATTATCTGCCTGAAAAACACCTTTAGCTAAACTAGTGGAAGAGGGTGTTCAGGCCAGACCCAAATGCTACATTGGCTTCACACAGGAAGCCTGTAAGAGAAATTATAACATCCTGAGCTGGAACCTCGAGGTCTCTTTCAGGACAGAGTGAAATCAGTGAGATCCCATCAGCCAGACACTACTGCTCTTGCTCATCTTGCTCATTTTCAACCATGGCCACCAGCAGAAGCTTAGGGAAAGAGCACGTGAATCAAGGCAGAAAAAAGTTCACAGGTAGACCCTATCCAGACCTCCCAGCTCCTAGCAATCAATGATTTAGAGTTTTTCAGTGCCAGGGGTTGATCCAGACCAGATTAGCATTTTTATTAACCACCCAACAAATCTTCCTGATTTTGCCTAGTCCTTTTCGGAACCCATTTGTTACTTTTAGCCCCTGCAGCAATAAGTTCCACACCTCCGTTCGGTGAGAGTAAAAAACTGCATCGGCTTTAGGTCTGCTGCCTGACTCACGGGGCATTTAAAAGGGACACTTGCACTGCCAAGTGCAACCTGAGTGTGCCACGGCAGCAGACCATTGCAAAATACTCCCTAGTGATACAGAGAGCAAAGTCACACTCTCTGCTTTTACACAATTCTTACTTCAGCCAAATCCTTACCGATTCCACAGGAGACTGACTTCTAACTAACAGCAGATGGAAAACATCAGGATTGGGCATGAGACAGATATGGCAGCTCCATCCCAAACCATCCTTCTTTTAGTTTGCTCTTGATTTTGGATTGACTGAATAGTTCCTTGTTCTGTTACTAGTCTAGGTTTAACATCTAATTTAGGTTTAAATGTCTCAAACAAAGGAGACATATTTACCAAATGCTAGGAGATGGGTTTATAAGTACTTTGCTGAAACTTGGCATTTTTCCACCTCTTAAGAACACTCTACAGCCTGAAAATCAGTCATGGTCTGGAATTTTTTCCTAATGCTTATTTCACACGTAGTTCAGTTTACCTATTATTCATGGCTATAGCTCTCATTCTGAAAATGCACCTGGTGCATAGCATCAAGCCGGTAACTGAAGCCCCACCTGCTTCATGGACTTCATAACCTCACTCCAAACCTTCTGGAAATGGGGGGCTAGAGGGGGTGTCATACTACTGAATCACCCCCAATGTTCCTTGTTACTTGAGACATTCCAAACCTGCCTGGATGCCATCCTGTGCAACCTGCTCTAGGTGAACTTGCTCTGGCAAGAGGGTTGGACTAGATGATCTCCAGAGGTCCCTTCCAACTCCGGTGCTTCTGTGATTCTGTGAATCATATTCCCTCTACCTGCTCCTTATTTAACTTCCTCATATATTTTTACTTCTTTTCATTTTTCTCTATGAAACAACCCTGCCAACATTTTAATCACTTTTGTTTTTCTTCTCTGAATTACCTCCACTTTGACAACATCCTGCAATTAGCAAGGTGCACAGAATTATACACAGTCTTGGGTCATTGTTCTGTGGAAAAATAGTTTCCCATTTAGTCTTACTGTGGATCAGGTTCTGACTTCAAGAACACCCTGAGATGGTGAAACTGAGGACTGAATTTGGCCCGCGTGTATAACAAAGGCTGACTGTAGTGTACAAATTGAGAAGTAAGGGTATTTTCCACCGCTTGGTGTCATTGTGCCTGGATCAAGCAGCGATCAAGAGCCTTCCCTCCTCTACGACCCCTGAGACCGGCAGATGGAGCTGGGTGATGGAGGGATTAATTGACAACCTTCAGTCTGGACTGGTTTGCCTTTATCAATCTCAGGCAGATGCTTAACTCTACTGAGAAGTTATTTTCTAACCAAAACATCATGGCATGCCAGATTTACAAAAAAATGCAATTGAGGGATATGGGATGCAAAGCAGAAAGAAGGGCCCTGGACATACACAGAGCAGACAGCAATCAGGCTGACTTATAGCCAGAGTTTGGCGGGAGGCGCCAGATAAGCATCCAGGAGTGTCTGACAGGGGACAGATAGTGAGGATGCCAAGGAATTGTTTGGGGGATCCCACTGGGGTATAACAAGAAGGAATGGGATTTAATTGGGCCAGTGACAGTGTAGGCTGATTATCAGGAAAACGTTTCCTAACTCTGAGGCCGGTAAATCCTTAAGAGGAGCCCCAAGCCGGCGGCGTCTCAGACGAGGAGGAGCACTTGAGAGTACATGACAAAAATAATGTCGCATTGCCAGAGTCGGGGCAGCATTATGAAACAGGCATTTTCTGCTTTCTAAATTTACAGCCGTGATTCACAAAAATGAATCGGGTTGCTCCAAGTACCCCATTTAGAAACACCGGACTCAGTGTGAGCTGCACACACCCCCTCCAACCTCAACGGAGGCTGTGCCGTATGGGAGCCTCGGTGTGCTCCAGAAATGAGTGTTATCAATATCAGTCACCGAGAGATCAGGTCAAAACTGTTAATATCTCATCAGTCACGCGAACTGCGTCTCTTTCCCAGCACACACCTACAGATTTATTATTAGGGTACTTCAGCTCTTTTGTATTTTTAAATCAAGCTGATTCACATACTTTAATGTTCAATACACAATTAAAAATATATGACAATAAAAGGTTTTTTCCTAACTCATTAGGAAATACATATGATATATATTTATAAATTACATATTATCATCTTTTTAGACCTAATGATGTGTGCTTTCTCAGGCAAGATGACCTGTTACTCAGACTAATTGATTCCATTTCATATCTACAAGCACAAGGTATTTTTATCTAAGCTTGGTCATTTGGCTCTATCCATAAAACATGTTCTTTGGGTTTTGCTGGGAGGGGGATGGTGGCAGGGAAAGAAGATTGAATGCTTGAGTCAATATTTATCCCTTTGTCAAGATGGATGAGGAATGGATAAATCTGGTGTATACGCTTCGTCTACTGAACTTGGCAACATGGACTCTGCTCAGCAGACCCATCAAAGTCAACAAATACTCTCCCAATTAAGTAACAGTGAATGCCAGGTACCAGACACACGGAGAAGTCCTGACTCTTTCAGTGAATACCATGAACTTTCACGATGACAAAATGAGCCGCCCTATTCACTCCCCCAAGAGGTGAGATAAACACTCAAGGTCGTTGAAGTGTGGGGAGAAATAATAATACAATTTTTGAGATAGCAATTCAAAAATGTCTGTTTCTAGAGCCACTTCTTCCACCAAGGAAGATCCCCTACGTCTAGTGGCCTATTCTTCCAAGCCCCAATGCACGCACAATTGTTCTCAACTGCACTCTTGTGTTTGAAAAAAGAAATTGGAGTAATGCATAAACCTTGCCTTCCTGAAGACTAAAACGGGACAGGGGCATGAAAGCTCCCCTAATTCTCTAGCTCTCAAAGCATGAAAAGGGACTTGCATCTTTTTATTCTTCAAATCAAAGAGAGCTTAAATCAAAGTGGTCACTCCTGCTTCAGCCTATGGGCCTGACCTTCCTCGGAGATTCGGAGCAATTTGTCACATCTCCTGCACAGTGTGGGGTGCTCTGAAAACACAAAGCACAGACCAGTGAAGGCTGGAGCCCTATTTCACATGGCTCCTCACTGCCAGTTCCCCCTCCCCTGAGTACACCAATGTGTTTGTGTCAGGTTTTGGAGCTGGAGGCTCACTGTATGCAGACGAAGTTCCTCTGCACCTCGGCCATGCGCTGCCCCCCTCACAGCCATCACCAGCTCTGCAAGGAGGAAAGGCTGTGGCCATGGCATGCACAATTTCAGCAGGACGGGGCAAAGCTGGGAAGGGGCATGGGGACCATGAAAGGTAACCAGAGGTACAGCCTGCAACAAAGCCACGGGGCTCTGACAAGGAAATCCAAATGGCTGCGAGGGTGACATCTGAAAGCTGCCTATAGAAAAGGACCATGAAGCTCCATTGAAGCTACAGGGAACTAGGGATCTGAATTCCTCCCTTCAAATCTCACTCTGTGATACGCATACTCCATTCCTATCTTTTTCTCACTAATTATCCTTCCCTCATTTGCCAGCTTCCCCTTTGTTTTACCTCCTATTATCAAGCTCTCTTCTGGTGGCTTCTGTTTAATTTTTCCACTGCTGAAGTACCAGTCGGAAACTAAGCAGACCAAATTTTGCCCTATTGTAAATCTACCAGAGCCTTTTACCGGAGATAAATGTAGCCCTGCCGACACAATAGGGTATAACAGAGTGGCATACGGAGAGATCTGATTTTCATTACTATAAGGATACAGACAATGCAGTTACGTGGTGATTATTATATAACACACACCTTTCTAATGGACAAACAGGAGTCAAACTTGTGCACTTAAGTAATAAAAGGTTTACAAATGGGCCTCTTCTATTAATGTAAATAGTCTTCTGTATTTTATTAAGAGCCATCTACTGTACAGTGCACTGAGCTAACAAGCAATCTTCAGTTGCCACCTCGCGTGTCTGCATTGCATAGTACAATTCCTCCTAGATAAATATCTCGAGAGAAGCAGGAAAACAATTAAAACTAGAAGGTAATAAATGATGAAGAAGCCTATGAGCAGCAAGCTGGCCCTCTTCCCAGTCTTCATTCATGCATCAAAAAATCCCATAGCTCTGAGTCTTTGAGAGGGCAGCTGGGCAGTAGGGATGTCCACAGTAATATAAATGGGAATTAGATATGATCGAATGTGCTCATTGCATTTTCAACAGCACATGTAATCTTCTCCCCTCTTCCCTCCAGTTCCCCCACCTCTCACCCTGCTACCAGAATAGATGACAAATGATCCTGTAACCAAGCAACTGGGCAATTGAAGAGTTTCAAAGTTCCAGTACATGATAGTTTAGCTATGATCATTTGGGTGATCAGGCTCTGACTGGAGACGCCATCCCTATTTTCTGAGTTAAATACCTTTGCTCTCTCCAAATAGCTTTACCCTAGCAAGGGTTTGCAAGGGTTGGTGGAGGTAGAATTTTGTCCTCAGAGCTTAGCAGCTCTGTCCATTACTTCTGCTGCTCCCTGACACATGCAAGAGGATGATGACCACTGAGGAAATGAAGATGAAGATGCATGTACTTGACAGTCACCTGCATGGCAGCAATGGAGGCAGCCCAGTTAATACAGCCTTGGTGATACTCCATCAGCGATACCCCAATGAGATTTCATCCCCAGATAGTGAGTGCTCATGCAGAGTCCATCAGTAGGTACGCTTAGCACAGTTTAATCCACCACCATTATTCTATTTCTTTGCATAATGCAATAACATTATTTATAAGAATTAACTCAATGATAACATTTTAAAATACCTAAATCTTTTTTTGTGGGCCTATTCTAACTGCAGAAGCCCTTTCCACTTAGGGATGGATTGTGAGATAATTGATTTTGATGCCACCACGTGCGTCCTTGCTTTAGACTCAGGACACATAACTCACGTGGAGGTCAATTATCTCACAGTACAGTCCCCAGTGGCAGAGTCTATGGCTTAAAAAGATCCTATGCTAGAAAAAGTATACCATTATCATAGGCTGGCATTTGTTTCCAAACAAAAATTTAATGGTAAAATCATGTTTATTGCCAGCCACATATCCAAGTGGATACGTGTGTTTATAAAACATATATTTAATATATAAGAAGTATGTTGGATGTATGACTATTTGTACAGGTATGTCAGTACCTCTCACAACTACAGTACCGTTGATGTAGATGTAGAAAAATATACAGCAAGGATTTTTAACTCTTGCATTGCAAAGAGAATGTCTATAGTAAGGACATTCAGTTCTATCCATTTGAATAAACAAGGCAAATAAACGTCTTTAAAAGAAATGCAGCCCAGAATCTGCTAATTGTTTTTAAACTCTGAGATGTATTAAGCCTTCTCAAATCCTTGGGTATCCTGGCAATATTGAGTCAGCATTCCCATATCATCCATAATTATTAACTAGCCATCACAGATGAAAACTATTAGTAATAAAGCTCGATCCTATTACGTTGACCCAAGATTAAGTTTTCTGGCTGATCCCTGAATGGGGGTGGTCAGACCAGCATTTGTACATCTCCATTTAGCAACAGGGGCCCAGAAGAACATGGCAGTATCCTAAAGAAAACTAGTCATAGGTAACTAAACCCCCCACAAAAGACTTGGCAAGCCACCCTGAGATCACGCTGCCAAATTCCAAAGAGGGGTGAGTGCTTTCCAATCCCCAGGAAGCATTCACATTATACTCTTCGGTGAGGCAGAGGTTAAATCAGTATCAGATAGAGAAAATTGGTGTAATCAGTGGCATCTTTGCCAAGCTGGCATTCTAGGCTGTGCAGTAAGAGGTAGAATGCAGGTAAGGGGATACGGCAGGAAAATCAGTCAACTGGAAAATATCACATACCCTACCCCTTCTTCAGCCCAGCTCCTTTGTGCCTTGCCATAAGGACACTCTTCCAATCTTAGCTTTTAAGTTACAGCCAATTTCTGGCCCCAGGTGAATGTTGAAAGTATTCACACCTTACCACTTACAATTCTGTTTGGTTTTTACCACCTTAAACCCACAGAATATAGCCCCAGCCATTTGAATACCAAGCCTCAAGTCAATGTTAGCCCCAGTGAGAGATTTGCCAGCGGGACTGAGATGTGCCTTAAAGTGAAAACAGTGAAGGAAATTAGGAAAACTATCTTGGGAATATGCATCCCTGGGAAAGTTTAAAGCTAAATGAGACCTATGTTCCTTTTCAAAGTCAGGCTGAAAATCAAAGAGCTTCAAGTAAGAAAACACACTCTTTGGGAAATTAAGAGGTTAGTGCAGTTGGAGTTTTTCATCACTGCTGCTTAGTGTAGGTTTACTGGGCACTTTTAAGTAGAGAAAATAATGTCTAGCAAAGATCATCTCCAACATGGAGAGCTTCAAACCTGGAACTATTAGCATCCTCTTCAGGGTGAATAATTACAATCAATAAATTCACCCTCTTCATCCATGTTAGAATTACTGTGGCCATGGATAGAGCAGATATGCTGGAGGGATCTGGGCAGTAACCATCCCCATTGCACTGCTCTCACTGAATTTACATCTCATTGTATTGGGCAGTGATTAAAAAAAAAAAACAGAACGGCTAAAAAAATTATTAAAAAAAAAAAAGACCACAAAACCAAAAGAAAAACCCCTGCAGATCTCGTGAACTATGGGAGTGCAGGAGGCCAGGTCCCTGTAGAGTCTGGCTGGTTTAATAACACTAGTAAGAAAACAAGAGTGGTAAAAAGAACGATCAGAGTGTTCAAGAGCAGCGAACAGAATATCAATCACAGTGCAACTGCCAAAACACTGCCCGTTCTCCTCCTTGCCAAGACACTAACCCCGAACAATTTGCTGCAGCAAAGGAGCAGATTTAATGAAACAACATGGCCTGAAGGGTTGCGGTGGCAGGAAGCCCGGCAGACCCTCCTATGCGGGATGCAGGCACCGGTGCAGGGCAGCGCATGGGGTCCCACCTCCTCGCAGGGCGCTGATCCCCTCCCCGGATCCGCAGTGTCCCTGAGCAGTCCCCTGCAAGAGGTAGAGCCACAAGCCCACCCGCTCCTGCTCCCTCCACCGTTTCTCCTCTGGAGCAAACCCCAGGGATGCAACTCATGCGCTCCAGAGCTAGGCTAATGTTGGAAATGCTGATGTGAGATGAAGGAGGAGAGGAATGGAGGACGCTCTATTGCTAGCACAGTGGTGTTGGGAGAGACCTCACTCTTCCCTTATGATAACCATTTGGAAGCCTCCACAGATGCTGACTTTGCTCCCCAAAACAGCTCACTGATCTTCAGGAAGACCTATATTTGCAAACAAACTGTCCCTTGACAGGGTGAAAGGACTCAAGCCCAGAGGGCCCAGCCCAACCAACTTGAAACTTTCAGTACCTCAGCTTTTGTCCCAAAATGTGCCCTCCTAAGTTTGAACACAGATGACCAGCATGTCCTATGTCTGCTATTATGATTCCTGCTTGATTAACAAACTGCTCAGTCTCCCTGAGCACGCTCCGCAGCCCTGCACGCTGCATGCGGAGCATCGCGGGCCCATCAATTCAGCGTGACATGAATTCTCACAGTGGAGTGATGTTTTGCACCAGGCTATTGTCCACAAACCATTATTTGTCGAAAAAACAAACAAAAGGAGAACATTGGAGATACTTTTACATGATACTTTTCTGGTTCCTGAAAATGTGAGATAATGAATAAAAATGTTCATTACAGAATTATTCACTTTTCTCCATGATTCACGTCCCAGTAATTACCGTGACCAGCCTAATAAAAACTGCTACAAAACGAAGGTCAACTAGCAGTTAGAAGTGTTCATTTTCATTTCAATGTATTCATCTCTGGCTCCTAATGGCCTCATTTTCTCCTATGCTCTTTAATAAATACCACTGAATTACAGGTTAAATAGCTAAATTAAATTATTGCAATTACAGCGTGCAGAGCACTGAAACTGGTTTACCTTTCCCAGTTCAATTAGAGGGGAAGTTTCAACAGCCTGAGACTCCTGATTGCTGTCAATATTCTGAATCACTAGGAATCCGCACTAAAGGCCAGTTTATTTGGTTACAGACTGGGTAATTTCTACACCCTTCTTCCCTCCTGTATAAAGAGGAATGACTTGAGCGCTCTCAGCTAAAACAAAATGAGGCAATCAAAGTATTTTGGGGGAAAGTAACCACAACGCATAATTGATTCTTTTTGACTGAAGAGGAGGAAGCCTTGAAGTGGCTCAGGCTGAGGGAGAGTATAGGAAACGACAACCTTCCTGCTCTAAAGGAGAGGCAAGTACATTTTAATAAATATGAATGCTTAACCTGCCATCGGCCCACAATTATTTTACATGTACAAATTAAAGATGTTCTTCATTATTTAAATATATTCCAGCATTTGTTGATGTTGCCCCTTCCACAGGCTTAATTATTTAACATCCCTTTATAAGAATGAATATCTTAATAATAAGGACTGTTGGAGGATAAATTTTAAAAAAAAAAAAAAGGTTTGTTTCCAAAAGATCCCAGAGCATGCAGTGATATTTGTTGTGGAAGAGCTCCCCCTTACTTCTTCACTCTCATGTTTGCAAAAAGCTCCAAAAAAAGCTATCAAGGATGGGGGATTCTTTCCTGCGATGATAACAGGACATGAAACACAGGCACACTCAAATACAGTTAGAATGAGAGACTGAAATATTTTGACTGCTCAGTGCTATTGCTATTTCTAGCGTCAAGAGGAAAGGGAATCTGTTTGTCTTCCACCAAAATCCACATGTTCAAAGCCACATGTTCTGTACTGCACTTAAACAGAGAAATGATACTGTCACTGTGAGAAAAGTAAGGTGGACCATGCAGCTAAATCACTCACAGGATTGGATTATTCCTTTTTAGGACACCTACAGGAAGTAGCGTGAAAGGGAGTTACTTTGTGCCAAGTTGAGGAGCCACATTAAAATGTCTCTACAGCCAAAGTAAAAATATATATACTCATTAAGGTAATTGGGAGCGTACACAAAATCCTGTTCTTTTATTATCTCGTCTTTAATATATTTTGCCACTACAAGTATTTAATTCCTCGTAATCAACTGGGTGTAAGCAAGAACAGAACACAGTCAACACACCAAAACAGGGTTGGGATTAATATCAATGTTCAAGAAGAAAACACTGATAGGGACACAACTGTGAATTAAAAATGCTACTGAGTCCTTGCACATGCCACATCAAGGCTGTGGAACACAAATACGATTTTGCCTACTGGATTTTGGGTTAGGGTTTTTTTGGATGTGGATCCTGCTGCAAATAGCCTTAATGAGCCACAATATTGCATTGGTGTTTGTTCTCAGTAGCTTGAGCAGAACTGTGTCCCTATCATATTTTCTACAAATTATAAACTACACTTCTCATGAACTTGGGTGGAGGGACAGATTCTACACGTGAATTACCAAGAGAAGATCAGATCTGCAACGAGGTAACCTACAGTGCGGAGCAGATCCTGAACGTACTTTATAACAATGCAAGAGCTAATTAGTGGCAGCACCTAGAGCCCCGAAGGAGAGGAAAGCACTCTATAGTGCTTTGGGTGACTCAGCAGAGAAAGCCAGAAATGCAAATAAAGAGAAAGTATTACCAGGATCACTATGAAGTCCTGAGTAACGAGTACTAAAGTGCTCGGTGCACATGTGAGTAGAGGAAGAGGATGAGGAGTTCTGAAGGTGTGAATTTCTCAGACTTATCCCTCTAAGCAAACTTGAAAGGTTTGATTCCCCACCCACCCCTCCTCAACCTGAGAGGAGGGTTCAGTTCACATACAACCTTGTGAACTGAACCCTGCAGGGCCTGAACAGTTCTAGCCAAAACCATAGCAATGGAAATGAAGCAAGTGTTTTGTGATGGCTGACAAATTAGGTTACATCTCTTCAATTGTGAAGTGCATCCACTCTACAAGATATGTTTCCACTGCTTTCCTCCCAGATCTAAGAGGGCACCTGTAACACCCCAGTGCTGAGTTACCCACGTCTGGACTTTCAGATCCTATTTGGAATCTAGCTGGGATACACAGGGCATGGAAGAGACAATTGGAAGGCTTTTCTTACGTCTATCACATTAAAAAAGCTCTTTGAGGACAACTGTACCAGCCAAGTAATGTAATCAATGCATAAAGTCCATTGCTTTTCACAGGACACCACAGATCTCATCTTACAGATTTGACTTGCATGATTAAAGTTAAAACAAGTTTGAAGACTGTGGACTACAACTGCTCAGAACCCTTTTACCAAAGATTCTTAACAGTTAAGATGACCTGTGTTAAGAGCTGAGTTTCAGTGAAATTTCATCAGAAAGACTGTGCAAGAGAGAGAAAGGGAGTTGCCTAGTGGTCAGGGACCTCCCCTGGTAGTCATCAGACCCGTATTCAACTCCTTTTGTCAGACAGCAAATGATCTGGGAGAAAGATGCTGAAACAACACTGATACTGACCCAGAAGCCATTGGGTTTGAACCAAAATATCGTGGCTTTGCCTGAAAAACTGAACACACACTTCCATTTCTCAGAAATCTTTAAGTTTGGGTTTCATTCCAGTAGGAAGAAAAACACAATTTGAAACTTTAATAATCGATGCAAAGTGAACATTTGTTATTCTTCTCAATTCTTAGGACACAAATCCTTATGAGAAACACGATAGAAGTCAACAAGAAGTTTCTAGTGGGTTGAACATGCCAGTTTCACACCCAGATCATGTGGGGTTTTTTTCAGAACACCAGTGCTAGCACCTGAAAAAGTGAAGGAAGCTGAATTTTTCTGGGCAATTTCAAGCTTTTATATCACTATGAAGTTCAAGTTTCCTCAGCTAGAAGCCAGGTAGGAAGGAATACTAGTGTATTAGTAACAGACAGTAAAAGGAAACATAAAATGTACTGCTACAATTCCTTGAATTACAGAAACCAATCAAAGCTCAGACAACTTGGAAACACGAGCCAATGCTAACTTCTTCTTGACTCTTTGTTTTACTCTGTGAAGCATAGTTTGTACCCTCTAGGGTGAAGCCTTTATTACACTCCCTAGGGAAGAAACACCAGCTTGCTAAAGTCACTCCTTCTCTTATGGCTGAATTGCCACTCCCTTCTTCAAGGTGAAGAGAAAGTGCAATATCACCATAATGCACTATCGAGATCTCAACAATTTCAAGAGACTCCAAACCAGCTTCTCAGGGCTGGTGGCAAACTGCATTGCCTGAGGGAGGGTAGTGATAAAGTCTAGAGACTTCTCCAGGGCTGACAACTGTATCACAGCAGTCAGATGCAATTATGGACTGGAGCAGCTAGCAGGAAAGGGGATTGACAGTGACCAAGACAGTGGAAAGGCCCGGGAGAAAGCAGGCCAAACATTAGTAATGCAAAGTCAATGCCTAGATTGCTAAATCTATGCGTTACACAAAGGACCTCCTTTGGCAACCGTTACTCAAGATGACTAACGTTTGCTCATGCTGACTTCAATGAAAATTAAGTGCCTGAGAAACTGCTACCTAGGGTGAGGAAGGGTATGTCTACATGGTATTTGGCAGGCTGACAAAGGCTCACCCTGCCTGCACTCCAACCTGGCCAGACGCAAGCCAGCACCAATGCAGAGGACATGTAGCTGTGGTTAGTACAACCCCAAACCCGAGCTAACAAGCCCTGCAGAGGGATGGGGCTGGGGCTCAACATCCTCACTCGCACAGCTGTACGGCTTCCGCTGCAGGGCTGGCTTGTGTCCAGTTGGCTTGAAGCACAGGCAGAACAAGCTCGTGTCTGCTTGCAAAATACCACGCACACCTACCTTCACACAGCTCTGACTTTCACCCAAGAGGCTGAAGAAATGAAATCCCACATAAAGCAGCCATTCTGGATTCTTGGCTTCTTCAAAACCCAGAGATTCACACTATACAGCCAACCCTGGTTTGCTCTCCTAGCGGGTTCCAGGTATCGAGTACTTAATCTCAACGAGATAAAATTAGTTCTATTTAAATCTTTCGGGTCCCCTCTCTTTTTTAATTCATTTCACCTGTTCTCAGTTGCAGTAAAAGCTAAAAGCTTAGCAGATCCCAGGATTTCACCAGAAATCCTCCAGTATCTCCATGCGTATGTTTTAGCCCTCCTAAGTAGGAATTTTAAATGTACTTTTGCCATACATTTCAATTCTGACTACCTTGGGCCAAAATACTCTTATCTCTGCAAGATAACTTGATAACTGCTGACCTGGATTATGGGCCTAATCCAAACCCAAAGCAAACCACTTTCAACTGTACATTCGCTTTATGCCTGTTGTTCGTGTAGCGACGTGACCAGACCAGATTTCTAGAGACTGGGAGCTTACTAACCAAGTCTGTGCCCAAGCCCTTTTTTTTTCCTGCTTGTAAAATGGTCATACTCACCTGTGAGGGCTGATCAGGAGAAACCACAAAGATGAACTATGCTACACAATCTCAGACAAGTTGCAGCATTTTTAAGGATTATCGCTCCATTTCTAAACCACCAAAAGACTACACTTCAGAGAGCAGAGTCAAGAAACACTATGCTCCCTGACCCCTAAACAGCTTAAATTCTTAGGACTCTACATGTCAATGTGATGGCCACTATTTATAAGTAACAAGCCTGGCCACGGTACCCTGGTGCTTTCCAATCAAACCAGATCACTACACCCATTGCCAAACATAATGACTAATGAAATGACTAAGAGGGATGGGTAACTGAAAAGCAGAGACTGCAGAAGGAGTGACACAATACTGTGAAGTATTAATTCTGTCAGGGAGCCTGGCACTGTGTGAGTATTTTATATCCTTTTCTCTTTGGGAACACAATGCCAACCCAGTCTGGTCATTTTATTACATAGGAGCGGGGAATTCCTCCTTGCTGCAGGAACCTCATCGCTGCAAAGGAAAAAGTCAAGCCATCCAGAGGAACAACACAATATTCAAGCAAGGCTGTGTATTAGAGCTTAAAGTGGGACTCGGAAAGGCAGCAAATGACAACTGAACCAGAATCTTCCCTTGCTACCTATGGTACACAGACGTAAGAAGAGAGAGAAGTAAGACGGGAGCATGGCAATGGCAAAAACGAGTGAATCGTGCCAAACTTTCTCTTACTACCCTTACCAAAATGCCCTGTTGTCTCCTCAAATTCAACTTAATGGCAGTCAGGGAGCAAGAAGCCTGATCTAATGCTCACTGAATCAATAGCAATTGATTTTTCTGATAACTCCCATGGACTTCGTCTACGTCCTGCCCTGAAAGAGTTCATTTGTTCCCTCGCTATTTGATCGTATTCCTTCCTAGAGTGGATCTCCAAGGGTTGAATTTCTCTGAACATATAAGTCTGTTCACAATAATCCTGTTTAGGTTCTTGCACTGCTTGCTTTATCCGCGTACCTGTTTGCCTGAGATTAAGCCTCACATGTTATGAGCCTTTCCACTTACCCACTAAAGAGACATACTGTGGGGGGGAAAGGGAGTCGGCCAGTTTCACAGAGGGACTGTGGTGGGGGTAGCAACAAGAAACCCCAATTTCCACTAGCTTCCCAGTTCGGCATTTGAGCTGCAAAACTATCCTTGCTGTAATGACTTGTATTTTATTTTTTATTGTTTGTTCACTCTTCAAATTAGAAGTGCTCTGGGCTCCTCGGGATGAAAGGTTCTAGTTAAGTACATATTGTTGCTGTTGTTGTTATTATCATTAAGATTATTCACAAACAGAAGTGTCAAGGTAGATTCAGAACAACTTCTGCTGAGGCTCATATATCTTCCAGGCATCTATCCATGCTGTTATACAGTATTAAGGCGTGAAAAGGGAAAAATCATGTACCCAGTCAGCGCTGTGTTTGAGTGGCCTGCCAATTCCAGCTAATCACCAAGTTATTTACTTCCAGTTTATTAGGCCGAAACTGCCACTAGCTGTTGGCAGCCTCTAATATTTACACCTTACTTTCCTGGGGTCTCTTCAAGCACTGCTGTAATAAAAAAGCCATTTCTTCCAGGTTTAGATGCAAGAATTAACACGCAGAGCACCACGCAAGGCCAAGCAAAATTCTGATCTCAGTTACAAATGTGCAACCCCATTGATTTCCAATGGCTTAATTTGCAATGGTCTTGAGCTGCTGTACCTGAGAGCACAATTTGATCCACCGTTTTCACAGAGAGGAGTAACAGCAGTACCTCTTATACACTTGTATTTTAAACACAGTAACAGTTGGACAACCATCAATCACCATCAATGGCCCTCAGACTCATTTCTATCACATCCAATAAAACCCAGAGCAAGCAATTACTCAAAAACTAGCCTAAATTATTCTCATTCATTTTACATACTAGTGCAGCTTTTTATTATTTTAGTATTTGAGCACCTCAGATACTTCCACATCTTTATCCTCATAATACTCCCATCAGAGAGTGAGAGTTGGAATTCCTTACTGAACTTGTGGGAGACTTTCCATGGTGAAATTAAGGGACTTTTCCCAGATCACGGGGAAAATTCAATGCAGAAAAAAGGCTTGGATTTAGATTTCTCAATCTGTAGGGAATAGGACATGAGATACAAGAATCTCCTTCTCTTATTAATACTTTTCACCAGATAGCAGTAAAAGCACAAAGCAAATTCTCAAATCCACTCACAATATTTTTCAACATGGATTTTCCTTTTTTAGCCAGACACAGGGTCCTTTCATTGATATCACTGGGGACCTCTGGACAGGAATGCTTTATTTTCTCCCAGTTATAAAGACAGCCTGTTGTCGGTCTCCTAAAGTTGCCTTTTCCAAGGTACGCTCCCTGTGCGGTGTTCTCCTTTGATTTTAGACGCATGATTAAAACTTACAGCCTCAGTTGTGTAAGGCCGACAGAGTATCTGCCCATGCAGGGCAAACATGAGACTCCTGATGCTGAGCCTCTGATGTGCGTTGAGCTATGTGCTCCACGTGAAGTTCCCAACCCCTTTATGCCTTCCTCCTGCCAACACGAGGGAGTTCCACAATTTGCTCAGGGCCAGGCACACCTTTATTCATAGGAAAACCTGCTAAGAAGCAGCCACAGCAAACCAATACTGACTCATGGCACATGTGTACTTGCTCAAGTGACCACTTCCAGAAACAATAAAATACTGCGGACAAGCCCCGTCCTGCAAAAATTACACATTCGCAGCTCATTCGGCAGGCTGGGTTCCTTGCAATGAGGAAAGCCACCATGTTACAAAGGATAGCTTTCTTTACACATTTTCTCAGGGATGTTTTCTCCTACTCCACGTAAGGATGTAGGAACAACCAGTTAGGAGACTACACCAAGAGAAACTGCAACATATTTTGCTGACTGCACTGTCAGCTGTGCCCCATCTCTCGACTTCAGGCCTGGCTCTCCTCCACAGAAATGAAGTTTACCACGCACGACAGACTGACCAGTAATGGTATCAGCCACATGAGTCTCAGCTTAATTTAGGATAGTCGTATTTGCATCAATTACATTTCTTCCCTATAAGAAAAGAAAGCTAAAAAGAGAGTAGAGAAAGTAAGAGAAGTAAAGGAAGACAAAAAGCAGGTTTTGGTTTTTTAATAACTTGAAAGTACGACCTGATAGGGAGAGAGCTACTGTTTATTTTATTTTGGTCCACTTTCAGATTTCCAGTCACTTTGTGAGGTATATCAGTTGGGAACTGTTGACATTATAGCACAGTCAGGTAGATACAGATCAGGAAAAATCATCAGAAACAATCTAAAAGGCCAGGTTTTACCCCAGTAAAGTGTAGTTACTTGAATTGAAAAGGTCTTGCTGCTCAGTTCAGTACTGTCTATGAAACAAAACCTGAAGATTTTAAGAAATAATTCTGTTTCAAATTAATGGCATTATAGTTACATCCCAAATGGAAAAGACAGCTAAATATAAAACCAGTCTCTGCTCTGTTCTCCCCTGCCTGCGGTATGTAGAGTCCTATTCAGGTACCAGGGGAACAGGAGGTCCCACTGGAAGTACTCTTCTTTGCTGTAATTTTTACATGGCCACAGTACAGAAGCTGATGTAGCCAGAGCTCTGGGATGCCATGACTCCAAGTCCTCTCTCTGTCCCTTTCATTGTCCACCTCCTCTCCTCTCCCCTCTCCCTCCTGTCATACACACATATCCCAAAGCAGCCTGATTTATAGACAGCAAGGAAGGTTTGTGTTGGTCTTTACATCTCCGTCTGTCCATCTGTGAAATAGTTGTCTACTCTTGGTATTGTCTGAATGATGATTTCATAAAAAATAAAAATGCAAAGGCCATTTCACAAAAAAAGCAAAGTGACTAAATCTGTTAACTATTTTTTCTGTATTGTTCACAGTAATACTGGCGAACATTTAAAGAGACCAGGAAAGAATTTTAAAAGAGCCTTTAACAGGCAAGTGCTCTCTGTTTTTTGGAAACACTAACAATCCTACTGCCATTATGAGAAATGCCTGCCCTTGGCCAAAATTTCTCCTCCTCCACTCTGACACGCACTGGCTGCTAACCTGCTGTTACACACTGGCTGAGAAGGCGTACTCCAACGGCCAAGAGAGCACCGCTTGTGAAAGGACTGTAAAGCATCATGCATTACTAAACTGGAGAGCCCACGTAAAAAATCCTGTTTGTACCTGCTTTTATCTAAAAAGCTGTTGCGCTTATTGTGTGCAGGTGTATGTCAAAGTTGGCTGGCTGCTACAAAAAACTGATCTTGTGCCCAGGCAATTCAGTCTTTTGCTCCTTTTACCGTCTGCTCTCCACAGATCTGCATGAACTCAAGCTAGCGAACTCTGAAAAAGCAATTCGCCTGGCTTGCCAGAAATGCTTGAGCACCTAGCCAGTTCACAAATAGAAAAGAGAGCAGTATCAGCTTCTTTCCTTTTTTTTTTTTTTTTAGGGGTTGAATTAACTTCAGAATCAGCACTGCGCATGCAATAGCACTGGAAACTGAACTTACCTGCCCTTGGACAACATACCAACACTACTCTGTGAGTAAAACCGGAGACACAAACTCCTGGTTCTAATCAATTCACAGTGCATTCTCCTGAACTGGAGTTTGTCAAGTATTTCTGACAATTTGAGGATAACACTGTCTCATGTATAGGTATTTCACAAGCAGAGGAAAAAAAAACTACCTGGGATATGTTATTTGTTAACTGTTCGCTCAGCTCATGATAGGTGTGTGACTCTGAACTGTATTTGGCATCTAACATCTCTCTTTTGATAGATAGCGGTATCTCAGCAGCCTGCTCTCTGAGCCAGTGCAGACAAGGAATGGGCAGCACACGTTCATCAAACTAACATCTGCTTTCAATTCTCATTTATAGATGTGGAATCCTTTCAACTGGACATTAATCATTCTCTACAGCAGCAATTAGATACTTGAGACAGATCAGAACAAATCAAATTAGCCTTATTTATTAAACAAAAAAAATCCTAAGGAGTAAAATAAAGAAGACCCCAGACCATCCTGTATGCAGCAACAGAAGAAGAAAATTAAGATACTGACACACAAGAGTCTAAAAGCTTTCAGGTGTTATTTTCAAAGCCTCAACTGTAACCAAATAGCAGAGGGCTCTACTGCAGAATGCCTCATGGATTATTTTAGCAATAAGTTATAACTGAAAGGATTAACGTGAATGTAATGTTTCCCTTCCAAAAATTCCAGGAATGCAAAAATGACTCTCATCTGCACTGCATGACTCATGTTTTTAATGCTGGAACTTCATTTTCACTCATGAGGAATTCAAGCTCAGGGAAGTGTTACCACAGAAATCCTCATTCAATCGACAAAGGAAAATCTCTCTCTCGTTCGCTGCAGTTAAGCAAAGCCTAAGAATCGTATCTTTGGAGAGTCTGACTTGGTTCAGCTTCTGGTAAAGCACATCCGGCACACAAGGAGAGACACTGCTCTCCCCAAGGGATCAAGCAGATCCCCCTGAGGAGCTCAAATTCTCCAGACTAGCTCAAACCAAGCAGAGCAGCTTCCTCTTGCTGGGTTTCCTCAGCTTAACATGGCAGACATTTCAGCAAGCAAGGTGGGGGACACTGCCACATTTGTGTGGAAATTAGTAACGAAACATCTGTAGATCACAAGACAAGTCTGGACTGGTCCAGGGGAAGGTGGGGAGGTATTCACCGAACACCTGATATTTGCTTTCTCTCTCTTTCCTTCAATTGCTTTTTCCAAAAATTGCTTTTATTTTTTAATGAGGAAACAATGTAACATGTTTGTTACAGAAAACCGGCAAATGCCTAAGTGAAGAAGAGCTCTCACCATCTAGATGACATGTATCAGCAGCATTTCAGGGTTTTTTTATAAGGGGGGCTAAATGTTAAGCAGATGAGAAGTTTCATGAAAGAATACGTCTGAGAATGGCAAGCAGGGTTTGGCCGTCCACACACAAAATGATCCTCATCTGCCTGTGCCATAGATCATGAAGCTGATCGTCTGCTCCCCTCCAGAAAGCCCCATCCCGCTCCGGGCTGCCTTTGCTGCTGGAAAGCCCCAGGGAGGGACGAGCAGGTCCAGAGGAAATGTGGTTCTGCTGCACACCATGAAAAAATGCACTGCTTTATCGCCCCTCCTCTCAGCACCTATCCAGGGTGTCCATGGGTGGGATGGAGGCTTGCATGGGAAGGAGGAAGACAGTTTTTCCAGTGAACCCATCAGACCTCTCCTCCTTCGATATCCACAGCCTCCATGCTGATCCTTCCCTTTCCCTTCACCAGCTCCACATACACCTGACTGTAATAACGGCAGAGATACCATCTGGGGTTAGCTCATTACATGTTTATTACTGCTTTGTTTATTTCTTCATAAATATAAACTGTTGCTACCTGTGCAAGCCTGTGCATCTAGCCCAGTTCTGGTGAGCCTTAAAAGCCCCAAATTGAAAATAGCCTAAAGATGTGCAGAATCACAGCCGGCATCGCAGCCCAAAAGGCAACCAAGTTAGCCGAGGTATGGAGACAGAACCACTGCAACATGCAGCACGTAGGGATGTTTTTATATTTAAGATTTCCTGGCTCAGAGGTACTGTGTTAGCTAGTTAGATGTGGTTATAAATAGAAGCGCCTGCTGACATTAATCACAATAATTTGGCGGTGTGGCTACCGATGTGAAATTATGAAAGGGACAGGTACCTTGCCCTTGCAAGGCGAAGCCCAGTTTATCGTTGGCCAGATTGTTTATCAGCCAGCAAAAATAACCTTCCCTCCATGTTCTGTGATCTCATGCAAACGGGAATCTGAGCGAGAGAGGGAGGAAGGGGTCTTGGGTTTTTATGTGATTTGATTTTTCATTTGGTTCAATGTAACTTTAAGAAATATTAATCTGCTCCTTCATTTAATTTCATCTGTACCACTGGCCAAGAGAAATGCACTAATTTATAAGTTGAAGCAAGCCTTGAGATAATGTCACCCACCATTCATCCAAATTTGTCACTAGCATCCCATTAAAGCCGTAATTATTTTTTAATTAAAACTAAGGAAGCTGGCATGCGTGTGCCTACTTTATACATCTGTTATGGGTTAAAATAGCTTTTAAAAAATGTTTTTTTAGACCGCAGTCTTTTGTGGCCATGGCCTATGCCAAAGAAAACGCAAACTTGCTTATTTTCTCCATGGGGCGCAACACTGCCTATGTGTGCCTGAACAGATTCGACTGGCCGTGAAAAGAATTCTAAATAAAACACAAACATGGAATTTGGCAACGCCACAGAAGCGAGCTTAAGACTAATTCCAGCATGCGGACGGCTCTCACACAGCAAGTCTGGCTCCACTATAAATGAAACCAGGCTCTGTAAAATCGCCAGTAAAGTTTGAGTTAGGATTTAAAGAGACAGCACTCTTATTCCAAGGTTTAAGGGGAAAAAAACACACATGCGCGCGTGCGCACAGTTGCATACTCCAGCTTATTAAGGAAATTCACGCTGGCCCAATAAGTCTGCACGTTGCAAGCTGTGTTTGCTTTCAGCAGTCATTTCCATTAAAAAAAAAAAAAAAAGAAGTTTAGAAAAAGTTTTTAGAAAAAAATGCCGCAATTATTACTGCAGGAACCCCTGAGAGAGCCAGCAATGAATGAAGGACCTACCTGATGGCAAAGTTGAAATGATATATTAAAAAAAGAAAGAAGTATCAAAGTTTGGGGCAGAGCGGGCGAAGGGAAAGGTGCAGATGGGGAGAAGCTCCATGGCCAGGGTGGCCATGGACAGAGCAGCCTTCTCCCATCAGACAGCCCAGCAAGCAGGATGGTGACTCACTGGGACTTGCTGGGAGGGAGCTATATGCAATACAGCCCCATGCTGCCATGGAAAGGGGCAAATCTAATGCCGGGGCAATGCAACCCCCTGGGTAATACCTCCGCAGCAGTCCCAGCCAGCCCCAGAATAAAGACATCTGCGAAGAAAGAGTGAGGAAAAAGCGAGAAACAGCATTCACTCATCTTCACCTATTAAGGAGAAAACAAATTTAAGAAATCCCAGCTTATAATCACAAAACACAGCCTGGCAAACTTAACAGGAAAGGGCAAGGAGCAAATCATGTAAGGCAGCGATGGTACTGTCTCCCATACACCCTCATTATCCCTTACAGCTCTGGATGATATCAGGCCACAGAATTAACGTTAAACCTCAGATGCCCACCTCAAACCCTGACCATCAGTTTTTTTCCTCGAAACAGGGAGAGCAGAAGGAAAGATTTGCTGGCTGGAGGGCTCTAAATATGGGAAGAACTCAGACATTTATGAATGTGCTCAACTGCACTAACGAACTTTGACAGTGGTGGCGGCGGCAGGGGCTAGCACTATGGCAGCTTTCACACCGCTCCTCATGGAAAACGTGCAGAGAAGGTACGAAGGAAATTGGGAGCAACTTAACAGCAATTTCACAAGATTTTGCACAACTATTCTCCGTTGATAATGATACTGAAGGGTTTGGCTTCAGCAGGCTACAGAGTTTTTAAGATTCTACCTCGACTTTCCAATGGAGGTATTAATTCAGTTTAAGGAAAATCCAGAAAAAATAGAGAAAGAGTGTCTTTTTTATTATTATATTTCATAAGGTTTTGCAGAAAAGTAAAGTTACTCACTAATCTTGTCCTCACCATACGCAAAACCACAATGATCCTATTCCCAGTTTAATCAACAGTTCACACATTTTTATAAAGGATTTGGATTAATCAATCCGTAAACACTCAGACCTAATTTTTGGACAGACTTTGCATTATAAGCCTATCTGTGACATAATAAATGAACTTACTCTCTCGCTGTTCAACCAGAGGAGAGAAGAAAATAACCCAAATCTCTGTTAGAAGATGCAAACTGAAAAAAACATTTCCCCTGCAGGCAAAGGGTCCTGCTGCCACGTTGAGGTCTCACTATGTTCCATGAATTTTTGTTTTTCGCCCTAAATGCCATGGACAGTTTTAAATGGTACATATTTCCCAACAATACGCTGATTCTTACTTAAATCTCTGTACATCCCTGAATTCCACAGACCATGTTCTCAGCTGGCACAACAGCACAACGCCACTGAAGTCAGAAAACACCTCGTAGAAAGATGCTCAGCTAAGCATCCCTAGGCAGTCCCTAACCCAACCCTCGGTGGACTGCTGGCATGGTACAGCATGCCCTGAAAGCACTACGCTTGTCATGCCGCCATGGAAGAGACGTAAGGATCGGGTTTAGATATGGGCCTCACGCGAAGTAATCTAGGTCAATATAGGACATGTAAGGAGACACACAGAAAGGACAGGATGCTCCCTGCGCGTTGCCAGGGGATGTACTGAAAAGAATACATTTACAGTTGGCTCCAAATAGCCAAGTGATGTTTAAACAGGCATAAAAGCTGCAGGTATGTTGTGCAAACTGGCCTCTCTCTAACCAGAGATTCTTTATGTTCATAGCAAAGACAATAATTCAGAAAGCACCATTTCATGGAGTGATTCCAGAGCCTGTGTCTTCCCACTGCCTTGCTTAGTGCCTGCATTAACCTCATTCCAGAAGTCCCAGGACCTCTGACTCTTACAGCTGAATTCATAAAAAATGTAAGCCCTCGCTATGTGGGATTTTTGCCTGCTTCCTTCCAAGTGCATGTTTTACTGACTCATTGAACCTGGCTTCCCCAGCTTGTGCTACAGCAGGTTGTGTTAGCTGGAACAGGGACCCATGGAAATGGCTTGATTAAGACAAAAACAAGAGGGAAATGAAGACAGCAGAAGCACGTACCATACTCTAGCCTACCAGATTTCTGTACATACTGAAAAAATGCTTGGAAAAAGCCTGTCCAAAAGAAAGCAAACAGCATAAAAACGTATGTTGCTAACAGTTGCTCAGCTGTTTACTGCTCAGCAGAAAGAAGGACCAACATGCAGCACACAGGAGCCCAGTGGGGCACAGGCAAGGTGCATCAGCATGGCTTCTTTGACTCAAATCCCTTTCTGAACATAAAGCGTCCCATCTAAGCACAGAACTCTCCCTTTCATCTATTTTTATGAAGCACTCGGAAAAGAAAAAAGAACCCCGGTCCTCTGAATTAGGCAGCTCTAGAGGGACATGGGGTAATTTTTTTGTGGTTCTCTGGCCTAAACTTGAGCCACCCCAGGAGTATGTGATCAAATTCCTCTTAAAAAAAAAAAAAAAGCTATTTCACTACAAAATGTACAACACCTCACTGTTCCCTCCACCTTTCCCACTCTGGCTTGTGAATTAACGAGCAGTTCTCATCACAACTACCTACACCATACACCATGGCTCGCCCTACTTCCTTTGACACTGAGCATTATATTTGTGCACAAGAGATTTATCTCTTTTCTCACAAACTGAACAGCCCAATTCACTTCCTGGCTCAGACATACAAACACATCCGCACGTATCTGACAGAAAGCGAGAAGAAAAGCGATGACAAAAAGCTACTGCTGAAGGGGCAAGAGAAAACTCCATCCTGAATACGCCAGGTGAGGATGTGCAAGTGAACTGTTTAGCATATGCTATGTACAAATGAATGGCAATTTACTGAAAGAAAGAAAGAAAGAAAGAAAGAAAGAAAGAATAATTGCAAACATTTATGCTTCGTGCCTGTGTATAAAAAGAAAAGATCAGCTCTTAGAAAGCTGGTGCGTTGCCCAACCAAAAGGCAAGGCACCTGACAAACACTACCCCTAATTTTGTCGCTTTGTAGGTGATTGCTTCCTTCCTTCCCTTCCTGCAGTTGATTTCTTCTCTTTTTAGGAAGTGTTCACCAAGAGGCATTCAACTCCCTGAAAAGGGTGGGAAGGCAGCAGCAGCAGGGAGAGGCTGGTCCTATCCTGCACACCATCCCTGGCGGTTACTCTGCTGCCGAAACATGACAGCCATTCCTGTCCCTTTGCTGAATACAAACATGCACCATACTACAACTTCAAAAAGAGGTCTGCTTCTCCTCTGGACAACTGAGGTGGTTTTGGACATAACGGCTGCCAAAAGCTACAACGGTGCCCAAACCTCGCCTACTGCGGCCCCCTAACACAGTCTTTTATTTACGTTGGTGTCTTCTGGAAAGTACTGCACAAATGCCAAGACAAGGGAAGACTGTGATTTGTTTGGGTCTTCTGTCAGAGCAGCAGGCAACTTGCCATCAGTGGTGCCTCTTCATAACCGAGCTACTCTCACCCTTCCAAACTACTGATACTCCCAAATATTTACCGAATCAAGGGGAAAAAACAGGGCTTATTACTAATAGGAACAACAAGGCACAAGAAAGGAGCCCTGTAAAAAAAAAGCTGCTCAATGAGACAGAACAGAAATGTCCTTCCCTTGCTTTCTCATAACCTCCCCTTTTGCCTCATCTCCCACCTGATACCACCAAAGCCTGTTCGGGCTTTAACAAAGATGGATCACTTGCTGTGCGGTCCCCTGGCGCTTACCTATACTCTGAAGTCACCTACTCCTAACCCAGCCATCGCTCAGCAAACTCTAAAAGGAAATAAATTCTTTCATTCCAATAAGCAAATTATAAAATCACCTTCATCCATCTTGTTCCTATATTTTTAAATTTGATCGTGGCCAGAGAATTGCTGGCTGGGAAGTACCCTTCCCCCACTCGCACATACACCCTTTAAAAATGCAAAATCTAGCCCTCTATTTCAATATTTCTGATGTCAGTGACCGGTGTCGGCTCTCCCCATACAGTAACTGCTTTAAAGCGCTGCATACAGCACTGCATTAAAAATTAATTACACATGCTATTTTATTGATAGTGCATAATGTAATGAGCACCAGCTGTGCTAAACATCCAAACTCCTTTTTAAGACAGCTATAAAAAAAGAAAGAAACTGCACTTCCAAATGCTTCTCCTGTCAGAGGAGAAAAACAGCAACATCTTGGATGGATTTGAAACAGGATTCTTTGATTTAGCTCTCCATTTGGAGCGTTTGAAGAGTTCAGACTCTCGGGCTCAGCATAGTGGTATGCGATCGAGTTAACTCTCTCAATGTTGGAGCCATTGTCTTTACTGCAGGCAATGTTGCCTTGAACCCTTTTGTCCCAAGACTACCAGATTCAGTTCCACCATTAATATTGCAATTAAGGGCTTTTCTTTTTTCCTGGGATGTCTGGAAATGGCAGGCATCCACTTTAAAGCACCTTTAAATATCGCTATTGCTCCCGCTGGTTCTTAACTTGGCATAATTAGGACTTACAAAGTTATAGTGATCGGGCGTCTGTCTAGAACAAAGCCTCAGCCATGCTCAAATTGCCAGCGCCGCTGCCCCATGCAGCACCCTAATTTTAACCGCCTCTTTGCAGTGTTAAGGTCTCTTTGCGGCCTCTTGACAAACACGCCATTCAGTCAAAAAATCGGTTTGTGATTAGATCCATCTATTTTGAGTTTGGATCTGATTTTAATATCGGGTGAGACAGAGAGCTGCATAGACAGACAGGTCACATATGATTTTAATACTCGGATAGATGGATGAACACACAGATTGATAGATAGATGAAAAGATGGATGCATACACTCAGACTGATGCATTACCGGTTTTAGTATCTACATCTCTCACACATCCCTGCACTCTGTAAGTACTGTCCACAAAGTCAGTTCTGCTATAGCATGCATTAAATATTTCACTAAAATAAATAAATACATGAAACCATGACTAATAGGGACGTCTCTCCTGAATGTTAGCCGGTACTTTATGCAAACCTCTTCTTTATGCAGCAAAATGAAAAGATACATTTACAAAGAGTCCTGGGGAAACTATAGGTCTTTGTCTGCCCTCAGACACATATACCCAATTCCTCTTTCTCCTCTCAAAAAAGCACCCAGTGCTGATCAGAACTCAAGGTTTAGTGGAACTTTTTTTTTTTTTTTTGAGATTCTGCCTAACGAAAAATGAAGAGTGGAATATCAGCCATCATCCTGGGACTTGATGAGTTAGGAGGTTTTTGCTGGATGAGTTTGCATTCTCCCCTCTGATTACTGTTTTGTTTTCCATGGATCCTCCTGCGTTAATAAAACCCAGTCTGGAGTGAACAAAAGCTTGCTTCTTGTTCTAGTAAGAAATGTGCCGAGTGCATACCATATCATTAACATAAAAGTTTTTGAAATAATACTGCTTTCTAGGCAGACTGTATTAATTGCATCAAGCTTTTTACAGCAGGGTGGTCTCATCTAGCTCCTCTTATTGGCTGACTCCAGTTATAAAACCAACATAAAATTAATACGATGATATAATTGAAGGAGGGAAAAGTATTCTTTTAAAACCTACTATTTACTTATAGGTACTTCTTTTATCTTTACTGTCACCTTAATCTTTGCCAAGAAAACACCAGACTAGTTAAATGATGCAGTAAGTAGAATTTCAGTAGCCAAGTAAACTGATACTAACTTTACAAGATGACTGTGCGATTTTCAGAATGTTCTAATGACTGATACAGCCAATTCCTTGAATTAACAGTAGCTTGTTCCTCTCTTCTGAGCTACGGCCCCATGCCTTCCTCTATTTTAGACCTTAAAGTTCGCAGCCCTGTCCATTAATCACTGCTGTCCATGCCCACTTGCTGTTTTTATATTTGCAACTAAGTATTGTAATTGCTTTCCACCTCCTTCCATCAGCCTACATGTGGGAAGGAAGCAGTTTCACTGGTTAGCTGAGTATATGTGTATTGGACAGATTTAATTATCTTACAGAGGTATATAAAACCCTCACTCGTGGGCCCAGGTCCAAAGATTTTGGATCAGGTATATATCTGAATGCAGGCGTAGGGGATAAATTATTATCTGTGCCATTACAATTCCCTTTGTCTTATGCCGCGTATAATTCCATTCCTGGGGGCTTTGCACTGTAGGATCTTCAGGGCAGGGACTTTCTTCTTTGGAGAGCACACTGTGAAGTGCCGTGCACTTCTGCGCTGAGATTTTCAAAGCTCATTTCTCGTTAACTTTAATGGGAAATGGGCATCCAAATCTCTTAGGCAGCTTTGACAATTTAAGCCTTAATGTACAATATTAATAAATCAGCATCATAAAAACAGCCTTATGAAGATGTATTGTGAAAAAATAGCCCCACAAAAAGCATTGCAGTGTAAGTGTGCATGCATACGGGCATATACTTTTCTTTACATAATTATGTCTCTCAACAATCATTTGCATGTCTCTGTTATGCAAAAAAACCTGTGTGTGTTTTACAGTTACTCTGAGCAGTTGCAATTCACTGAAATGAAATAAAAAGCAGGCTCAAAAAAGCACCCTAATCTGGCAAGGGGTAAAGCAAAATGAGTGCTTTGCCCATTTACATTTTAGATCCAAGCTACACAACCCTGTGAAATTCATGACTCTATTCCAACTTCTAATTAAATAGGCACTAAAAACATTTAAACGGGAGAACCCAATGCAACAGACAGAAGCCTCTGAGGCAAAAAATAAATAAATAAAGAGACTGAGGGTGAGATTGTTCGAGTGGTAGATATTTTTTTTAAATCACATGGAAAAACATAGACCTTTACTCACAAATTCCTCATCCTGCGGTGCCCTGAACACAAAGAATTGAACAAAGACAGAAGGGATCACGACCACCACCAGCAGTGGACACCCAAGTGTCATTTACTGTGACTGAAACTACTATCAGCAGCACAGTTTTGTAAAGATGGCAAGCAGCACCAGATGAGGGAGGACGACTTCTCCTGGGCATGACCGAACACTACTCAGCATTCCAGGCCATCGCTCTTATCTAGGTCGGAGATTTCCAAATGCAGTTTTCACACGTGTGTACCCCAAATCCCACCAGCAGACAGAAGTTTAGATTCTGCAGCACAAAACTGCTGGGACTTTTGAGGGCTTGATTTGTGAGTGCCCAGCAGAGATTTGGGAGTACCTGCAACTTCAAGCCTTCAGAGTTGCAGCCTGCTTGAGAATTGCACGGAAAAACTCCAGGTCCTGAATTAAATGAATGCTGAAAAACAGGAAAGGCAAGAAATTATGAAGGAGGAGGAGAGGCGGGAACTGTTGATGGCTTTTGTTCAAAGAAGGAAACAATTCCTCAGAAGCAAGAACAGGGCTGACAGAATAAAAGGCTAATCAAGTCAGAGAGACAAGCAAATCTCTAAAGCTGGAGCAAGTGACTGTTGTAAACGTCTATATTAAAAAAGAAGGCACAATGCAGGGATCATCACTAGATTATTAGTCAACACAAAGAACTCACTTTTCTTTCATTTCCACAAAACATTTTGGGGGCTAGAAAGATCCCATAACCCTTGCCCAGAGGGTTTAAACCATGCCCAGGTGAATACTATGGGAGCTAAGAAAGGGTTAAGTAGACATAATCTCCTTTTTCAAGGGAAGAAAATGTTTCTTTCAAGCAGAACTTGACCAACTACTGTCATAAACATGTAGCATGCACTTTGATATAACCTATTCTCTAAGTGCCGCAGACTGCAGCAGTAATTACAGGAAGCCATGATAACAGGTCTCTCTCTCCACAGAGCTGGCATCGCTCTCCCAGCAAACAGGCAATTCTGAAAACTCACAGCACACAACTCCAAAGTGAGAACTCAAAGTACGCAAAGTACAAAAGCCTTGCCTTCCCACGTTCTTTAATAAGTTATTCCTTCCTTCCTTTTCTATTTTTAGTTGTACTTGCTTCCCTCCCCACTAGCTGCTGGCATCAGGAGCTACAGGGAATGAGGGCGTCCAGTTCACTGTTACTACCTGCCTACCAAAGGCACCTGCATGTATACTGCACCAGTGAAGACGGAGAACAGCAAAGCATGAGATCAGTTCCAGTTTGTTTTACTGGTTACAGGGAGGAGGGCATGGGGGAAGCAGGGGAGCTATCTTTCTGATCCAGTGCTCAGCATTCGGAAGAGCCCATCTCTACACCCGTGTCAGGCCAGTTGGTCAGTCTTCTGGGGCTGATGAAGCAGAGCCTGCTTAAAACAGCATCCCCCCGACACTGTGTACGGCAGCTCCCATAGGAAATGTGACCACAACTCCTGGATGCACTGACTGCACCGCACCACACAGCGCACTGCTGCAAGCCCAGTGCCTGCATCCCTGCACAAGTGGCTGGGCACAGGCTGAGCCTCTCCCAGGTGGCGGCACAGGAGCCTTCCTCATGTACCCTGAGCTTCACCCAGGGTCGAAACAGGACCCTATAGAGTGCTCTCAGCCACCTCCAGAGACTATTTCTCTTTCAAGACCAAGGGTTTCTCTGATACACATTTAAATTTCTTGCAAAATGTATTGTCTCGCTTTATTGCAACAACAAGAGGTGTACAGGGACATTCTCATGAGACACAGCCTACTGCAGCCAGGTGGTACCACTGCTTGTGGAAGGAAAAAGTTGAGCACAGCAAAGTTTTGCCAGCTTCAGGGGGATATAGGGAGCCATTTCCCAAAGGCTTTACTCCTGACAGTCATTGCTGTCTCTCTAAATCCTCTGGTCCTCATGCATTACTTATCCAGCACCATTCTGGGAACTCCCTATTAAAACTCCACACACGTTAGCGTGAACGAGGGCTGCAGGGTTTGGCCCACCACAGTGAGACTCCATAAACGCTTGCGGATTTTGCCACAGCTGTATTTTCTTTTAAACCCTCCCCATTTTCACCTCTCCAGCCCACAGTTCACCATAGACCAAATCTTGCAACTGAGCCACGCTCAGAAACACCCACTGATTTCAAAGAGATTGCTGGGTCTGAAATGACGGGGTCTGGCGACAATATGTCCGCGTCCTCTTTGGCTAGCTCGGTGCACCCTCATTTCCACATCACTTTCCCCTCTTCGCGGTGACAAAAGTCAGGCATCCAAAAGGAATAAAAGAAAAGAAAAGCAAAGTTGATGGGGGAGAGGCGAGGGATGCGTGGCAAGTTACCAAGGAGCATTTTCTCAAAGCAAGGGAGAAAACAGCATGGAGCACATACATCCTGTGTGCACATGGACGCGGAGGAGAGCCTTTAATACGAATGACTGGGGAGGGAGGGAAAAAAAAGGAGGGAAAAAAAAAACAAACCTCAGATGTTAAATGTTATCCAATTAAGCTTAAAATAAACAGCCCAGAGAGATGAAATCTTGATACTGGGGTATCACATTCTGTGACGAGTCTCAGACATTTGTTCACAACGTGGCACTAACTGCCCGGCAGCGGCCACTGGTGACAGCTGAAGGTGGGCAGGCAGGAGGGGAGGGATGGGGAAATGAAGGGAGTCACACGCCCTTTCCCGCTCCCCATCCTCAGCCAGCATGGAGGGGGAAAGGAGGAAGGGGAGGGGGGTGGTTTGGGGCATTTTTTCCTGCCTTCCCCACGCGACCCAGCAAAGGCAGCTCTCCCACAGCAAAGACGACATCACTTGGCAGCACTACTGACCTTCAGATAGCAACAAAAAAAAAAAAAATGTTTCTATTACCTGACAACTGACAATGACATCCAAATGTGCCTGACGTCTCAGTCTGAATCTCAGTCTGAGTCCCGCCAACTGAGACTGCACGTGTACCACAGCAGGGCAGGCTAAGGCAGGGCGGGAGGGAGGCCAGTGCGCGGAGAGGTGACGTGATCACGGATGTGTGAGGGTGGGAGGAGGCAGCTATGGGAGCCCCCGGCAGGTTTGCAGGCCTGGACGGCCCTGGAGAAAAAACAATAGAAAAAACTGTCAGTCGGATCTAAGTTTGAAGGGACAGAGGAGGCATCATCAGGGGAAACAGGCGAGGCGGGGGCTGGCTGCCTAACGCGCGACATGCTGGGTCTGCACCCCTCTCCAGACCCGGCTGAGGCTGGTGGGCTCGCACCGGGCAGGGGCAGAACAAGAAGAGACCTGGGGGACCCGCAAACCCGGGCTGGGGGCCTGTGAGCGGCACAGAGAGGGGTGAAGTGGAGTGGACGGCCGGCCCTGGCGTGGAGCAGCGCCAGAGGCGGTGGACGTCGCCACTGGCACTTGCGCAGGGACGGAATCAAAAGGGGGATTATTGTTTTATGGCTGTGTTAATGCATTGAGCCGACACGAAACTGGGCAGGCTTTCTGCCCAGCCGCCGCTGAAGCGGGCTCCACACACCAGCCTGGACAAAGCACGGCGACTTAGAGCTCAAATGGCTTCAGCGAGGTGCCAGGAGCCGAGCTCCCAGAAGGAAGCATTGGCGGCCGCTGTGCTGCCTTCCCGCTTGAGCTGCGGCCAGTTGTGCATTTTGCATGCCCCGATTATGCAGGCTGCCTCCCTATCGAGCCTGCAGAGAAGGGAACAACCTTCTTCCTGGTAGCTAAAAGACGCTATTATTTATTTTTAACCCCTCTAGGAATCACCTGCCATTTAAAAGCTGTATTTAAGAGTTTTCTCCTGCTCCGCTGGAAACGCTCGCTTCTCCTGGCACTAGTCCAAAGTGAGCTCCACCGCTTTGAAAAACTAAGATATAAGTCTTAAATATCGATATTCACCTGCACAAATACAGATACACACAAACATACACACACACGCAGAATCAGGTAGGAGCCGCATTTTTGGCTGGCATGAATTAGCAAAGTTTAAAGGGAAGTTGAGTGAACGGCACCGCTTTACATCCACCGAGAATCCCACCCCCTTCATTTAAAACTATGCCTGCCACTTAATTGTTAAATAAAGGGTAGCTACTAATCAAGGGCAGTTTCTAAATGAAGATATGTGGTGGAGTGGTGGCCATTAAAAAGTTGGCATTTGCCAACAGTTACCGCACAGTGGTAGATCAGAAACCACAGTTTCCCCCTGTATTGCGATCAGGAAATATGTGTGTTAATTGTGGGGTATCTTCGGGCGAATGTTCTCTTGTTTTTTAATGGTGGCAATTCTGTCTGTGCATGCGTGTGTGCCTTGTAGATACACGCAAACACTGTAGCAGCAAGGAGAAATATTTATCTGTGCCCCCTCCAGCCCCAGAAAAGCTATATTTTCTAAGGGAGCTTACACCGTGGCAGCAAGGAGAAGTATTTATCCGTGCTCCTTCCAACCCCAGAAAAACAACATTTTCTAAGGGAGCCCCTCCACCTCAAGAGTCCCGATTCGGAAACTAGGCCTGCATGTTGAGCTGACAGCTACACATGTGAGGCAAACGGGGATACTTCATCCTTGGCACAGCATCCAGCTCTCCAGTCTGCAAGGACTGCATTTGATTTTGTCGTTTATCTTAAACGGCTAAGAGACCACCAGTGCAAAACATTTGTGTGAAGCTTTTGCCAAAACCACAAGTGAAGAGTCTAAATTCCCTGTGTAAATACTTGAGCTTCAAGCATCAAGGATAAAATTTGTGCTCTTTTGTGAGGACTGGTTTTAAATAGAAGCCATCTCTGTGGCTCGTGGGACGAGGAAGGATTTTTTACTTTGGGGGCTCAGTTGCCTGGCTTTTGTAACTGTTTGATCTCCCTGGAAGTACGACACAAGCAGGTAATGATACCTACTATCCAGATCGTACTTATGTTGCGTTCTAGGCAGGACTGTGCCATAGGCATGTGGAAACTGCTATCAGAATGAATTTCTGTGTGTGTGAACCACTCTACTGCCACTGTAACACATATGAATAACAAATTTGTTTTTTTCATGGAACAAGCAAAAAGTAACAAAGATTTCCTCCAGTGACTTAAGAATTGTATCTTGTGTTCCTAATATTATAAAAATAACTAGGCTAGCATAGGTTATGTTGAGCTACCTGGGCACTCGTTCTTGCTGGGAAAGTTGTGAGCTTGAAATTGGGATTTAGAGCGGGGCCACAGGGCAGCTAGGTCTCAGGCTACACCTAGACGCTTGTGGCCTCACATGACTAAGGGCACAGGTCCCGCAGTCACTCGGCCCTCTGCACATTATGGTGCCATACTACAGGTTTTGAGGGAGTTCGTCACACAGAGGAACTATATGAAACCCACCAAGGCCACCACCAACTATAACTGCATGGGGATTTAATGGGAGGTGCATGGGTCCTAGCATGCAACACTACTTTGAGAGCAACAGCCTCTCCTCTAGTCCTGGTGGGTTCCATCTTTCCATTGGCAATGAATTTGATACAATCTGCACAGCCCTGAGGCATCTGAGAAGATGCTAAGAGCTCACCAAGTAAGGAGCTCACCAAGCTCCCTCACTGGCAGGCTCTCCCTGCTTTTATCCAATACGTCTCCTCTAGTGTGGAAAGGGAATTAAGGTTTCAAATAGGAGGTTTCTAACCATCCCGGCAAAGGGATCCTGTAAGAACCTTCCAGCAGAGGTACTGGGGGCAAGCCAGCAATCCGCTTTAACAAGGTGCCTAACAAATTTATGGGAAGGACTATATGAACCAGTTGCCAGTGAAGGGACAGAACAATGTATCACTCAAAAGGTCCTTTTCTGTCCTTTGATGTATGTATGAGGAAATCTAAAAAGTGCTAACCTAGTGTCAGAAATAAAAAGATTGGTAAGGGAGAAGAAGAATGCACAGAGAGACTCTGGCAGATCCTCAGGGAGTCCCACCACCGATCCCGAGTCCAGTGTTAAGAGACAAAGATTGTGGGGCTGCCAGACCAGGAGGCTGAGTCTGCCCCTACAAGCAAAGTCAAACCAGGTGATTCCTCCTCCTCTTTGCTACTGCTTTAGGTTTGCTTCTTTGTCACAAATCAGAACAGTCCTGCAGAATCAGATCAAGTGGCAATTAACGAAGAGGGAAATCGTAATCGTATCCACTGGCCTCAAGGAAAGGCATGGAGAAAAGGAGTGCTCCAGCATTAGGTATGTGATACCTCTTCATAGCTATAGAAAGTATAACAGAGTTGCTCAGAAACGCTCAGCTTGTGTTTGCTAGAGCATGCCCATGTTTTACATCTCCAGCTCTTCTTCTGTGGGATTTTTCCCCGTAAAGACTCTATTTAAACCTGAAAATTAAGACACGGGCTCTACCGTTCTTCACCTTAACTGCTACAGGTGACAGACAAACACAAAATGAACAAACAGAAAAAAAGATAAACAGATATAGATAGATGGACAGAGATGGTATCCTAAGGTGGCGCTCAGAGTTTTCTGCTCAACCCTCACAGCACCAGGCGAGGGAGGGGAGCCAGTCCCTGGAATTCTATGGCCAATCGACCACATCATGTTGCACACAGGTTTCAAAAAGAAAACACTCCTGCGAGCCCCTGACTGCCACAAAGAGCACAGCCACAACCGGCACTAAGGGAAAGCAGACGGCGAGAACCGCGCTGCAATCTTAGCGGCAAAAATCCTATCTGACTGGGGTGAGTGGGCACACGCATGCAGCTCTGTGTCGCTCGGACATCACTGACACCGTGTGTGAGGCTCGATTTTCCTCTTGGGTCAGCACTGGGAAATCAGTCACCTGCACTGCAGTTCTCAATTATATATTCTGCACTCATTCTGCACGGATGCAAAAGGGAGTTTTGCACGTAGCATGAGTGTGAAACATGCACAGGGACTGTCACTGTGTAAATAAAAGATCTGCATTGCTGAAGGAGGATTTTGTCCTCATGCTTTAAGCAGGCTCGGCATACACTCCGTGCTTGTACATGGCAGTAGCTCACAGGTTATGTTGACTCCCAGTCACTGCTAAGAGTAATTTTTTTGCTCTCTGCTATTTTTAAACTTGCAAAGAAGAAAATAAGGTAAATTGGACATGACCCCAGAAGATGGAAATGAGCATAAGAGCCTAGATGAACATGACAAAAGCCACAATCAAGGCACAAATTGCATCCTTTTGTTGTCCTTCTCCCTGAGAAGGCATGACTGGCCATATGATATGGCGTATGTAAAAAACCACACTCCTCTGGCACATCTGCAGAAAAGTCCCCAAGCAAAGCACAAAGACGGAGCCGCAAGCAGCATTCACAATGTCCCACCTCAGCGTGGCTCACAGCAGGGGACCCGATCTTAATTTAAGAGATCTTGCTTTACGTCTCACGTCAAATGTAAATGCAGCCACACGTAGCTGTGTAGCTGGTGCGCCCCTGGGGTGTTGTGTGCTTGCCTGGGTGGGTGCCTGGGTGTGTGTCTGTGCACAGGCAGGTACACAGGCAGACGTCCAAGCCACTTAACAGGGCACAAACCAAGCTTTTCTGTGTGTCTCTCTGTGCCTGTCTGGTGATGGAAAATCAATCAATAGCTGGTTAGAGACTAAAGCTCAGTTCCATTATTAAAAAACTCTCTTTCAATAAAAAGAAAAACATCTGTTCAAACACTGTATGCCTACAAATTCCGAGCGCAGGCTGCAGCCTCGTCCCTGCCCTGTGCCCGTCATGTTCAGGGAGAGTACTGCAGATGTTTTGAGATGGGTTCTACATATAACATTGCAGCAGCCTTGAACAGACACATCCAAAACTGAAAGACACATCTATTCACTAATCTTTCCAACAGATTTTTTTCCAAGCTTTTCACAAAACAACTTGTCTCATCTGTATGACACCCTCTCATACAGGCTGTTCCCACCTTATTATCTTTCTACCATGTCTTTTTATGCAGACGCCAACAGCGTTGACGAAGCAAATGTGCACAAGCACAACCGTGTACACACACAGAGTGTACAGAGGCACAAACATTTCCAACAGCAACTAGCAGAGCAATGCATGCACACCCTGCAAGTGGCGGACACGCACAGCATCCCCCAGGAAAGGCAGGAGGACTCAGTAGTATAGGCAGACACGCTATTATACACACTCAGGCACGGAGTCCGGCGCTCAGCCAGACACACCTGCACACTGGCATCTACCTCTTCCCCCAGCACACACACAGCGGTTTTGGAGCAGTTCCCCTGCACCGGCTTACGATGCTACGACTAAAACTTTGCTCAAGCTGGAAATGGAAAGGGTGCACTGGGGAAAGAAGAAGGAGGGCAGGGAAGGGATTTCTTGTTATATTTTGCTCAGGGATTTTTTTTTTTTGGCAGACAAGGATTCCCTTTGAATTGATACATTTCTTTCTCCCAAGAATTTCGAATGATAATGCATAAATGAGTCATAGATCAAGAACAGCGACGTGGTGAGCAAGAAAGAGAAAGAGTGTGAGTGAGGGGCATTGGCACAGAAATTTGACAGTACCCCAACTCCCCCCCTTCCTCCCCCCATGCCAAGACATTAATTCTCACAAGTCGGAGAAAATTACTATGCATGAATGCAAAAAGCATGATCAGGAGTAATTAACATGGCTTCATATGCAAATTTTATTAATGCAGAAGTACAAAGTCATTATGCAAATGAAACTTACGTCAACTCTCTTGACAAATATTCATCTCTAAAGCTCAAGTTTCTCCCTTCTAATTTTTTTTAAATTTTTTGGTGTAAAACCCAAAAAAAAAAAAAAAGTGACGAGGACTGTTTGACAAGTTTGCAAAGTTGTTTTTCAACCGGAGAAATTTATTCTTGCATTGTTGATATATTTTTTTTTGTTGTTGTTGTTGGCAGGTACACGACAGCTCATGGAGGAGAGCGGGAGGATGGGGGACGCGGGCTACCAGCAGCAGGCAGCCAATCAAAACGCCAGCGGCTGTAATGAGCGCGATTGATGACTGTTTGGCTTTACTGCAGGGTAATGAACTAGAATCCAGTCTGAGGAGGAAAAAAATATGAATATTCATGAAGCTGTGCTCCTGCCTTTGATGATTAAAGAAATTTTTAATATTCAAATAAGCGCTTGCCAAGTGATTAACAAAGAACAAGCACGCAGGAATATGGAAATGGAGCTGTGGAAGATTTGGGAGTCACAGTCTGTGCAGAAAAGACAGCACAAAATTTCATAAACAAGATAGGCAGATAACCCAATTCAAATCTGAGCAAATAAAGGGGAGAAAAAATCCCCTTCTTTTTCATCAGTTTGGATATTGTATCAGTCACTTTGTTTTAGAGCGCAAAGGAGAATAAAAGCAAGCGATGCAATAAGACGGGGGGGGGAAATCCAAACCCTGAGAAACCCAACCCAGCAATTACAAAGTAAGAATCCTGGGTGAGAAACTGATAGGAAAATGATGGCTAAGTCCACCGTCTGCTGTGGGCTGTTGCTTTTCAAAAGCAGGAGCCTGCCTGATGCTGAGAGCCCACCAGCCACTGACAACTACCGACTTGTTCTGTACGACAGGCAGGAGTCAAAAGTGTCCCGAAATAACCGAGACCAGTCCCTGCCATTAAATCCCTTTCCTCAGCTAGAGGGTGCACCACGGGGCTTGACCACTGTCTGGGAAAGGAGTGAGGGAGTGCAACAGAAAGAAGAAATATTATTGCCGGGGGGAAAAAAAAGAAAAAAAAAAAGTGCAAAAGGAGGTTGCAAGGAGGTCTCAGCTGCCCACCCTGGTAATCAGTTGGTAAGAAACGTGTTTTCCGTGTCTGAGCCAGAAAGGTCCACCACTCCCCACAGGTTTCTGAACAAGGATACAAAAACCCAGCCACATCTTTACAAAATGTCTGATAAGTTCAGGCTCTCACAGTTTAATAGCTTCGCTAAGGACTCATGCTGAAGCACATAACAACAATATTAGCTGCTAAAATGACTTTGCAGTTAAAATACATCTAATTAGCAGTCAGTGACTTTTTTTTTTTTTTGTCTTTTTTGGAAAAACAGTTAACTTCAGGGCTACCTTATACCAGGATGAAATGTGGTTGAGCTCTTTCTTTACTCAAAAGCCAGAGTAAGGGTGTCTTCAAACTCTTAGAGCACCGGAAAACAACTCACCTTCTTTGTTACTAGATCCTGGGGTTTCACAGGCCTGTTTGGCTTTTCTGCAGATCTTTAAAACCTCTGGTTAATTATTTCCTATTTCAAAATCTAAAGAAAGCATAGTCTAGGTACCATTTAATAATTAGCTGGTGTCTTCAGAATGTAACATTTCAACTCTACTTTAAAAAAAAAAAAAAACAAAAAACAAAAAAAACCAGTAGTAATAATAAAAGCATGAGGACAATGCTACAAAATGCACAAAACGGCCATGACTGAAACCTTCAGAGCTGCCGTGAAAACACATCATGGAGCTAATGGGATTTTTCCCCTCATATCTGCTCCATTTTTGGAGATACAAAAATACTTACTATTGATGTACCACAGGAAAGAAAAGGGAAAAAAAAAAAAAGGGAAGGAGAGGGAAAAAAAAAAGAAATGCCTAAACGTAAGTAAAGATAAGGTTAAACACTATGCAGGGCTATTGCTGGGAGTCTTTGCTCTGAATAATGGCGAGACCTTTTGAAGATGCCTGTTGTCTCTAGGTGTGTGTGGGTGGGTGAAGTGTGATATTACACAACACACAGGCGGCAGTGACCGTGCACAACCATACTGATCACAGCGCTTGACTGTGAAACCCAGCTCTCCGTTTCCTGGGCTGGTCATAGTTTGTGTCAGACCCTTGAACACTGTATATGTTATCCTTTGTCTAGAAAATTCCTTGGCTTTATTTTAATCAATGTGTTTTCTTTTTTAATGACAGAGAAGCAACTACCAGCTCATACAGTTGGTTGCTTTGGAGCCCTTCTTAAATGGCAGTTGAGTTCTACCATATAAATGTGAATACTTAATATTTATGCCACATTTTCCTCCTTTCTTCTAAAGCACCCCATTTACATATTTCTGGAGAATAATGATACTTCAGCAGGGCAGGTGAATACACATTTCAGCATATGGAGTCAATGGGAAAAAGTATTAAGAGTCAATATTGTAAAAACCAGCCCCTAAATTTAAGTGCCTTGAATTGAGCATGCAGCTGTGGTTGCCTGTCAGTAGTTAGATGCTGTAATAATAATAATAACAACAACAACAATAATAACAATAATAATAATAATATGCCTTTCATTTCTCTAGTGCCTTCCACGCAAAGATCTGGAAGCACTTTACAAAGATAAATAAACTGAACTTGGAACACCCCGTGTGGTTAATAAATATCCTAATTTATCTAAATATCCTGTTTTGAGCATGCCACTCTTCTCACTGCGTAAAAATCCACATTTTAGGTCATCCACATATTTGTGCATGGCATTTTGGAGTCTCAGACATCAAGGGCAGGCTGTGGAGATTTTTACTTACCTAAGAGACCATGTGGATTCCCAGAAGTAGCCCACACTATGCCTGCAAGATTGCTTATGCAGTGCCAAAACCCATCCTTTAGGAAATGGGGGCGTGCGTTGTTGCTGGACTGGCTCCGGGGCCAGGGTGGGAGGCCCACGGCGGCATCCAGGTGCCGCACGGCAGCATCGGCAGCATCCCTACTAGCCAGATCACCACGGGGGCTCCTGCAGGACCACTCATCCCCCCTCCCACCTGATGCTCATCTAAACCCAGCCCCTTGTCTGTGCTTTGAACACCAAGCTAAGCAAAAAAACAAAGTATCTTGACTCACCCCGATTAAACACACAAGAAAAAGGAGTCTCGTCCACCCCAAGGCTGCATTCATCCATTTCTTCTGTCCTACCCTCTGCCCACCCCACCGATGCAAGGCTTTGCCCCAGGAGGACGGTATCCTGCCGCTATGAGGACAACCAGGAGCAAGAGCAGGGGAAACAAGGGCAGGATTGGGCCTAAAACATCATAAGGCATAAGTAAATACAGCATGTCAACAGATGTGACATAAATATAACACAGGAAACCAGGGCATTGTCTCATCTCAGGAGGGTGGCCTTGCAGACACGGCTCTGGGCTGGGAAGGGTGCTGGGACGCACCGCACACCCAAGAGCACATCCCCTCCTGGAGCTCGAAGTTCCCCTTCCCACCCTCTGCCTGTCTGGTCTGTTCAGCCCCAAAATGCTTCCAAGCAGAGCCCGGCTCTCGCTCCAGGGGTGCAGAGTGCCTAACACAATGGTGCCCTGATCTGAGCTGCAATGTCCAGAAGCTACCGCAATAAACTAACAAATAACAATAATCACCCTGATTTGTGGAGTTTGTTTTCCAAAAGACATAAAGGGTTGACAATAAACAGTTCATCAATTTTCCCAAGTTTGTTCCCCAACTCTTGTAATTAAGTCCTGGGGAGTTTCAATGGTTGTAAAAATCCTTGTGGGGATTAAAATTTTTAGTCCTGATTATACCGTGAATATTTCTATATACCAGCAAATATTCCTGATGCAATTGAAGCATATAACCCCCCTAAAAGAAAACTGCAGCAATTTAACAAGCCGTGGAATTAATAAAGGGACTCAGTGGATGAAAAAAGCTGTTTCTAAAAAGCAAAATAATATATACAGGCAGCTAGAGAGAGAAATACCACTATAAATAATCTGAGGGCTTGACCACAAGACCATGGTCAAGAGGCTAAAATAAGGAAGTGAAGTGGCCAGGGAAGAGCTTCCGATAGCCAGGAGTCAGTAACAGCAGTGGACTTCTCCTCTGCCTTGGCCATTTGGGACTGAGCCCTGCTCACACCTGCAGAATGTCACTGCACACACGTATCCTCGGACAGAATACGGCCTCTGGAAAAGACAACAGCAGGATTTGCTGCTCAGGTAAGTATCTCTCCCTCACTCCAAAGTTTGCCTTCTACTAGTGTATTTTTGAATTTTTTCCCTAGCCCACACTAAAAAAAAAAAACAAACCAAAACCCCCAAAAACCCCACTGGTGGAATGAAGCAGGATGAGGCTTTAGCAGCTCTTCAGCTGTTTGGTAGCAAAAACAATTCCTGGAAGGGGAGGGAACTTGGGGAAAGAGAGGCAGATGAAGTCACTCTGCCCCTCTGTGCCTCAGTCTCCCCATCTGTGAAAATCAGCTAATGACATCCACCTGATTTCATTAAATGTCCTGGAAACTAAAAAGACCCTGTAACAGCAATATATTAAGCCACAGCACTGTTAACACTTTCACTGCTGGAAACGCAAAGGAGGACCATCAGGTGATGCCGACGTTCCTGCAAAGCACAGATGGACAAACTTAATATACAGACACAATTAGTCTTGGGAGAGAATCACAGCTCCTGGTTTTTGGCTCACCCCTTGCCAAAAGCAATGTAAGTGTAGGCACTTTATAGGTGCTGAATTTCAATGTGAAAAACAGTCTACCTGCCTAGTGTGAATACATACATTACACTTCAAGTAATACAAGTGTGTTTGGGGGGTCCCATTAACGTGCACATTTATAATTTGCAAATTTTCCCTTGTGCATGGAGCATGTTCACACTCAGCAGAGCATTTCACTAACACCAAATAAACTCAAATAAGCAAAGCAGAGCAAGCATTTGGGGGGGGGGCGCGGGGCAGGCAACAGAGATTTTTAAAATTAGGATTCCCTTTGAGTTTTGGATCTCTCAGGGAAAATCAATCCAGCTGCGCGTGCACAAGTGGGCCCGAGTCTGAAAACTGAATCTGTCAAATCAAATGAGTGGAGCAATCAACTGGAGATGGTAAAATAATCCACCAAACAAGGGGAACCCTGAGGATCTAAAACTTCAGTCCTCAATTTACTGGACACCAGCACAACTGAGTAAATAATGCTCTCTGAATGGAAAAGAGGCTAGAAAATTAACTAGCTTTTAAATAATGAAAGAAAGCAGGCAAATAAACCAGCAACCAGGAATCTAGCTCAGACTATAATGTAAGTTAAAAAAGGGAAAAAATAAACTGACATTTCATTTGCACAAGGAAGGATGTTGCGAACCTGCGCCCAATCCTGCTGCTAAATAACACAAGGAAAAGTTTCACCCAAAGACTTGGATCCAAGCAGAATTTGGCCAGTCGCAACTGCTATTTAGACAGGATAACTGAACCCTACACCAGGGGAGGTAAAAAGCAAGTACAGTATAAAAACAACCCCTTACTCCTTTCAGTATGACACAAAACTATGAGCAAAGCCAACTACATGAAACCAAGAACCATTCTGCACACATGACATTTTTTCTGAGGTATATTTTTTCTGGACCAGATCCCCCCATAACTCCCAATTCACCCATTTATTTGTACAGAATAGAATCTTTCTCTATAAGGTAAAAGTGGAAGACACAAAAAGGCTTTTTATTATCAGGTCTGCTTAAAATGGAAGATGGAGTTGATTACCCACGAA
>VYXH01012573.1:0-28079 GCA_013397275.1 Burhinus bistriatus | reverse complement strand
AAAAAAAAAAAGGAGAAAAAACCCCAGAGATACTGTACAAACCAAGGTGAAGGAAAAGAATTCCTTCAAACATCCATCGTCAGGATGAGGAAGTGATATTAAATTCACACTTATCATGCCAGTAAAATAAAGGCTAGTGGGTTTTTGTTTTGTTTCTGATGAAAATGTCAATACACTCAAACGGCAGCTTATTGCTGTATATCACAGCCTAACCAAATCTTTCTATAACCTCTTGCATTACAAGCAAAATCTCCAAAATGTCACCAACTAAAAAAATTGAACTAGCCTGTAATTAGTTTCAACAAAGTAGTCCTTTTAACCCTAATTTTCTAGATGTAGATGGCATTTCCGAAACAAGCATTATGAACCTTCCTTAAGGACAAGCGGAATCAAATTGTAAAATCATAAGCAGTGATCTAGTAGTTCTTCCTCTAAGCAAGCCTTTTATTTCCCTGTAATAAATTCAAATCCAGTCTTCAGTCTCTTAATAGGTGATCAGAGAAAATATGCATGCACACCTAAACCGCTACAACAAACCTTATTTTTTAAATAACACTTCAATCACTAATATAATAAAGACTGTTATAACACGTTAGCACTGGTATCATTATTTCTTATGATTCAATATTCTAATGACTGGCTGTAACAGAGGTTTATGTTCTGCCGAGGTTTATACCACTATTTAATGTAATTAAGCAAACTGGCAGCCAAAGCCTCTGTGGAAATATCATTTCTATCGCAGAGTATTCCCACCAGAAATTCAGAGGAATCATAACACACAAACTTTGATTCTGTTTATTTTTTCCCCTGTTCTGAAACTGATCTGGCATTTCTTGGACTTCGGAAAGTGGAAGAAGGAATTAATTTGGCTTCTGTAGACATGTTATTATTGACAATACTAATAATCTATGACAAATGGGCCATCCCCGCTCCTCTCTTTCAGCAGGCACTGCAGCCTGCAACATCGCTTTGCAAAACCCCAGAGCTGGACTTTCCTCATGCCGGGAGCCCTGTGAGTGTACAAGCAATGGGGTTTTAAGTAAGCCATTAAAATGCTAATATTCAGCACGGGCCAGATCCCTGTTACCACTGAAAGCAGAATTAAAGCTCCTCTGGAGACAGGATAAGGCCCTTCCAATGTGATCAAAGAGTAAATACATGCAAAGCTCTGATGGGAAAAAGGATCTTTTTTCTAATTTTAAAACCAAACAGGGAGAGTCCACCAGGCTCGTAATCCATGTTACAGTCACATCTGGGATAACAGCAGCAAGAAGGATGGGTCCAGGCTAAAAAGTTGCCACTTGAGGTCAAAGAGGAGCGCTTGATACCCAGGATTGCATCAAAACAGAGTTAGTTACCTTTTGGGCTACACTCCCCTCCACTTGACGCAGCTCTGCTGATGACAGCAGATGTGCCATATATAAATATATATATATATACACACACACACATACAACTGTGTATGGCTTTGCCACGTCTGCATTCACCCCACCTTGCAAAGTAAGCTCAGCTCCGTCAGCAGCCCTCACTCAAGCAAGAGGTTTATGGGGCCACCCAGGAGCGCAGGGTCAGGAGCAAAATTCGGCCCCAAAACCAGAGTTCACCCGCTGCCTCCAACGGCAGAGCTCGCAAGCTGACTTGGGTAAAATAAAGGCTTAGTTACCTCTCTCTCCCAGATGTAAAGCTCTCTGTAGAGTGGAAAAAAAAAAAAACAAAAANATGTAAAGCTCTCTGTAGAGTGAAAAAAAAAAAAAACAAACTACCCAACAGCTGAAACAAAACCCACACCCATTTGTGGGGGGGGGGGGGACAAGACAAGGAATGATAACGAGAAAGGGAAAATGTCTGGTTCCTATTATTGCTATCTCCAGCGTTTTCACCTCCACCAACAGCTTTTAAAGGAGGGCTTCTGGAACAGAAGTTAAACTTTCCTTAATCTGGGCTCTTAAACTGCCAGGATCTGGTTACATTTTCTCCTTCTCCAGATTTTAATACTTTTATTTTATACACTAATATGGGGGGGAGGAAGGGGGAGAATCTCAGTGTCACTGTAAGAAAGAAGTCACCGGGTTTTGCGATCCAGCAGCTTCCTTGGCAGAGGGAACTGCTGGTTGGCATAATCCACTCTGACAAAACTACTATTTCTGGGCACGGGCTCAAAAACAGGTAGGAAGCAAATGCTGAGAAATAAGGAAGTAAAAACAGCCAACAGATTTTTCACTACCAAGAACGCCAAGAGTAAACATGATTTATTTAGCTGTGTTTAACATGTCTCTTCTGCACTAGACTGCAGAAATCTGCTTGCATTTAGAGCAGGAGGAGGAGGAGGAGGCAGGGGGAGGGGATGAAAAGGGAATCCATTACGGCGCTCCGCTGGTACTTTCTGAATTGTTCAGTCACACAGTTTTATTGAGTACAAGTATTTTCTAGCCCAAAATATATTCATGTGTCAGAAGAAAGCAGCACTAATCTGCTGTTAATTAACAAGCTGCTGCTAACAAAAGATGAAGAACCCAATTCATACAAACAATATTTACGTGGGTGTCGCATGATTTTGTCACAGATCTTTTCTTTTCCCCCCCCCCCCTTCCCCCCTCCCTCTTCCTCAGCACCCAGTTATAGGGATGCAGCATGAAGGAGTCCCGGTTCCTCTTGGGACTGGCACCCACAGTGGAGGTGAGGGCACCCAGCCTGGTCCCGACCCAGCCAAACTCGGACAGGATCTCGCCCGAGGCACAAGACTCCAAGGCTCCCATTTCCCCACGTGAGGAAGGGCCCTATCATACTCTCCAAAGTGAAATTTCCTTAGATCCTTATTCAATTACGAGGCAGAAGCCATCTTCTGGCGCCGTGCCTGCGGTGGCAACGCTGCCGAGGCTCCGGGAAGTGGCACGAAGCCTCTCATCCTCCATCCATCCTCACCGGCGGCGTGCGGGCTGCAAGAGGGGATGGGCGAGATCGCTGCCCTCCCCGCTGCCCTGCCTGTGATTTCACATTTGTTTAATCCAACCCTTTTGCCGAGGAGTTTGGGGAGGAAAGGGGGGGAAACTTGCTAACAGCAGGCAGAACCGGAGGGATTTGGGCCTGTTCAAAAATATCAATGCATGCACAAAAGGATAGGGCTGCGAGCAGCGAACCAGAGGGCAGGCTCTCCTGGCCATAGCCCCGCTGCCGTCACCCACTCCCTGCTGTCCAAAGTCACCCGCTCCCTGCTCTCATTTTGGACAGTAGCGCTTGTGGCCTCGTTCAGTGGGGTGCTGAATGCAGCAGGCTGCCCTGAGCCCCCGCTGGACGCAGGCGGGTATTTTGGAAAATCAAGCCATTCACATCTTTTCTGCCTCATCTGAGAAATGAGAGTGCCTATCTGCATATCTCCTGTGGGCGTTTTAAAGCTGGCGCTGGCAAAGAGATGGGAGGGTTAAAACTGACAGCAACGAGCACTAAAAATTCCTGGACTTGCTCCACTGCCGGGAACAAAGGTGGGATTGCAGGGTTGGAGAAAGGGCTGGTGGTCTCCTGCACTTTACCCATCAAACCACACAGATCTGCCCTAGAGAAGGGTTACCAGGTACAGGGTTTAGGCTCTGCTCAGCACTGCCATCACACAGCCAGGGCTGGGAGAAGTGTAGGGACAGGAGGGTGGGAAACAAAAGTATTCAAGCATGATTTTCGAAGTGCCAAAGTTCTCCCGTGATGGCACGCTGGGGTGGTATTTCTGCTAGCACAGTGCTCTGCACACCCCAGTTAGTGTCTCACCCCGAAGGCCACAGTTTCCTCGGTAAGAAACAAACTCTGCTGGAGCGTACACACATCTGCCCTTCCAGGTTTTCTCTCTGTACCCTTACCCTGTTCCCCAAAACATGGGTTTTTCACTGCAAAACTCACAGCCACCCGCTCAGCACATCCCCCTGGCAGCCTTGCCAGCGCCCAGCCCCACTTGCTGGCCGCAGCTCTCCCCCCAGCGCTGCCTCCCCCCTGCAGGACATGCTCTGGGCACTGCCATGGCAGGAGCCCCGGAGAGGGACCAGCCCTGAAGGTAAACAAGCCCCGACTCTTCCTCAAATCTTCCGCCTTTGTGCACGTCCAGAATCACCTTTGCCATTTCTAGACCAGCATTGTAACAAAGTCCTGGCCTGGGCTTTTTCAAAGATTTTTTTTTTTTTTTTTTTTGTTAACAGTGATATTTGAAACACTGACATTTACCATTTGAAAAGCAAAGCGAACACATTTAAACAAGCGTCTTAAAAGAGCTAATGAAAGAGAAACAGATCCATCTGTATTGTATTCTCCACCCACTATCGCTCAAAAAAATAAACCTTTCCAGACAGCAGGGAAGTCTCCCAACAGCAAAGACAATAGGAGTTCCCAAGCTTCCCGCCGAGGGAGTGAGGACAACTGGTGCATCACCCCACCTAGGTAATGCCTGCTGCAAAGCTGCCGGTCAGCCAGCACAATCCCTAGCCTGAGCAGTCACAAGGCTCCAGTGCCAACAGAGACCTCATCAATCCACCTCGTCAGTCCTTCCAAAACAAGCAGGTGCCTTTGCTAGGGATCTCTGACAGACACTGCTGCATCCATAACCTCCCCCCGCTTAAATATTTCTAATGAACGTTAATTATCAGATAGGGAGCATTGAGGATTGAGGGCGTTTTTCTTCCCCCACAGAGCAGACACAGTAGGGATGAGGCCGGTGCAAGACAACACACTGTCAAAAGCCCCCTGAACTGAGGGATGGGTGCTTATGGTGGCCAGCAAAGGCGTCCTTCGCTCCTGTGTACTAGCGCTGCTAACAGAAAACTACCTTGTGCGTCCCTTTCGAGAAACAGCTCCAACCAGGTATCCTCGATCAACCTCAAAATCAAAAATAAAGTGCAACATCTTAATGATGAACTTTGCGCAATGAGGATAATATCCTTCAGTGGAGTCTGAGGGGGCTGGAGTGAGGGCTCAGGGATTTTTTCAGGGGGCTTTGAGGGTTACTGTTTTAACTCCTTTCTGCAAGAAGGCCCTGTACCATGAACATTAATCAAACGCTATATTCTGCCTTTTAGTCTTGAACAATTATGAGTACAGTTTTGTGATCTTTAGCCATATTTACTGATACTCAAAGGCAGATTCTATCTTGTTAGATTGTTATAAATGGGACCCCAGGGAATCAGCACACAGGCGGAGGCAGATGTGAGAGAGAGCCTTCTCAGAGCTCGGGTGTGCTTCAGTTTTCTACTGCTGAAATTATGAATGTTTTGCAGAAAAAAACAACTTTAGAATTCTCTGCCAGATCATTACAAAGAGCTGTCCGTAGACTAAAAAAAAAAGTTCCGTTTTGCTGAACTTAAGATTTTTTAAGGTTAACTGTTAAATTTCAAAGTATGGTTTACATGTGCTGGCCACTTGTATGCACAGAAGTTTCAGAGACAGACACAGGAAAGGTCTCTGGTTATAAACCATTAAAGAAAGAAACACACAAATTCTGTCTCATTCCCTCTTAGTCAAATATATTGTTTCTGCTCCAGACCTGTTTCATAATACCATAAAATAGAGGCATGTTTCCGACACTAGATTTGAGAAGCTGTCACATTAAAGGTAAACTTTTAATCTGCTATAGACAAACAGCACACATTTTTATTTCCTAAGTAACAGCTCTGGAGAAATGTTTAAACAAGAATTTAAGAGCTTTGTGGTAAAGCCACATATAGGGGTCTCAGACAGCTACTGGGTTTGAGCTTCTTTTGTTGTTGTCCTTTTTTAATTCTTTAAATAACCTACTCAAAAGTAGACTTCTAGGAGCAGAGTAATCAAGATGCACAGTAAAGTGAACCTCTAGGCTTGCTTTTATTTCTAGTTAATAAAAAAGAAATGTTTAAACTGAAACGCAGGCCTGAATTTCTAGCTATTCATCCCCATCTTTTTATTTTCTTGGGACTCACAATCGAATACTTTTAAGAAGTTAATTGTGTCACAATTAGTAACACATTAGTCCTCCGATATTTTTAATAGCAACCCAGGTTTTTCCCCAAGGCACTTAAAAATGGCTGGCTCCGCTATACTTGCCTTTTTTTAAAACTCCCATGCACTTTCTTCTTTAAAAACCTCCCACATGCATTTCACTTGGTCTGAAAATACCAGCACAGATCTTAATCCTGCCAACGCTTACAGACATGCTTAACTTTCTGCACATCGGTAATCCCGCTGACTGCGAGAAGACCCTTGGCGTACCTACAGCTCAGCGCAGGCTAAGGATGAAATCCTGCCTTCGCCAAAGCCAATGGCAAATGCCCCATTGACGTCAATAAGGTTATGATTTCACATCCAGTTTGTTGCAGGATTGGGACCATCCTCATTTCAAGGTACTTTCCCAAACTCCTGTTGGGGTTTTTTTTCTCCTTTTTTTCTTCCTGCTCTTTCTCCCCCTCACCTCCCACACTCACTCTTGTGGGGCCCCATATTGAGACCACTTGAAAACTTCTGCCTTTCAAATCCCTCCGCGAGGGAAAGCCCCTCGCTGAGACGGGAAACATCCTTTGCAGGTAAAGCTGAAAGAAACTATTTTGCCTGGCTGCGTGCATTTGAGTAAACTAATTAAAACCTGGGAACTTAGGTTCCAAACGATGCCAAGAAGCAATCGTTAATACGAGCTGAAGTTAAATGGGAAGCTCCAGACGTTTAAAATTAGCTGTAGGGAAAAGAAAAAAAAAAAGGGGGAGAGAAAAAAAAAGTGGGGGGAAAGGATTTTTTGTAATTTTGCCGTAAAGCCGACATGGAGCAGCTTGGACTGCACAGGGTTAAAATGAATTTGGGGGGCTTGCTCTACAGTGAAGGGGGAAAGCTCTGCTGAAAAGCAGGGGAGGGGGAAGCAGCGGCAGCCGGCTCGGAAGCGCTGCAGTGCTGTGAAGAGCAGGCAGAAGTGAGCAAACCAGCTGAACCGCTTGCAGAATTAATCAGTAACAAAGAGGCTGGAGCTGTTGGCGGGCTTCAGCCCTTGAACCTGGACTCTGCTCTATAAATTTCAACTTGGAATGGCTCTCTACTTGTTGAAAGACAGGTTGGCTCCCGGCCAAGCCATAGGGGGAAGAAAAAAAGGCCAAAAAAAAAAAAAAAAAATTCCTTCTTGCTCGGGAAACTTCCCTTCAGTTTCTAACTCTTTTTATGAGCTAGTAATAGGGCACTCTAGAAAATGGGAAACGAAAAGCCGGTATTGAAAGGAAAAAATGAGCCGGGAGTTGGTTTCATAAAGAAAATAAAACAAGTAGGTGCTAAATTCAAATCTGGATTTTGCCTGCACACAAGTACATAAGCTATAATAGAAGACTTCAGAGCGCCTCAGCAATAATTCAAAGGAGACTTTTACAGTTACATTAGCTGGCTACAGGTTTGACTCTGAAAATAAATGTCTTAAAAGAAGAAGAGGGCTGTTTAATCCCTGTCTGCAGTCTCGTCTTGTTCTCTCCTCCCCCACCACTCCACCTTGTTTAAATGACCATTACGAAAGCAGCATGGTATAAAAAAACATGTAGAACCATCATTTATTCAGCAGTATCTCTTTCCTTTCTTATTTTTTGCCTCTTCAAACAGGGATGTGCTGGAGAACCGACGCTCTCCTCAGCCTCTGCTCATTGCCAAGGCAGTTTCAGCCACAAATACCTTGCTGCCGCGGTGCTTTCCCAGCGTGAGCAGACAAGGAGTGGGCTGGGGCAGAGTGAGGGGCTGGAGTGCGGAAGGGGGGAGCTGTCAAAGTGGGAAGAAAGAAGGCAAACATCTATTCAGAGGCCAGACGCGCTGAGCAAGGTCAGCTGCAGAGACACAGCCCCTTGCAGCAGCTATGCAATTACATCCGAAATCTGCACGGCACCGGGAGTCTCACAACCTGCATGCAAGGGCTGGACCGGAGGATCTCGGGCAGCTGGAAGAAGGTGTATAATGATTTTAATTGCTCTTCTGAGATGCTAAAGGGTAGATGAGATGCTCTTTAGCTAGAGCGGGGGGCTGATGCTCTATACCGCTTGCAAGAATACGTGCAGATAAAATACCCTAATGAGAGAGTGGAGAGAGAGAGATGGTAAGTGCCAGCCGTGATCAAAAGGTGAAATAAAATATCAAAATAAAATGCAGCCTAATCAGAGCATGGAGGACAGGGATACACAATCTCTTCACCAAAAGTGGCTGTTAAGGTAAATTAGATTAATCACTCCCACCTCCTTTCCTCCCCAAACTCCCTTGCTTTTAATGAAGGGGCTTACTCTAACGCTGAACGCCGTCCAAGGCTGCTGGACATTTAAAGCTATATATGTAATATGCCTGTGACAGACACGCATCCTGTACTTCCACTTTCCAAGAAAACTGGGATCTGCTACTTGGTAGGTCTTTTCCATCTGCAGCTTTTATGACCCTGCCGAGGGACAGGCGAGCAGTGTCCCCCTTTTCTCACTCGAGAAATACGCTACCAAATGCCAGAAGAAAGAGCGAGTTTAAGAGCTGTTGGGCTTAACAGTGGTTTGTGCTGATCGCGCTCGAATCTTTCTGCAAAGGCATACATGCAAAGAGGAAAAAACAACAACCACTAAGTAACCACTTCACATCTGCCATTAAGATTATTAAACTCCTTACGAGCGGTATCTACCCCACCTTCCCCACTACACACAAACATACACACACCCCCAAGCTCTCCAACGTGGCAACTAGGAGCCAAGACAGCTCTCCTCTCCCGGCTGCAGCAACCACATTCATTTCTGTTTAAGGGGTTAACGATTCGTTTCCACTACTTCTCTCGAGAAAACCTACAATGAAAACATTGGCTCACGAACGCGTTCTCACTGCCAGAATGCCACAGCGCGAGTGAAAAGTCCGTTTTGTTTTCATTACATCTCTGGGATTTCCGGCTTAACTCCTGAGCTTAGACACCAAATCCCTAGATACCCCACCCACCCACTTTTTCTTCTTCTTTTTTTTTTTATAACATTTCTGCTGCACGGCCCACCAATTACCATTTGGAGGGTGGGAGGGAACGGGAAGAAGGAACCGTGCTGAAAAGGATGCTCTCCTCAGGGCGAGCACGCGCATCTCCCAAGCCGAGAGATACCCAGTTTCTCCGGGCTTCCAGGGTTGTCTGCTGAGAAACACGGTTTTATTGCTATACCTGGCCTCTCTCCTCTATTTCTCACCCTCCAGGTTCCCATCTTCCCACTCGGCCACCGAAGCCAGCGCTGAAACTCAGCCCCAAATCTACGCCCTTTGAAGTTATGTGACATGACATAGAAATCCAAGCCTTTCTTGTACAAAAAGTATGATTACTTCACAGGGGTTTTTTTCTCCAGTTGTGATAGAAAAATGTTCCAATCGCCAAAAAACCCTAGAAAGGTTCAACCTTTATGTCACAGCCGATTTGGTCACTGTGTGTATAGGCAGTGCAGTTCAAACACAGCCTGAGAAAGAAAAACAATCTATGGAAAAGACATGAAGAGAGGCAGCCTCATGCTATAGCACCACTTCTGTCCTGCTGAAGCAAAGGAACCGTTTCTGTGCCTTTATGTATTTATTAACCATCAGAGAGGAACAGCAACTTTTTCTATCTATGCAGGTGCTTTCCTGTTCTATAGTACTTCCACACAACCGGCTTTCCTTCAGCTACATTCCAGTGCAAAATTCCCCTCTGAACCACACCAACTTCTTCTTGCAATCAATACTCCACCGAGCACAAGCCTATTGCTATTAGTCACATCCACACAAACACCAAAGCAGTCTATAGGATGGTTGGGCACTACTTTTACTTTGCTCCTAACAGTTGCTCACAAAGTTGTAAAGAAAAATGAGTAATGACTGGCTGACCAGTGCCTTTTTATCATTTACCATTAGTGCTGTCTAAAAAATCTACCAGTCTTTCCATGCTAATAATAATCAGAGATATACACACAGTTTCTGGTCTCCCACACACGGCCCAAGTAATTTCACAAGAGAGCATAAATAAAGGCAAAAACCCACTTTGTTGGGTGGCATTTTGACTGGGCTCTACCTCTGAGTAAGTCCACAGTCCTTCCACTGAAAAGAGGGTAACGGCAGTGCCAACCTGGTGCAAACAAGCAAGTTTTGCTCTTAAAAGAGTGACTCCCGATACGCATCCAGCCCGGAGCGAGAAGACTCTGCCCACGTGTACTGAATGACCTTCTTAAATCCCCTCTCATCAGCCTGCAAAATGGCACTTCTGTCGAAAAGGTTTTACCTAGCATTGTCACACGTAAAACCGAAGATGACTATAACTAAGAGAGATTAGAGCGAGAGAAAATAACAGCAGCGAGCTCCTGTTTCACAGTTTGTCACCCCATGCATTCAAGGGCAGGTCCCCGCTTGCGCTGCCCCATCGATGTGGCATGGCACTGCCGGTTTCAGGGATGGCGCAGGGGTGGAGCAGGGTGAGCAGGACCCCCCACCGCTCCTGCAGCACTGGCTCCCACCATCCCAGCCTCACAGGAGGGAGCCCAGCTAACCGGGCGCAGAAAATGACTTTGAAAAACAGGATGGTGAGAGGAACAAAACAAAAAGCTAAAACCGGCAGGGAGAATCGAGGGCACAATATTCCTCAGCGGGTTTTTTAGCCTGCTTTTAAAACTTGGTGCGATTCATTTCACACTTGACTCTCGAAGATGCCGGGAAAGAAAGCCTCGGTGCCTGGAGGGGCTGGACCCCGGGCAGGACATGGCTGGGGGCAGGCTGAGATGGCGGCGGGGAGAGGGCGGCCAGCGGCCCCTGGGCCGGGGCTGAGCAGCGGGCGCTGGAGCCGAGCCACATGGGTGCGGTGGAGTTCAAGCAAGGGGAAGAAAGGGTTTTGTAATCGGCAGGTTTCTCACCTTTAACTCTTGCTGGGATTAGCAGGGTGCTCACGGCGGCCCTGCCGTCCCTCACTGCCAACTGGGGGGGCAGGCCGAGGACGGGGGGCTGCCAAGCCACCACAGGGTGCCCTCCACACCAGCCCCTCTAAGGAACCCCTAAAGGGGGGGATCGCATCCCCTCCACCTGGCCTTAAAACTTTAAGCCGCTGATCTTTTTGGCAGCCCCTTGTCAGGCTTGAAGCCGCAGCGAGCCAGGGGAGGGCAGCTGCCGCCAGCCCCTCCCGTGGGCTGGGGGTGCCCTGTCCCCCATAGGAGAGCCGGGCTCCCCCGGCACAAGCAGGGCTCCAGGTGAGCTCACCCGGCTTGTTTTTCTCCCCAGGACCCAAGTCAGGACCTCAGTCGAGGTCCCCGGCTCGCAGGGGAGCAGCGGCTGACACCTTCCCTCTGTGTGACGCCCCCCCCATGCTGCTGGGCCGCACCAATTAGCAAAACACATTGCTAAATACCTGGTGAAGCAGCAGAGGAGGAGGAGGAGGAGGAGGCCAGGTAACTCCTCTGCGCTCAGGGAAAGCCTGGTAGACGCAAGGGAAGAAACAAGCCTGGAAAAGCCTCACGAAAAGGATTTCAGCGGCAACCCGAGTTTCTCAGGCTCTGTCACCACACGCTTCTGGAAGCCTCTTCGTCCTCACGTAGCTTTTTTTCCTAGGCTGGCTTTGACGAGTCACTCCTGCGAGACCCACCACCCTGGGGAGATGCTGGCGGTGGGACCCGATGCCACGGCGGCCTGGGGAAGGGGATGGCCCCTGCGCCCCATGCCGGCTCGGCGCTGCTCAGGACACCTCTTCCCAACCTGCCCGACATCGCCGCCACCGGCCTCGGGTTGTTTCAGATCGCGTTTTCCTCCCCTCACGTGCGAAGGCATCACGATGGCTGTCTGAGTCCTACAGTTAATATGGGTGCCCAGGTCCATAATGGTACATTGTAAGTGAATGTCTCAGGGTAGACAGCAATAATAATTAGCTGTCATGATTTGAAAAAAGGATAATCCATGCCATTGAGTTAACAATCACTCACACAACACACATGGATTTAACTAATCTTAATTTGGAGAAAAATAACAATTCTAAATATATCAAATAGCCTATTTCATGGCAACCTGCGGCGGTGTTTATCTCTGGCTTCCAGCACATGCGAGTTATTTAGTTTCTCTCACTGGCAGTTTTACCATTCAAAAGCCTGAAATGAACATTCATGGAGCAGGGGTTGCAGTTAAATCCTGCCTCTGACAGGGAGCCTTTTTTCACGATGCACATCTAGTTCAAGTACATAATGTATGGAGCCCAGCGCTGGCGGCCGGGACGGGATGAACAAGGAATTCCAATCAACTCCCTCCCCTTTCCTAGCACCGTCTTTGCAGAAATTAACTACGCTGTCTTAATGAACCTCTGCTGCTGGTGTGGTTATCTGTCTGCGAGAGTGCGCTGCCTGGAGCATGCAGACCAGCCAGTGAAGCTGGAGAAGGTCTGGTCCATGTGGTGCCTGCCCCACCAAGGCTCCTTCCTCTCTGCCACGGTTCTCTGAAACCATCCAGCATTAAAAACAAGCCAACCAGTACTTGTTCTTTAATCTGGATCATTTCAGAGAGCCCTGCAGGGCCCGTGAGGAGGACAGGAGAGACCGTCAGTCAAAGGGCAGCAGGAGCCACCTCCCCAGGGCCTTCTTCAGACAGGACAGGTCACCTGGTTACGCCCAAGATCTGATAAATATGAAAGCTAAGAAGAGGTATAAAATACAACGCTGGCCTAATTATTTCCAAAATACCTGCCAGCGGTGAAGCAAAAGAAGCAGTAGCTGATAACTCCTAGCCAACTCATTGGCCTGGCTGTGTTTTGCTGTGCGACAATCTGGTACATCTGTTTGATACTATCACACCCTCTGTATGAGAACTGATTTTCAAACAGGTCAGCCAATTTGAAAAAAAACAACTTTACAGGACAGACTGCTCCTAAGCAAGTCACGTCCTCCCAATGAGAGCTAACATGCTACCACACACTTTACGGACAGTGGTAACTAAATGAAAGCACCTAGAAAAGAGTGGATTTGCAAGTTACAAGTCAGGAAAAGATGACAAACTTAATTATCAGAAGGTTTGCAGACATAAAGTTGCCTTTGTCTCTACTGATATCTAGAAATGTCAGCTGGAGGTTTGCGTTGCATGCATGCAAATTCTTGCAGACTCCTGAGCTCTACCTCATTCCCTCGAAGCAGCACAAAGTCTGTTGTGTGGTCAAGAGACATTCAGTGACCAGAGCAAGCAGTTACCAAGAAAGAAAGAAAGAAAAGCAAAGAGAAAGAAAAAAAAAAAGGCAAAAAGAAAGAGAGGAGGAAAGACCTTGGGAATCTGGAGCACCCTGCATCAGGGTGAACGCTCAGCGTGGTGTTGCATCCCAACATCCTCACGCCCAGAGGGAAGAGAGGTGCAACAGCAGAGCCAAGCTCAGCACTTGACATACCCTCGCCACACTCAGCCATGGGAAGCTGTAAGGTTTGGTGGCTTAGGCACACCGCAGAAGGCCACACAAATCATTTCAACCAAATAAGAAGGTCTACAAAAATAACACAAGATCAAGGAGAGGAGCTGAAACCTATTTGAGGGCAGCAGCGGTGGCAGCATGTTTCAGGGAGCCGGAGTGGCGAGTGGGTGATTTCTGGTTTCCCTCTTCAAATATAAAGACTCAATTATCTTTGAACAGCTTGCTTTACACATGAATTGACACATTTATTTTACAATAAATAACTGAAAGTTATCTATGTTTCCTTTACTGTTAATCTACACAAAGAAATAATAAACAGAGCTTGTCTACAAAAATGCAACTACTGCAGTCCTCAGAATTCAATTAAGCTAAAATAATTAATGCTTCCACCATATTAAATTACTTTATACATTTGAGCCACTGAAGTTTTTTTATTCTTTAATCTTTTTCGCCTTTTTATTTAATAAAAAAAAAAGTTAGTTTCAAAGGAGGGGGGGCTGGCTAGGAGGGGGAAAAAGAGCATGATTTGCTGTTAAAATGTAATGGTCTCCTTTAGCTGACACAGCATGTAGAGTGTTTTGTGCCTTTGATTAAAATAACATTTTAAATGCTTTGAACAAACATATCTCCCCATACTTCTAAGGGATTATTTTACATATTTCTTGGTGGAATAAAGAAATTCATTCTTCCTGTCGCAGTACAGAAAGGCTAAGAATATCTTTCGTCACATATAAAGTAAAAATACTGTAGGCTGTTGCATTATTACCAAAAAAATAAAAAAATAAAGGGAGGGGGTGGCGGGGTGGGAGAAAGCTGCCTTAGAGATTAAGTTTCCCTTTTATGAAATCGTATTTAGTCTCTTTTTTTAACAAATCTAACAACAATGCTCTACAGCCGCTCACTGGGAAATACCTTTAATGTTAAATGCAGATTCTGATTTTCTTGGCTAATGCAGAAAGCCTTTCTATTGAAATATAAATAAGGGGTTTGGTATATCCCACTAAAGCCTTTCCAGTGAATGACTTCTGTGGGTTTTTCATGGCTACCCTCCATGGCTGTAATGTGAGGCTTTTATCCTACTATTGAAAACTATCCGCTGCTATTAAAAAAAATATGGAAGGACACTGCACCTTTTTATCTCGGAGCTGGGCTCCTAATTGAGAAAGCATTATTACTGCACTGTTTAGTGGATGTCCCTATCTCTGTGCACTGCTGAGAAAATGCCAATCAAACGATAAACCCTTTTATTTTTCTCAATTCAAAATCTTTCCTACATATTTTCATTTGATATTCAGTTTAGTCTGAAAAAGATTAGGTGCTCCAGATTGGCTTTTAATTTTTTTCTTTATGCCTTTGCCACATGTGAACATCCCCTTCACCCCTTCCCCAGCAGGTTTTCTGCATGGCAAAAGTGTTAGTTATATTGATGCTGACCCCCAGAAGCTGGGATGGGACAGCACCCCCTGCGCTGGGTATAGCCACTGAGGTATTTCGCTATGGACTGAACTTGGGCAGAGATTAGTTAAGAGATGACATCTGGACTGCAGCTGCAGCATAGGTCTCCTGGACCAACCTCACTAAGCACTGGGCACCATCTGCAAGGGGCTGAGCGCCATCAGCTCGCACAGAGATCAACAGCTATTGAGAATGCTCAGTGCCATTCAGGGGGCCTTCAGCAGACTGGGGGAGAAGGTCCCGAATACTTCTTTTCTGCTCCCACCAAATGGGAAGGAAATCTAGCTTTCAAAGCTGCTACACCATGAGGTAGTCATCTCTGCCAAGAAATGCATTCACAGCTGCAAAAGGATGGGGAAAGGACGGGGTCGGGTCTTATAGTAGGGTTGCTTACAACGCTACAGCACAGGCTGCCACTACTAATGCCCCCAAAGCTACCAGCTGCCCCATGCCAAGGTGGTGACTGCACCCAAAAGATTCCTAGAAAACAAGGTAGTCAATGGGTGGCATATGCCCTCTCCTAAGAGGTAGATCATCTGGAGATCTGACGACTGCAGCAGTTTAAAGCCCACATCCTCATTTATATGATGGCCAAGCCCATCAGAGATGCTGGGGATGGACTCAGAGACCTCCAGAGCTAAAAGCAGGAATCTCCTAAGCTTCAGCTGTAATGACAGGAGCCTCTCACAAGTCTTCTGGGGATCCCCTCATGGGAACATCTCTACTACAGATAGGATCCTGGACTGTCAGATCTAATCCCATACGACAATTGCTACAGAAATTGGGATAGCGGCAGCAAAGACAAATTGCCACTGGTCTTCCGTATGGGATAGAGTCGATTTTAACAAAAAAGGCCTGTTTGAGGGGAGATCCTGCTGTGTAACATAAAACCCCCACTCACTAGCAGGGAGCAGAGCATTCCTTTCACCACTGCAGAGGAACACACCTGCAGAGGGGAGGAACGCCCTGCACGACGGACATGCCCCCACGCCGGGCGCTCTGCAGAAACCACTGCACAGCAGCTCGCCCAGGTGGGTACCATCACCTGCCTGCCCACCTCTGGGCTGGGGAAGGGGGGTGTCCGCTGAGTAAATGTTAACTGCACCACAGCTGAGAGTTTTAGAAAAAGAAATGCCTGCAATTTGCTCACCTGAGCTAGCCTGTGCTCTTGCCTCCTCTTTCCACAGCCCTCTTTGGGGCGTGCATGTGAATGGAGGTGTTGCCCACCCAACTCCAGCCATCTGCAGACACCCAGGACAGGCAGCACAGGCAGAAATGCAGACCAGGAAGCTGACATCTACCCCAGCAGAAGGAACAAGCAAGGACATAATGAACCCCTGCTTTAGCCCTCGTAACCAAATCCTCTTCCCACGGCAATTGGTGGGAAGAGGATTTTTCCACTGTCTTCAGTGGAGTCGGGATTTGGTCCTTCCCAGGGGGTCTGCTTGTTACAATGCGTGTCTTAACTGGACTGAATTGAGCATCTCACCAAGGTCCCCTATGCCTCCATCATTGCTACCTGCTTAAATACGCTCCTGAAATTGTTTCTGACCCCAACTTTCTGCTTTTTCCTATGTGTACAGACTGCCGCTGGGCTCTCCTGGGGGGTCGAGAGTCCCCTGTCTCTGGGAGCTGGCCCTGTGCAGAGAGCTATCCTGAATTAAACATGAGGTGGACAGCCCTGCTGAGCCCTGCGTAGCCGTGAGGTTCCTCCAGACCGATGGCTCCTATAAAGACCTGTTACTAAAGCCTCTGTTTCATGGCACTTTCTAGAGGGCTCTCGTTAAAAGATTACCTAGGCAGTTGATTGAGTGTAAAACATGCTGTACCTGCAATGTTCTCCTGCTTGGGGCAAATTCCTTTTGTAGGCGTGAGAAGACGGTCTTCTTCATCGGGTGTGACTTGGATCCCGATTTCCACTGGCTCTGACACTTTCCTGAGCTCGGCGCGTGAGGAGGGGGGAGGGCTGCTCTTATCCATGCTCTTTTCATAGCAGGCACCACCAGTGCCATTGCACTGTTTTCTCTTGTGCTCTATAAAAACCAAGATGTCTCCCAGCGGGAAGTTCATCTGACACTGTCCACAGGTTAACAAGTCGGGGTCTGTCCCGCCTGCGGCGATGCTGATGCCACCCGGCTCCGCTATTGCCAGGCTCTCATCCTCGTCGGCGAGTGCCGGTTCCACATGGTCAGCCTCTGCTTTACATGGACAAGGAGAAAGAGGGAGGAAAGGGACGAGGGGAGAAGAGAAAGAGATTGCTTTGAATGTTCACAGACATCACGAGAGGCCCAGCCTCCCCTCACCCGCCCAAAGAAGCCAAGACTGATTAGATCTTTCTTTTATTTTTCAGCTTTTCCGCTCTCCCGGAATGATTTCAATGTATTTTGCAACAAAGCCTGCCTGAAACAAAATGGAAAGGCTGACCTGGCATAGCTTTCCTGACAGTTCCTTCCCACTGCTGCCAGCGCTGCAAAGATATCAGCAAAGAGCCATTTTGCAAACGCTTGAGCCCCGAGTCACTTTCTGAAGTAGTTCCTCTTTTTATCCTACCTTCTCATTCCCACCGCACCTCCCAGCCATCTGGCCGAGGCTCCATCCAGCAAAGCTTATGCACCCCAAACCTCTCCTAGATCAGAGAGAGGGGGAAAAAGTGCTTGCGTGCTCTGAACAAGCAGGATCAGGCTCCATGTGGCATACAAAATTAGTACCACCTTGTCCCATTACAAAGATACCAGCAAGGTTAAATGACCACCCGTTAGCACGAATTACAGCAAACTGTTTGCAGGAGGCAGGTGAGCAGGATACAGTCTCATGAGAAGTTAAGGGGTTTCAAAAGTGTGTACGGGGGGAAAGAGAGTGAGGCACTTATTTAACGTACTGGAATATTGGTGAGCCTGAAATCTTCCACTCGTTTTCCTGATGTCAAATATCCCTGTAGTTGCTATATAGGTTAATAAAAGTTTTTTGTTTAAATCTCGCCCGCGGACCTGATGGACTTCATACCGTTACCCCCAAAGACTGGGAAAGCATTTCTGAGTGACCTGCATCAGTTTCTAAGAAATCAATAACTTCTAATTTCACAATTAATAAAAGACAGTGTGTTTTTAATCGGTATTTTGAAGATAATTCCTACATTATAAAATAATTACAGATCACAATCTATTTCTGGGGCAGAACGTGTTTTTTGGTTGGTTTTCTCTTGTTCCGCCATGTAACTGCCAAATCATACAAACCTTGGTCTTTACTCGGGCAAAATTTCCACTGACTTTTGCCTAAGGCTGTTTTGCCTCTGCAAGGACTATAGGATTTGGGCTGAACAAAACAGAGGAACTAACAGTATGTAAATCAGCAAGTGAGACCTCTAATCGAATCAAGATTAAAGGAATAGGAGGAAAAATGTTCCCTATTAACCCAAGCGGTTTGCTTATGGATTTCCCGGGGAAAGCAAGTCACACAAATATCTCAAAAGAAGAGAGACTGAGATAAACACATGTTATAATCCAGATCTGGATTCTCCTCCTGACTGAAAACAAATGTTTTGTCCCGTTCTTCGCCAAACTGCAAAAAAAAAAAAAACCCACGTAGGAAAGGGACAAGACGTAGAAGGTGAAAAGTTATTACCTGGCAACAAAAATGGCTGAGCCTTGAAAAAGACAGTTTAGAAAAAGAATTGCCCCCATTTTTGCCTTCCAGAATAAATAATTGATCGGTGTATCCACAAGCTGTATTACAAGTTGCATGAGAGCTCACTAACAGCAAAGCGGAGAGCAGCAGCACCAGCGGCAGCAGGAAAAGGACGGGGACCCCAGAGAAGTGCCTGAGCACGGACCGTCCTGCTGGAGCAGACGATGGGCACGGGAAGGCTTCGGTTTCCTAACTCACACCAAGCTTACCAAATACACAGCACAATACTCGTTCTGAAAACCATTAATTACCTTTTTCCCCTTAATCTAAGTTTAAAAGGAGTTTGCAGAAAATACTACATAATTGATTCACCAATTTATATCCCGAAAAGATGCCTCCTTGCCTTAGTGAAAATGTAACGATAACCCTGCGCTGAACAGGGACCGCTGGGAAGGGAGCGGACGCCTGCGAACAGTGTGCCACGATGCAAAAGGTAATTATTTAGTGCTGCGGTTCCCTTTAATGATCTAACATTGAGCAATATTGTTTATATTGAAGAGAGCTTGCACCTTTAATTACCAATTACATATACATCATTTTAGAGCCAAAAGAAAAGGACTGTGAAAAGGGTCCTTTAGAAATGTGTGCACTATTTCTAGGAAGAATTCCTATTAAGGGGGAAGCAGAGTGTCAAAATATTAAAAAAAAAAAAAACACCACACACAGAGAGGCACACACAGGCACACAGATACACATGCAGGAGATGGGACAAAGCGCTGGAAAAGACAACACAAAAGCAGGAATTGAACCAAGGGTCGTAAGGAAAAAAGGTGGCAGAGGGGAGAAACGCTTGTTACTAGTTTCACCTAACATTCCTGTAAAGCCTTCAGATTAAAGTCTGTCTCTCAAATTACAAAGGCTGAATTTTGGCATTTATATATATAAAAAAAAATAAAAAGAAAAGCACAGATATCAACTTTATTGTCTTTTTGATGTAAGGATTATTTTTTTTTTGCCTGTGATTTAAATTGTGCTCTTCAGAAAATGTAGCAAAACTGCTGCATTTGATAAGGGTCCTGACCAGGCGTCTGTGGAAACATGAAGGAGGTTTAAACAGCTAAACTGTTGCGAATCCTTTCTTTTCAGTTCTACACTTCATTTGAATATTAGTTAAATCCACATATGCCTATTCACTTACACTCCCTCACTCTCTCTTTCCAAGGACTCTGCAATGGCACTTTTTTAAAATAACATCTGGTATTCCTTCATATTTTGGCAGTCGTCACATTACCGAAAATCAGCTTTTCGCTTTCTTGGTACGCTGAGCCCTCGTGATCAGTAGTAATTGGGCTTCAAACTATCAAAAGATTTTTTTACTCGACTCTATTTCTGATTTGAGCTTAATAAATCATCAAGCATGAGACCAGCCATACACCCAACAACGCAGAAGCTATATTAACATCCCCTTATTCGGGACGTGGAAAACTGACATAAAAGAATGAAAAACAAAATATTGAATAGATTTTCAAATGCATTTTATCCATGTCAATTTGCATTATTTTTTTTTACTCAGAATAAAAAAAAAAAAGAAAAGGCTTCCTATTGACAACTCAATTAAGCCATTAAAAACCTACATTCAAGTAACATTACAGGAGAGATTTAAAACCCACAAAGGAAAAGAGAAAAAAGCCTGCAAGTCCAGCCCATAACGCATCGGGTCATGCCTAGTTAATACAACAGCCAAGATCTTAGGCTGTTTAAGGAGTCCTTTAATACCAATGGGGCAATTTAGGCCAGTCTCAATCTAAAGTTCTGACTCCGCTTGTGTCTGTGGGTTTCAAATGAGTCGCTTCACATTATTTGAATTTAACTCTGTGGTTTTGTTGCTGTTTGTTGGTAGCTGGGTTCGGGGGGAGGAGGGTGTTTCCTCACGAGTATTTATTTAAAATTAATTTATTTTTTTTAAGAAGGAGAAATCAAGCCACACAAAAAAGGAGAATGGAAAACATCTCATCTCCCTTACATGGGAAAAGGAAAAATAAATGCAAACGAGCTATTTCCAGCCAGGACTCGTGCCCTGGTTCTTCCAGGTGTGTTAAGGTGTGCCCAGCATTCTCCTTGCACCCAGAGATTCTTCCGAAGAGGATTGCCTTGGCATTGCCTGTCGAGGGAGCACAGCAAGTTGGGGACGGGAGATCTATGGAGACATCTGTGACACTTGTTATCCGATGGCTTCGTAAAATTAATGCAGCCGGACAATCTAAATCATTTGCTCTTTATTTTGAAAAGCGTTAGGCTTGCTGGCTGGACTCTAAGCAGCATCTCCAAGCTCTCTGGTTGCCTACCACACCAAAATACAGTGGACAAACTCCTCCATTCCTTAAAGGCACTGTCGCAAAACCACCACCGCTCCTGCTTCAGCGTGGTGACATCATTAGAACATATGTGCCCCATGCAAACAATACTCTCATGCCCAGTATTAAAGCGAATGCACATGCTAACTACTTTCTGCCTGTCAGATGTCTCAAAATCTTACTCATTAATAGTGAAAAAGACTGTGTTACTAAAAATCATTTCCGAGGCCTCTGAGGACAAAACTGTGGATGCTTGTTCACGGGGTTTGGGCGAGGCTGGGTCCAGGCAGCAGTAATTTATTTTCTTGCCTTTTTATTGCACTGCAGAACCAAGGTAAGAAAGGATCTAAACGTTGCCAACCTATTCTCTTCTTTATTTTTCCCATCCCGCAGTACCAAAAGGAGGCAGAGAAAGGGGGAAGAGGGAACGGTTTGGTGCCGGGCCAAAGCGCTGCCTGTGAAACCTCCCTTCCGCGGTCCGTTCCTGCACAAATCGGTAACGGGATGGTTAAGGCGAGCGCTGCCAGTGCCTTCGCCGCAGAGGTGCTGCTGGGTGCCCTGCCTGCCCTGGCACCCCACCGCAGCCACCGCCTGCCCTTCTGCCCACCCGAGGGGTGAAGCACAGGCTACCCCAGGGGTCACCCGTCTCTGGGACGAGCTGGGGCTGCCCGGGGTCCACCATGGTGCCCAGGCATGGGAAGCTGCCCATAAGCATGCCGCAGCATGCCGAGCAAGCCGTTCTCTGCGCACAGTCACTGTTGTCTTGAAGGCACATCCAGAAAGAGCTCAGCCCAGCTGGGAAGCGAGCACAAAGAAGTGACTCGCTCTTCAGGGTGTTGGCCCAAAGCAGGCCTGAAAATGATGTCCCTTCAATCAACACCCACATGTCACATTTACTGTAACATCAACATGCTTAACGGAAATAGCTCAGATCACACGCTCTCTAGCTGGGTTATCGCCGAGATCGGTGTCAGGATCCTCGCTGCACAAAGACTAACGCTGCTCAAAGCGGGCGACGCGGCTCCTCACCGTCGAAGTTTATCAATAACCTGTTTCCAGAGCCTCCCCGCAGCTCCCTGCAGCTGCAAGGTGCAGAGTTGAGCTTATGCCTGCGTATTGCATCAGCATCGCACTCAGCAGCGCTAGGCACCCCTTATCTGCCATCAATTTTTGATTTTTCTGAGGCGTGGAAAACAATCGTTTGTAGTATTTTGTATTTTTTTTTAAATAAAAGTCAGAGGCTGAGTTGGCCAAAGGAGGCAACTTGATGGGGAAGCCCCAGAAGCACAGGGGCCCGCAGCTCTGCCTCGCTTTCCGAGCCACTCTCAGGCATGTGCAAAGTGCACAAAGGCAACCGGAGCAGCAGCGAACCTCCACCGCCGTGCAGCTGCCGAGCCACCGCCGTCCGGTCATCCGCCGCCACACGTCAGCCCGCCGTCCCCGCGTGCCGGACGGCAGCACGGCACGGCGGGTGGCGGTGGCCAGGGTGGACTGGCCACGGCCACCTACCCGCAGCGGTGGGATGGAGCCCACCGCCCCGGCACAGCCCGCCGAGCCTCCCCTGCTGGGTACGGACAGCGAGGGGACCAGGATCCAGCGGTGGAGGGAGGGTGGAGGGAAATAACCTGTTTTGCTCCAACGCCTTAGCAAGCCCCACGCATAGCTGGGAGTTAGGGGACTCTCCTGCAACAGACACCTTTAGCAGAAGTAGCCGGAATCTCTCAGAAAGCAGTTTAACCCTCTGTGCACACCTGAGACGGAGCAAGCCCAAGCACTGCCACAAAGAACCAGGAAACGCATCAGGGTTTTGGGAAAAGAAGACGGAAAATAACACAATAACCACGCCAGACCCGAACAGAACAAAAGCCAGGAATATCCAAGGATCCACACGAATCTCCAACACTTGTCAGATGTTATTTCATCAGAAACTATGTACAGTGTTAAAGAAGGGAGTGGCGTGTCTCCTCTTAAGTAAACTATACGTTCATAAAAAAATATTTACTGCTTTTGAGAGCAGAAAATGCATAGGCTCTTCTATAGACTGCAGAAGCTGTAAATCTCCGCAGATAAAATGGGATGTGATGATGTGATATAAAAGCATTCTTTGTTCCCCAGTGAATACATTTGTTTTATTTAAAACTAAACAACAACCAAGGAGAGAAAGGGGCGCTCGGTGCCACAAAAGGAGAGGGAGCGGTATTTGGGTACAGGCTTTTAACTGGTGTAGAAAAGGATATTGGAAGCATAGATTCTTACCCAAGGATTTAAAAGGCATGATCAAAATTAAGTAATTAGTTTTGAACGTGTATTAAACACACAACAGCTCTGTTCTTTTCTTAAATATCAAGCTCAAAAGAGACTGTGTTTCTCAATTGTGTATGGCACACTGTTGCTCATATACAATTTTCTTAAGCATATTGAAGCTTATTCATTATAACATTCAGCGAATTTATGGCTTCTTCCAGTGGCTTAGTAAAAGGGGTCATAAAAAAGTTAAGTAAACCAGTGTGTTTTTTTCCTCTCCCTTAACTTTGGATTCCTTTTTTATACTGTGCTGTCTAGTGCTTAGTCTTTGGAAAGTACCTTGGGCATATCCAGCACACACACAAATTATCAGCTGCTCCAGGAAAAAAAAAAAAACGGAATTTCTTGCACTGAGGCAACTACACAAAAGACTTGCATATGTCAAAAATACAGAACTAAGTCCCTGTGAATGCTGCACCATTAATCAAATCCCCGATCTGGTGTCACTTTTGCCAGTAAAATGATGATATTCTTCTAACCCCCTTCTACTGGCGCGTGCCTGCAACACGTGAAGTGTGTCCCTCTGCTTTAATTTGTTTTCGAATAGCCTGCTTTAGGCATTTTTTATATATTCCTTGGAAGAAAAAAAAAAGGGGGGGGGGGTAAAAAAAGAAGCTGCTACTTAAAGCTCCAGCAAGAGTCTACAGCACCAAGGTGGCAACAGCTTTTTGGAAGGGAGAGCAGAAAGCGAGCAAATTTAACTGATGTTCAGGAGCTGAACACACAACTGCCTCTGAGGCTGTAACCGTGGGTGCCGAGGAACGGTGTGCAGCCTGCCCAGATACATTTTAAGAAAGTAAATAAACACGAAAGAGGAAGGTGCTGTAGTAAGAGCAGCTGAATGAATCATACATTTATCAATGCACGCAGTTATTGATGTCTTTTCCCTCCCTCGTTAAAAAGATACATATATATAAATCCGTCTACAGCCAATGCTGATGCTTCACCAAGCGCTTTTACAGTATAGCTAACTTTAAAGCAGGCGGTAACCCCCAGCCCCCATTTATTTTTCCGCATGCTTTCTCTGGAGGCTACTGAGGGGAGACCACATTCAACCGGTAACTGCAACACAACCCTGGAGAAACCAAACTGCGACCAAAAAAGAGGCAAATGCTCCGGCAAGGAGGCAGAGAACCATTTTGGGGTAGCAGGTCTCCATGGGGAGACTTTTCCACCAGGCTTCATCGTGGGGGAGAGGGATGGGTGGGAGGCAGAGGAGGGAGCAGGAGGAAGGGGAGCGTGGATGTGCGTGCACGGGGTGGGCAGAGGCAACGGGGAGGAGGAGAAGGGGGATCGTTGTTTCTCTTGGTAAAAGTTAACAGTCATGTAATGGCAGGAAAGCCACAATCGGCAAAGTTTGAGGTTTCGGGAGGGAAGAAGGGAAGGTTTTCCCCATGGCTGGGGAACGCTAGCATCAGCAGCGACTCGGGCACTGTGCTCTTCAGCTTACCGGTCTGTCAAACGAGCTGGCTGCTGTCTATATGCTTCCAAGTAGCTCAATTCAAACATTAAATGAAGTAGAGAAATCATCAGATAAATTGCTGGCCCTCTCTACCCAAGAGTGAAAGGTTTTTGTACAGCTGATGACAGCCCTGATCTTTTGTCTGACCTAATTTACTTCTTTCAGGTTAGAATAAAGCGCGCTTTCCTTTCACGGGATAACCTCCATCCACGTATTGCACCCTAAAAATAAGACGCTTGTGCTATGTTAACAATACCATAACTGGATGAATTTCTCAGGTTGGGTGAAATAAACATCCACTGATCAAAGCTTCCCGTGTGTACGCCACGAAATTATATGTTTGGGCAAGAAAGCGTCCCGCTAAAGTCCGTCCACGACGCGCAAGCTGACTGCAGCAGAGAACAGCACAAGCCCGACGGAGCAGCCTGCGAGCTGCTCAGCAGCAACTTCTACATGGCAGATGTGATTTTTGTGTTTGTTTTTCTAGAAAAAGAAATGCTTATTTTCATTTGCAGGAACTGCAGATTTTTTTGCTGTAAGGACCTGAGGATCAAAGTACGGTAAACTATCTAATATCAAATCCTCTCAGCAGGGGTACATGTGCTTTCTGACATGCAATCAACGCCAAATTATGTTCGTGTACGTCTGCTTTATTGCTGTACACACCTTCTGCTAGAACTCCAGCTTCCTCCCTCTGTGTTTTTACATCCACTGGAACAAACAAACGGATCTCAGCGGGTTCCCCCCCCCCGCCCCCCACGCACAAGAGACTCGCTCATGTACAGGTATCATTACCCCGATCGCTATCTGACAACAACGGATTGAGAATTTAAACACTGTATGTTGACAGTAAAAGGCATTGTTAAAAACTAATTTTAATTAAAAGCCCCTGTCCGCCCGAGTCCATTAGTCAGCCGCGATTTAGCTAAAACCAGATTTGTCTCGCTCGCAGCCCCTCTCAGCTGGCGCTGCACAGATCTTCGCACGGAAATCGATCCTACAACTTTTACACCGACAACATTTTGCAGCCCGGCGAGCCCGTGGGAGCGGCGGCCGTGATTTCGGAGGGCAGAGCACGCCGTGCCGCCGCGCCGGGCGGGCCGCAGCCAGCCCCGCCGTCACACGGGCTGTGAGCTCCCCCTAGTCGTCAACACCCGCCACTGGCAGCCGGGCCACAAGGCAGGCAGCCTGGCGAGGCGACTCAAAAAGCCAGCAAAGTTTTATTTTGGAAGGGGGTTTGGGGGTTGGGTTGGGTTTTTTTGGGGGTTTGGTTGGTTCTTTTTTTTTTTTTTTCCATCCGCGAACAACACAGAGCGCCAAGCCATGCAGGTAGGAAATGTGGAAGAGAAGCAAAAAGCCTTGCGCGAGGCATTTTCTAAGCGAAAAGTTGTGCTGGCAGCAAGCTCAGCCCTGGGAAGAGCCGCTGAAGAGGTGTCAACTGAAGTCGGTAACCGATATCAATAATTTGTACTACTTCTATGAGCGCGCACTCCTCTAAGTCGTAATTATTGTCAAATATGCCACAAGACAACCCTTTGTTCTGCAGAGAAACATACATTTTGCACAAGACAAGGGCTCCAACCATTCCTATTAAAGGCAGCCAGGTTGTAAAATCTTGAAGACTTTTATTTCTCAATATTTAAATAAGGCTGACAAAATATGCTCTGCATCTGCCGACCAGCAAAAAAATGCAAAATGATTTCTCACCCGCTGTACATCTATTTAAGCCACTGAGCACATCAACCAAAAAGGACGGAACAACCTAAATCCACAACCTAGTTACTCTGCACGAGTTTTTTAAAAATATTTTAAAAGCCCAGAAAGTATGAAAATGTGCCAGTATTTTTTTTTTTTTAATATTGTGAGTGCAATACAAATATATTCAAATGAAAGGCAACCTGGAAGTCGACAGCACNTTTTTTAAAAATATTTTAAAAGCCCAGAAAGTATGAAAATGTGCCAGTATTTTTTTTTTTTTTAATATTGTGAGTGCAATACAAATATATTCAAATGAAAGGCAACCTGGAAGTCGACAGCACACAACATTTTTTTTCCCCTGTCCTATTTAAAGCCAACACATGTAACATCTTTTAAAAGCACGTTAAGCTTTTCTGTGCACAACTATATAGGTAGTATGAAAAAGTCAGCCATCTCCAAAACAATAGTAATTTCCTCTCTAAGTCTCCAGTCACAGCTTATGTTCTCTTTGTATTACAGTTGATTACATTGGTGTGGCGTTTTTTCTGTAGGAAAAAGTGCATTAATTGCACTAAATCTAAATGCATTTTAAGAGAAGCTCCTTGAAGCAATTTGCAAAACTTTGACATGCAAAAAACCCATAGGTTTTTTTTCAAATTATTTTTAATGACTACATACAAATACAAAGCAATAAAGGAAATTACTACTCTTCCTAGGGAACCTGTTGACCAAATACTGAGGAGCCTCCTTGGGGAACCTGGCTCTCTACCTGGAATTCTATGATTTTACTGTGCCTTTCCCTCCCAATCTTTACTGCTGCTCTACAGAAATGTTCTTGCTCTGCCGCCTTCTGCAAAACTGCTATCAGTGAGCTTTTCACATGCTCTCGCATTTCACATTTCCTTCAAATGCAAAATGCAGGGCCAGTTTGAAAACAGATTTCTCAAGTTAAAAAAAGAAGATCCTAAGCTGGAAAATCAGCAATTTGAATCAAACCAAAATAACGTTTCTTTGCACAGTGCAGCTCAACAGCTCAGCCTCCTCTTCCCTACATCATCGCCTCTTTTGCTTTGTCCACCCATTTAAGTGAGCTCAGCTACTAAGTTTGTTCCGTCCACCACCACTGAAGAAAGGTCTAGAGCTGCTCTTTTCTCTCCATGTGTTTCTCCTCTTTTTGTCCCGCACGTGCATCCATTACAAGGCTGCCTGGGCAAGCCTGGCAAGGACAGACAGGCCACTCCGCTTTGCAGTCTTAAAGACCACTGTGCTAATGAGACGCTGCAACTCCGGAGCACAACTACATTGCAGCCTCTCTGCTTTTTGTGTTTGTTTGTTTGTCTTACACTCAGGATCTAAACGGTTCTCTGAACACCAAGAGCATGAAACCCAATAAACTCCAGCTGAGCAGTGTCAGAAAACCCTTCTCTCCCTCTCCCCATCTCTCTCCCAATCTCCCTTTCCTTGCCTGGCACAGACCTCCAATCCATCCTGAAATGCAACTCTCCTGACAGATGCCAAAAAGGGAGAGAGAGAGGGGGAAAAAAAAGCCCACATGACATAAATGCAAGATTTCAGAAAACAGTATCAATTCATCCCGGCTTTGGGGGCTTGGCTTGAGGTTGGCTTTATTTTGTTCTAAGTGTCGCAGTTTCCCATTCCGTTGCCCGCCACTTTCCAAACTCCCCCTTGCAGAGGACAGTCTCCCTGGCTGCTTTTCCCCCACCAGGGACACCTTCCCCAGGAGTGCGGGGATTGCGACCCCCCCACCACCACCCAACCCTCCTGCTAGCCTGCAGCTGAGGTTCAGCGCCTGTGCGCTGAAATGCCT
>VYXH01012572.1:558930-569697 GCA_013397275.1 Burhinus bistriatus | reverse complement strand
TGTCCCGCGGCCGCCCGGCTCTTGGGAGGCGGCCCCCGGGGCAGCCTGAGGGACGGCTGGGAGGCGGGGCCCCTGTCCCGTAAGGGAGCAGCGAACTCCGGGGCTGCCCCGCCGGCGGGGCCAGGCGGTGGGGGGCGGCCGCTGCCTTGCCCGTGCAGCGCGGCCAGAGGGTCGTAACGGGTTTCCAGAGGGGTCTGAAAGTCGGCGGTGGAAGGCAGCCATGTGGCAGCTCACCGCGAAGGACACATTAGCGGCTTTGGAGTGTGGCCCTCCAGAAACCACCGTGCTGCAAAAATGTCGGACGTGATTCTGCTCCAAGGCGGGTAGAAACTCGTTCCTCATTAACAAAACGCCACTGTGTATTTTAGTAAAAAAATCTCCACCTTGCTGTGTGGTTTGTGCTTCCTGCCATATCACCTGAGAAGTGCTGAGAGGTGACAGCCGGTGTGGATAGGAAAACCAGACCTTAGCTGAGCAGGTCGTGCTCTGCTTTGGGTGCGTTTGAGCCGAGTTTGGGTGGTGGGCAGTTTTAAGGGAGAGCTCTGCTAGTACCTGTGGCAGTGGGGGACCTTGGTGTGCAGTGGGGAAGAAGGGTTGGAGACATTGCCAGCAGGGTGCCGAGCAGAGGTGGATGGGATTGGGGCTAAGGCAGAGGTAGTTGGTAGGGTGGTGGGAAGGGGGCACCCATTTCCTTTGACATAGCAAATGGTTACCAAACGGCTGCTAATACATTTGATGTTCGGAAAACTCTTTCCAACCACCGAATTGGGAGGAGATTCTGGAACAATCTCCCAGGAAAGGCAGAGGGACCAGTAACCACAGATAAAACTTGATCAGGCTCTGAGAAGGTCTGAAAAAAGTTTCCTGTGCCCTGAGCAGCAGTCCTTGGCTAGTCTTCCTTTCCTGTAACAAACAACATATCGGCTGCTTTATTTCCTCTTGTGCCATTCTTAATTAAATGCCAATTTAAAGTCCTCTTCTTCCTATTCCAGATGCATCCAGTCCTAAAGGCCTTCGTGTGTGGCTCCATCAGTGGAACTTGCTCCACACTCCTCTTCCAACCCCTTGACCTGCTGAAAACCCGCCTGCAAACTCTGCAGCCTGCTGTGAATGGGTGAGAGAGTGGAGATTTGTATGCGGGGGGCGGGGGGGGGTGGGGGTGCTCCACCATAGGCTTCTGCCTGATTGGAAGGCTGGGGCTTGAAGTTCAGGGGTGTAATTGAGATACTGAGAACCTTTCTGAAATGGGAGGTATGTTTTTATAGCAGGGAGAAGGATTGATATTTTGCTCCAGAAGAGAGAAAATGGCTGCTGTTGTGAACGCTACTTCAATAACATGTATCCAGAGTATTTGTCTGTACGCATCTGAGAGACTGGTGTTTGCTGTAGTGGCCACCATGCAGTTTCACAGGGTGTCCTCTGCCTGAAAAGTCATATGTGGTTGCCACATAACCTGTCCACGTGTGCAGCAGCTCCCATTTGCCTGGTGTAGTCAGCTATGACTACTGCTGCTGCTAACAAAGGGAATGAGCAACTAGAGATGCTAATGAGAGAGGCCTCTAATGTGTGTTCCAAGTGATGGGAAAGCAGAACGTGACAGACAAGCCCTGGAACGAGTGACTGAGGAAAGCAGGCTGAGCCTAGAAGGAGCACCTCTGAGGTGCTGGAGTAATGCACAGAGATACAAGTGGAAGGGGGTGGCTTCAGAGTATGTCTGCCAAAGAGTATAAGCAGGTCGTCTCTGCAGTTCCTGTCTTGTTTTCCTTTCAGGTCCAGTCGTGCTGGGATGGTAACACTGCTCTTCAGGGTTGTTCGTACTGAGAGCCTTTTGGGGCTCTGGAAGGGTGTCTCTCCAGTAAGTGGCTGTTTTAACCCTGTCTTCTAAAAATAAATACATAAATAAACCTACCATTTATTACTAATTATGAACTGGATTTAAATAACCAGCTCTTGTACAATTTTGAATGAAATCATGTGATTTAAATGGTTAAATCCTATTTTAAGGAGTTAACGTTGTGAATTCCACTGATTAGGTCATAGCAGTCACTGTGGATTTGCAGTCCTGAGCAGCTGAACACTTGAATACCATTGCAGTTGCCACCCCACATTTGCATCAACCTCATCTTGCTCCTAGAAAACTGTAGTTGAGGAATGCATTAAATCCTGGCATCATTTGAATCAATTGGCTCTCAATGCTGTAAATGATTTTTACCTTGTTTTCTTTCCTCAGCACATTAGCTGAGGAAAAATCACCAAAGTGATTTTTTTTCTTTTGTTTTGGTTCAAAGCTTCCTGTCAAGTTTAACAGTCTCTGAAATGTTCTGTAGTACATCTTGTCTTACATGTGTTTTTTCTTTCTTCATCTGCTTCTGTTTCTTCTGAAGTCCTTTGCAAGATGTATTCCTGGGGTTGGGATTTACTTCAGCACTTTGTACATGATGAAGCAAAAGTTTCTAGTGGACCGTTCACCCACAGCCCTGGAGTCTGTCTTTCTGGGTGCCACCGCGCGTGCAGTATCTGGGATTTGCATGTTGCCAGTGACTGTAGTGAAGACCCGATATGAGGTGAGTGTGACTTTCTAATTAGTTCCTTGTTAATGATGTCACACCCCTTCTCATGATGAAAAAATTATTCCGTATGGAGAAGGTTTCTGCAACTTGAGTACAGTCAGGGGTGTAGTCCTGATTTCATCCTGGTTCACACGTTGTGCAGGAAAAGCCATGCACTATTTTTAGGCAAGAAGTGTAAGGTGAAACAGAATTCACCCTGAGATTTGTAAGTTTCAGTTGTATACAATGTGTAATTTAGTGTCTTACTTATTTTACCTTCTTGAAGGTTTGTTTTAAAGGCTGAGGTAGGTGGAACCCGGTTTTTGCCTTGCGCTGTCCTCTGTGCTGCCGTCCCAGGCATCACACGGAGCACGTACTAACACTTGTTTGGACAGGGTGGCCTTGGGATGTGTGTAGGGCTCCTTGTCCTGTGCCTGGCACATGGATGACTGACCGTTGTCTACTCTTGCAGAGTGGAAGATTTGGCTATGGGAGTGTATATGGAGCTCTGAAGAATATCTATCAGACAGAAGGGGCTCGTGGCATGTTCAGTGGGCTCACCGCAACGCTGCTGCGGGATGCACCCTTCTCTGGGATCTACCTGATGTTCTACACACAGACGAAAAACTTCACACCTCAGGGTAAGGCTGAACATTGGAGACTGTAATGGGAGATATTTCTTTTCTTGCATCTTGCCCTGAAGTTGACTGCCTGCATGCTCTGCTTATCGCTCCCTACCTCAGGTAGTTAAATTAGTCTCTTGTAGGGCTTTAAGTGGGACATTCGCATTTTCCTGTGAAGAGCTGTAGACCTAAAGGTCAGGTCAGTCTAGAAATGGAAATTGGCCCTACATTGATTGATTGTCTTCATGAAGATTGATGCGTAAGGTGGGTTAGTGAACGGTTGAAAGAGGGCATGTATTCAGCCGTCCTTTCTGTTGCTGGTTGTCTTGTATGCTGATCAGTTTCCACTAACTTGGGGTTTCTCTGATGTTAGAACTGGCTGGCGCAACACTTGCACAATCTTTCCTTCTCTGGTCTCTATCAAATTCAGTCCCCTAGCCAGTGAGGCTTTTTAATAGTGCTAACTTTTGACTTGTAGCCACGTTTCCCCTTGAAAGGTTTCTTTACCCTGCATGGATTTTCACTTCTCTTAGACCCCAATGTTGATTTAATCATTCAGTAGCTTTTCACTTTGTCACACAGACTGAGTATTCTTGGCCTGTTTTGGGTCTGAGTGCATTCCCTTTGTTCTGTTGCAGACCAGCTGGATCCAGTGCTCATGCCCTTGGTGAATTTTGGCTGTGGGATCTTTGCAGGAATCTTGGCCTCACTGGCGACACAGCCTGCTGATGTCATCAAAACACACATGCAGCTGTCCCCCCAAAAGTACCGCAGGACAAGCCAGGCCATTGTCTTCATCTATAAGGTGAGGTGAATCCCTTCTAATACGCACAATCACAGCCTCACTTCTGATCTCGCCTGAAGCACGGCTATGATAAGAAAGTTGTCTTTTAAAGGAGGTGAACAAATGTGACTGCTTGATGTGCCCTTGCAGTCAGGCTGATAAACGTCAGCATTTTTGGAAGCTGAGGTGCGTCATGCTGTGGGAGACTGAGTCTGAATTTCTTGTCACTGTTTTATGTGCAGACTTTTTCAGTAATAACTGGAAAGTACTCTGATGGTCTAAAAGCAGTCAGAGGCTTAAGTCCATTTGTTGCTTTTCGTTGTAATTAGAGAGGCTATTGTCACTAATCAGATGTATTTCTTGCTCCTCTTGAATGGATTGCAAGGTAGTGAACTTGCTCCATGGTTATTCCTGCCATTCCTTAGTCCTTTATCTGTTTTCACAAAATTACAATTGATAGGGAATTGGAGAGCAAGCTCAGAGTACCGGAACACAAAGGTGGGCATGTTCCAGCAAGTGTCTCTCCACACAGGCCTGCTTTGTGTTTCAGGCTGGTGAATGATTTCACTTCAGTTCTGTCTGTTACATATTGGTTCTTACACTGGTGGTGATGGAAAGCACTTAGCTTATTTCAATTTAACTTCATTTCAGCTTAGGAGTAGGCTTGGAGGAGCTGTACTTAGAGCTGCTGCTGTGTTTATCAGTGTAGGCACACCTGTGATTACCACAGTGAGGCAAAGGGTTTCTTTAGTATGTAGCATAAAATGCCCGTTTCAGATATAAGCCAGCTACAAAACAATACTTTGCCTTCTCTTTCTTGGGCTTGAGTGTGGCTTCCCCCATCCGGGCATTCTCTTCTCAACTCACTGCTCTTCATGCTTTCTTGGGTAGCCTTACAATTGCACAGTGCTACAGGTTCTTCCTAAAGACTAAATGCTATGTAAGCCTGGGTCTTTCAGAAACTGATCTGGGTCTGAGCTGAAATACATACTTTGCTGTTCCATGTAATAAATGATGAGAAGTTAAAACACTAGAGGCACTTTATGATGGATTGCTGTTTGTTTATCTCCTTTTTCAGGACTTTGGGTTGGTCGGCTTTTTCCGAGGTGGTGTGCCCCGTGCTCTCAGGCGGACTCTGATGGCAGCAATGGCATGGACGGTGTATGAACAGATGATGGAAAAAATGGGCTTGAAATCTTGACTGACTTGCACAAGAAATTACCAGCTTTGCTCCTTCTCCTGCTTGCTGTGATCAACTGGCACTAGGAAGTTCCCAGTTCCACAGAAGAGTAAGCCTTGCTCAGCTAGGAGGAAGAAAGCCCTTCTGATACAGGGGATTAGGCCTTTTGGCAAGTAGCGGAAGGATCTGATCTTTGCGTCATTTGATCAATGCATTCCAGAAGGACTGCACTTGCAGACTGCCACGGGAAATGGCAGGGTTTCCACAGCCTGGTAACTATGCTGAGAGAAAAGCCCCTTTTAAAAATAGCTCTGTGCTCACCACCTTTATGCAATGAGACATTGCTGAGCAAAAGTGTTCGAGGAGAAAACAGTGATTGCAGAACCTGCCAGCCTGTTCCTTGCTGGTCTGGCCAGTAAGGCCACAATGACCCACCATGTGATGTAGATCCTCCTTCCACATACGCATTGTTCTCACAGGGGAACGTTGCAGATCACGGTGGGAAACTGGATGTGTCTCTTAATGCTTGTATCACAGGAGTGGGTGGAAGAGAGTTGACGTGCTGAAGGAAAGCCAGGAGCATGGTCTCTGTCATCACTTCTGGACTGTGCATGATAGCAGAGAAGGTAACGGGAACCTCCTTGCTGTATCATGTGTTATTATGTAATTGAGCATCTTAACACTCTTGAAATGTGCTTCTGCCTCTACAGCAGTGTTTGCACAGGAATTAAGAAGCATAAAGCACTTTAGAATTGATTGCTACCAAAGTTCTACTTAGTCTCTGAAAAACATTTTTCCTGCTGGTCTGACTATGTCAGGAACACTCAATTTTTTTTATCCAGTTGTATTAGAAACTTACCTGCTTCTATTTGTTTCCTATTTTTCATTTGTTAATCCTGGATCAACACCCTCAGTGCAAGCTGGTCCTTAGATGTAGCTTTTAGGGTCATAGCTCATAATGCATAAATGTATAATGGAAGCAGATATAGATACTCATACTTCAGATGTCCCTTAAAAGCTGCTGCTGATGGCATGTGGAGTATCTTTGGGTTTGCTCTTCTCTGTAAGCTTACTCCAAAGTTTAAGACCTATGAGTGTTTGGTAGGGAACTTTAATTCTCTTTGGGCACCACACAGACCCTTCACAGTTTCCGAGCTGATAATTTTTTCTTAGCAGGTAGTCCTTATTTCAGTATTCCTCAGGTTAGGCTTAGAGATAAATACACTTTTTTCATCCACTGTGCCTTCTTCCTCATTCCTACTTTGTTACAAAGACCTCATAGTGTGTGCCGTCCAAACTTGGGTACAGCCTGCTCCCCTCTTGACTTGTGCCTCTGTGCTGGCTGGCTGGGTTGGGACTCTTGCAGCTCCATTGGTGTTGCCACAAAGCTGGGCATGGAAGTGTGCATCCTCTTCTGTAGCTTGCCTTGCAGAAAACATAGCTTTGGTTTTTATTTTCTTAAATATCTAGGGATATTACAATTTGCTTTAGAAACAGAGCAGTTGTCTCTAAATATGAAGACATGACACTGTAGCTGTACAAAAAACAGGTACTGCCTACCTGTTGTTTGTAAAACTTAGAGTGTAATTTGTACAATCACTGCCTGCCCTGGCAGCCTCCTGAGCACAAGACTAGAGGGGATGTGCGTTGTAAAAGGTGTTCTTTACCAGATTCCAACTCCCAGAAGGTTTGATGAGTGATACAAAAGTTAAGTCTGAGTAAAGTGTAAGGGGACAGGCTGGAGGCTTGGAAGGTGCTGCCTGTTTTTAGCCTCAGCCCATCTATGAAGGGAGACTGGTGCTACACAGTGCAGGAGTCTCCAGGAATGGTGGTGGAGAGGGTCTCATGTGCACATGTCTATATGTTAATAATAGAGCACTGCATCAAATCATTCCACATTGTGACTGACAAGCTGTTAGAGTCTCACTGCTTCTTCCATTGTCAGGCATGTGGGCACATCATTTGCCAAATCCTGAATATGAACAACTGTTCCTTTTTTTTGCTATTCCTCCTACCCTTAGTGACCTGAACTCGTGAGGGTGCATGTAACAGCGGTAACTGCACATCCTGCTGTTTGTTATCCTGAGCACTACTGGCACAGAGAGCTGGAGAACCAAGTCTAGGATTGCTGACTGGGTGGAATAAGGTGGCAATTACATGAATTACCTCATATGTGTTTTACTTCCCTATGCAGGGGATCAAACCAGCTTATTATACTGGAAGGCTGAATTTATTTGGGGCTTTCTTAATCTGGTGAGTTGGATCTGTTGCTCATCCTGGGCTGTGGCACTCAAGGGCTGGGTATGTTGTCGCCTGCAAGGTGCTTCACAAATATTTTAGTTCCTAATTTAGCAATGGCAAAGCAGTGTGCAACTTGTGGACAGAAACTTAGGCTTTTAAAAATGAGGCAAGTGAGCAAAGAATGCCAGGTAATAAATCTTGAACTAAGGAACCTCCTCATCAGAAATCTGAAATGCAGGCACACTTCAGTGGCTTTTATGGCCTATATTCCTGCCTGGTCAAGTAACAAAGGAAGAACTAGAGCATTTATTTTGGTGTGCCAGTGTTTTAAACTCTACCAACTTTTTTTTTTTTTTTTTTAAATAGAGATTCAGGCCTAAAGCAGCATTAGCTTTTCCTTTGGGAAAGTTCTTCCATTCCCCTTACTTGTGGAGAATGAGGAGGCTCTTTGTTGTTGCAGTAGAGCAAAAAAAATACATGCTTTTGACTTGTGAGTTAGCCTAGGGTCCTTTGAGTTTAAGAAATAGAGAATCTAAACTGCAGTGTGTTTTATCAACCCCTTGTGCTGCAAATCCAAAAACTTCTCTACATGTGAGCTGGGGAGAGTGAGTTTTGTGGTGCAAGTTTGTTGTTTGTTTCTCTTTATTATTTCTTTTGTCAGGTCTTTCATATATGGGGAAGGGAAAGTCTGAAGTTCTGTTCCACTGTTATCTGAAAGCTGTATCACATTCACAGGCAGAAGACTATTTCTCAGCTCTGGTCCTTACGATCCTTTGCCCTTTTCCCCCTATTCAAAAACATTCTGTTTCTAAAGTTGTATATTGAAGTTACTTCTTGATAGCTATAGCAAGTCAAGAAAAACAAGTGTGTGGACTTGAAGTTTAGACATACTGCCCTTGAGATTGTATGCTTCCCATTAACAACAAATGGTCACTGTGCAACCTAAATGCAAAGTAAATCAAAAGATCCAGACACAGGTGCTTAACCACCTACTTGCATCATGACAGCAATTCAACACTAACAATCCTATCAGATAATAATTTACAAAGCCATCTTAGCTGGAATTCCAGACAAGGTGGTGTGATCCTTTCTATATATGGCAGGATGGCAGTCAGATCCCTCTCGGAATGACCTCCAATGCTGGCAATACACTATTAGCGAATGTGCATTGGCTCAGCTTGCTCCTACAACTGTGGTGTAAGAACACAACTGGTTAACATACGGAGGCAGTCAGTATTTAAGTGGAGTGTAAGGACACAAGAGAAACAGTCTGATTATTTATGTTTTAGAAACTTCACATTTCCATTCTTCCTGTGCTGATGATTTTTTTTTCCTTGCACTGTTTAAACAGAACTGGAGCTTTGGAACATCACATAGGTTTGAGTATTGTGAGTGTTTATGTGTCTATGTGAAATATTTATGTGAGAAGGTGTATTATATGTTTCTATTAAAAACTGGTTGCCAAAATGAACCATGTTCATGCTTCAGTGTTTCTTAAAATAAAACAAAGCCCAAACCAATCAAACCCACAGAGGATGGCATGGAATAGAGGCTTAAGAAAGCAAAAGAAGTTTCCCAAGAGAACAGGACCGTTGAATGAGTTTGGAGCCCATACAAGGCAATGCATATTCTCTTTTTCTATGGGGTATAATATACACAGGGTGTGCTAGTAAAACCTAAATCAGCTTTACTTAAATGAAAAACACACATAGCAATGGGGAATCTTGTCTTTTTCACAGCTTCCTCTGCCTGCCTACTGGGTGTAAAGACTGATGGAAATTGAATCTCCATACCAGCTGGTGAAATACGTGCCTTTAGGACAGTGGGGTTTTGAGCGCTCTGGGGAGAGGCTGTTTTTAATCTCCTGCCAACCAGGTCTTTGCTACTCAGGCAGCCGGATCTCAGCAGGGGACCCGAAATTGTGCCTGGGACTTCATTCTCTGCTGAGAGGCATAGTGCAAGGTGATGCTGGATTGCTGGGATCTCCTCTTGCGGTCACAGCATGCTCCTGGGATTCAGTAGGAGGCAGGCTGTGCTAAGCAAAACATCAATATTGTTGATACTGAGATGTACATCTTCCAGATATGAAGATCCCAAACTTCTTTTCAGATGTTGCTTCGATGATGCGTTCTTATACGGAGCAATTTTCAGGAAGAATAATCTGTGTGTAACAGACTTACCAGACAGTCTTGGTGTGCAGCTGTGCGCCAGCTGGACCTGAACTGCTTGTGGAAGTACCTGATACCAAATTAGGCTGGCAATAGTGCCTGCTCTGAAATGCAGGGCTCCTCAGAGCTCTCCTGCTGCCTTGGAGAACCACCTCTGGTGTAGGGGGTATTTCTGCTCATGCTGCTGACAGCTGCCCCAGCTGTGAGAGGAGATAGCAGACAGGCTCCTTAACCCTCTTGGGTGGTGGTGGGTGGGAAAGATAGAAGAGGAACAGTTTAAAGGCACTGTCCTTGTAATAAAACATTGAACTATGGATCTCCGTTTCCCAGGCAAACGCTGTGCTTGCTTTTGTATTTTTAATGGATTATGTGCCATGCACGAGCACTCACGCCAGTACTGAGCAGAAAATATTCCTCATCTCACACACACATATATATGTGTACTTTTGCAAAACCAATGTGGAGCTCTTGAATATGCTTATCCCTTCTAGCATTGCTTCTGGTTTCAAAGTATTGAGCTGGTTTGCCACGTTGCACTGTTTCTTAATTTCCAATTTTATCACTATAAAATGCTTTGGGAGGTTTTATCATAAGGCATTAAGGAATTTTAGTAAAAATGACAAAAAAACAGAGCTTAAAATGAGACCTCCACAACTTTCATGACCGATAATAAGCAATTCTAGCTTTGTAGAACTAGAAGTAAGAAGGGAATAAATTTGCTGAGGTGTGCTTCCCCAAAACATAAAAGAAATAGTAACAGACATTAGAAACACAAGCCAAGATGGTATTTACAAAGAAGCACCGTATTGTGCAGTTTCACTGGAGGTGGGTCAATCTCCATGGGTTCCTGTCTTCTGGAGGGTCCAGCTCCAGGGGTTCCACACCATCTCTTGGATGACACCCACTGGCACTTTTGGTGGGATAGGTACTGCCCAAACATCTTTCTTCCTGAGCCTTTTCCCAAGATGCACCATTCGATCCATTCATCACATGACCCCTTTTGGTGGCAGAGAACACCTCCACCGCAGCCCAGTGACTCTCTCCCACCGCTGAGGCATCCTCTTACAGCCCCCTACTCCAGTTTGTGGGGGAATAGACTGAATTCAAGGAGAAAGCTACCAGTAAACGCTCTATGCTAAAATTGTTATTTGGCGTTTCCGGATGTATCAATAAATATGTGGCTTAATTGCATGTGTGTCAGACCCATAGATTTGGCAGATGC
>VYXH01012572.1:523380-558392 GCA_013397275.1 Burhinus bistriatus | reverse complement strand
ATTAAAGCATCAGAAATTTCCATATTCCCTCCAGGACTGCAGATGACCCTCTGTCAAATGCAGCTTTTCTCTTGTGACACCTAGTAGCGTGTGAGCTGAAAACATCTGCGCCCAAGTGCTGACCCTTGCCACCCCATTGCGCAGCTGCCCAAGGCTTTGGGAGCAGCTCTCTGGTGAGGCAGAGAGAGGTTTTGTTATGCTTCAGGCTATGCACCAGAGACCCTGCTGACACAGGGGGACTGGCAGGAGCCAAGGTCCTAACCAGGAGCCACCAGAGCTTGGTGGAGTGCTCAGTGGAAGCTCTGCTGCTCTGGCAGGTCAGGCATTGGCATGTACAGTATGAACCTGCTTGTGCTTCACTGGGACTGGGGAGAAGAATCAAGGCTCAAGCAAAACAATTCCCTAGCAATTGAATAAGGTGATTAAAATCCAACCAAATAAATCTGGATAATAATAGGGGCCTTCTGGTGGTGCACAGCCACTCACACTGAGGACTCATGTCAATGAAATCACACGTGCTCATCAGGTAAAGGTAGCAGAAATGCCAGGTTTGCATACAGATGTAGCCACCAAATGCCTTGCTTTTGTTTTCTAGGACCTGAGCCTGGCTGAGCTGGCTTCTGCAAGCAGAGTCCAGCCTGTGGAGCCGGCATGCTCCAGAAGCCATGCCCAGGTATGCTATCTCAGCTGTCTGTGTGGGAAGGGATGGAGCAAGCACCATCCCGTCCCCTCTCCACGCCATCACAAACCTCTTGGCACACCAAACCAAAGCAGCTCAAAGAGGAACAGCCCTGGCTATGGCCTTGTCCACCTGAGTTACTCAATAACTTTACCCACCGTGTGTGCTCTTCCCCACAGCTGATGAGAATGGCAGGGTGCGTCACTCCAGGGGCTCTTCCAAGCGTTTCACTGATTGCTGTTGGTGACTGACAATAGTTTGCACAACAGAAGTAGGAACATCTCTAACCTTCACATTCAAGCTCATTACATTTAATATCAGCTTTCAATACCTTTGCCATCAGATATGGTGCCTAAGCTGTAAGAAGTTTCTCTCAGTTAAGGAATATTTTGAAGCTAACTCAACTTTTAACAAACAGAGCCACAGTTCGTATAATTATGTAACCAAGTTCAGTGTGAATAAGTGACAGAAGAGACATGGTCTAAAATACACGGTAAGACAGATACACTTCTACCTGAGGGACATGTTCATTAGTGACAGAGATTTATTTTAAAGTGTCTCAGCACACAGTTCAAAAATAAAGCAAACTTTCAGGTTGCTTAAGAAAATAATTAGAAATACTTTATTGTCAAGCTTTAGCAAGACTCTTCCAAGCCCTCTCATGGGCTGTGCAGCTCATGGTCTACCAGAAAGGACCCAAACTGTAACAACAAGAAATAAGTTAAGTATTAGGGATGCCAGAGGAGTCTGGAATGCTTACCAGTGGCACTCCTTTGATAATGTCGCGGCTTGGGCCAGGTTCACTATAGACAGATGCTCTCCCCCACCTCTCTCTTCAAGGAAAGCAGGGAGAGAGAGAAACNCGTGGCTGTTATAGCAATAAGGATAAGCAAGAGCCTCTCTGCATACCGTTCCTTGGCATCAACAATAAACATGGTTCTTAACACTCTGAGAGTGAACAGTTTCTGCACAACACGCTGTTAATTTCAGCAGTTAGAAGAGGCCTAGCTAAAAAGTAAAATTACTGAACAGAAAATTCATTGTTTTACTTCAAACCAGGACAGATAACATCATATTTACTGTGATGTTCATTACTGAACTTCCTCCAATTGTTACGTTCAAATACACTTTTAACAGAGTTGGGTTTTGGTCATGCAGAAGAGCTCTCCAGACTAAATGCAGTGCGCACACTATGGTAACACCACCACCTCCTCTCTTTCCCCCAACCTAATATTCACATGGTGCTCCTGTTAGGAGGGACGTGTTGTACATAGCCCCAACGGGTCAGCTCCCACTGTCCGCAGCGCACTTATCAAAGTGCAACAAAAGTCTGTGATCTGTTAGGTACCTGTGTAATAGTTCACGTTCTTGCTGAGAGCTCACTTAACCATTTGCTGAGTTTCGTTTCACTTACCTTTGTCACCACCACGTGGCAAATGCTTGAACTGTCCTCCTAAATAATATTCTAAAACTGGTCTGCTAATCTTGCTAATTAAGATCATCTAACAAGCATGCAGAAAAGAAAAACAGTGTGAGATCCAGCTCCTGACTTGCTTTGTGGGAACGATGGAAAGTGGCTGACGGTAAATGCACAAACTGCTGCTCACCAAAACAGGACAAGGTCTCATTTTACAGGAAGTGAAGAACATAGGGCAGATGATGTTGTAACCTGCTACTTAAATAATCTCCTTGTCGTGGTTTAAGCCCAGCCAGCAACTAAGCACCAGGCAGCCGCTCGCTCACTCCCCCCACAGCAGGATGGGGCAGAGAATCAGAAGGGTAAAAGTGAGAAAACTCCTGGGTTGAGATAAAGGTGGTTTAATGGGTAGAGCAAAAGCCGCGCACGCAAGCATCGCAAAGCAAGGAGTTCATTCACTGCTTCCCATCGGCAGGCAGGTGTTCAGCCATCTCCAGGAAAGCAGGGCTCCACCACGCGTAACAGTTACATGGGAAGACAAATGCCATCACTCTGAATGTCCCCACCCTTCCTTCTTCTTCCCCCGCCTTTATATACTGAGCACGCCGCCGTATGGTATGGAATATCCCTTTGGTCAGCTGGGGTCAGCTGTCCTGGCTGTGTCTCCTCCCAGCTTCTTGTGCACCCCCAGCCTGCTCGCTGGTGGGGTGGTGCGAGGAGCAGAAAAGGCCTCGGACTCTGTGTAAACGCTGCTCAACAATAACGAGAACATCTCTATATTATCAACACCCTTTTCAGCACAAATCCAAAATGTAGCCCCATACTACCTACTACGAAGAAAATTAACTCTACCCCAGCCAAAACCCCGCACAGCTCCTCCAGAGCAACTCCGGGCCCGGGGTCACTGCGCGGGGGCCACCAGGAGGCCCGTGCCCAGCCACGGTGCCCTAGGTACACTAGCTTAAAATAGACGAGAGAGACAAAACTAAAGGAGCGCTGTGAACGCAGATTAGGACTTGCAGAAGGCACTGGCAGTAGCGTCTGCACCCACCGCCCAGGAATTTATCCAGATCCGGACGACAGCGCGCACGACAAAGTAAAAATCACTACTTTTGCCCAAGAACCTCTCGGCTCCCTGGGCCTGCGTCCGCTGCCTGAACATGACAGGGAGGAGGGGAAAGACGACGGAGCCCCTGAAGCCTGACCACTTTCTGCTGCTTCTTAAAAGCAACCAAACAACAAAAAAACCAACCTCATCCCCCGAAGGGGCGATTTCGGCGCTGGCGCCCGCCGCAGGACGGGCTCCTGCCGCGCTGAGGGCCGGCCCCGCCCCCTGCCGCGAGGCCCCGCCTACCTCAGCGACGGGCGGAGCCCCGCCCTTCCCGCCGCTCCCCATTGGCCGGGGAGGCTATATATAGACGTCGCGCAAGCGGCGGCCTCCCTTTTCGTTCCGCGCCCGTCCAGGCCTCCACACGGCGTTGTCAGCGTGAGTCCCGGCTGGCCGGCTCGGGGGCGGCGGCGGTGCCTGTGCCCCACGGCGCCGGCGGTGGGCCTGTGCGTGCCCCTCCAGCGGCCGGACGCGGCCGAGCCGCGGGGAAGGCCAAGGCCTGCCGGGTGGTGGAGCGGGGGGAGGAGGCGGCCGGCGCGGCCAAGATGGCGGCTGGGGCTCCTGGCGGGCGCGTTGGCCCGGGCCCTCGTGGGGCGGAGGGAGGTGGGAGTCCCCGCCTGGCTGAGCCGGCTGCTTGTGCCCGCAGGTTCCCTGTCGTTGCTTCTAAAGGGAAACCCCACAATGTCCGGAGGTCTCGATGTCCTGCAGATGAAGGAGGAGGATGTCCTCAAATTCCTCGCTGCCGGGACCCACCTGGGAGGCACCAACCTTGACTTTCAGATGGAGCAGTATATTTACAAAAGGAAAAGCGATGGTAAAGCCGTAGGATGGGTGGCCCTGGGTGGGCGGCAGGGATTTTGCGGGCACAGCTGAGGAAAGCGGGATGGTGCTAATGCTTGAGCTCTAGCAGTTTCTCCATGGCATGAAAGGTGCAGACGTCTTAAGTGACTGAATCACGGTACTCGGTGAAGTAGGATGAAATACGGATTTCAGAACTTGGTAAATCAGTCACAGCTGGACTTGGGCAGTTCTGCATCTTCTTGATTATAGGAACAAAATTGTTTTAATGTCTCAATAGTGATTTCTGATGCTTGTTTGCCTTGTTCTTCAATCTGAGCTGTACCCTTTTAAAAGATTGAAGTTCATACCAGGCCCTGGTTCGTGTTGATTGGTGCTAGAAGTGTGCTACATTAAAACCATATGGGAGGATTTTCCTTGGAATAGCTTTCCACTAACTAGAATTTTGGAGTAACCACAGCCATGTGACAAGTTTAATGGCAGAAGAGTGTGATCCTGTTTTAAGGTCTTGTGTTTGCTGGTTGCTTTAGAGCCTTTTGTCACCAATAGGTATTTACATCATCAATCTGAAGAGGACCTGGGAAAAGCTCCTCCTGGCAGCCCGTGCCATTGTTGCAATTGAGAATCCAGCTGATGTGAGCGTCATTTCTTCTAGAAATACCGGACAGGTATGGACGTTTGTTGGTCACGAGGCCTGCAGTCTTGGGAGCAGGACTGTCTTGCCATGCATTGTTGCCTGCCAGTGGCAGCTTGATGATAAAAGGGAGTAACACGAATTTTGGCTCTAGGAACACTTTTTTTGTAAGCATGTTTCTTGTGTTGCCCTTGCAGCTTAGAAGGCATCGGTTGAAACCCACCCCCTATCTCTGTAGTTTCAGGGCATTTGATAACTTATTTTTCTTTCATATCCTCCTTTGGGTACTTCCTGTTGGATTTCTGGCATATACAGTAAGTGCCTGATATAAAACTTTTCAAAGAAATCATTTATTCTGTTACCAAGCAAGGTATAGTAACTAACGTATTTTTAATTTAATCTTTAGATTTTTAGAAAATAAATTCTGTCATAGGAGACAGTCTTTAAATAAAATCTACTTAGCCACTGAAGTTTATCTGTGAGCTTAGTTTCTTTGGAGTAATGCAGGTGGTGCCACAAACATACAGGAAGATTATGAATGACATGGGGTGGATTTACAAAGGAAAAGCTTGAGTTTCTATGAACTTGACCTGCACACTGTTAAAGCTTGGTGCCGAGGTCAGTTTCTGGCCAATGAGCTCTCAAGTGTCGGAAGTGTGCTACAGCAAACCGGATGGCATGGTTTTCGCTAACCCCAGGAGAGGAACTCCCTCTATGAATGGAGTTTGATAGTAGGCCCTGCCACATGCCCAGCTGCCTGATGCCTGAGAAGTTGAAAGCTGTTGTGAGTAAGAACTGCCAGCTGCAATTTTAATGGACACAGCTACAGTTTGTGTATATTTATTACTGAGTTTTTCCTGTAGTTCCTGAAGTTACGATACTGGATAATGAAAGGATGTAGAAATAATAGAAGAAGATTGGCTGTGGTTTTTTCATAAGCTGTTTGTTTTATCCCCTCTTTAATGATTTGATTATGAGACTTTGGAGTAGAACTTGCAACTAAGTTCAGGAAAAAGGGTTTTTATCCTGACTTCTTACTTTGCTGGTGGATATGATCTTTTTAACTCCTGGTGTTGGTGTAGCTATTTTTAAAAGCGCTTTTATTTTGTCTCATTCTGAATGCAGAGCTGTTGGTGAACCCCGATTTCACAGGAATTGAAACAAATAGGTCAATTAAATTTCCCGCGTGTTCACTGACAGCATACCTCGGTGACTCGGTTGAAGCACAGTTTTCCTGCTTCACCTTTGCTGTGGTCCGTTTTGCAGCGTGCTGTTCTGAAGTTTGCTGCTGCTACTGGGGCTACTCCTATTGCTGGACGTTTCACCCCCGGTACCTTCACAAATCAGATCCAAGCGGCTTTCCGTGAGCCACGACTCCTGGTTGTTACGGACCCCCGGGCCGATCATCAGCCACTGACAGAGGCATCTTATGTCAACATCCCCACCATTGCTCTGTGCAACACCGACTCCCCACTGCGCTATGTGGATATTGCTATTCCCTGCAACAATAAGGTAATGGCTTTGTTGTAGCATTCAAAGCTGCTTCCTCCAGAGCATTCCCTAGGTTGCAAGATGGATGCTTTCTGCAGGGGAGGGTTGGCTTGTATCTCATATGTCTCCTGGGGTGATGAGCTAATTAAGGCCTCTGGCAGGCGGCTGGGGAGGAGGAGATGAGCTGCACACAGTTGGAGCTTGGAGCTGAGGCCAGTTTCTGGCCAAGGAACTCTCAAGTGTAGGACGTGTGCTATAGTAACCTGGCAGGACTTTTCGCTGACGCCATGAGGGTCTTTGTGGCCCAGTGAGTGGAGTTTGATAGTCATTCTTGCCACAGTTTATGAATGTGAATGAAATGTTACCTTGCCAGAAACCACCTGGTAGGTAAAGTCTAGGGAGGTGGGAAACTGTCTTTGACCTCTATCTAGGTGGTGTCATTCACCAAAACCAATGCCAGCCAAATCTGAGCATATTTGTAAGATTTGCACGTTTGGTCAAGTTTTCATTTCTTCATTCTAGTATATGTGATGAGCATAATCCCTGTCTTTTGGACAAGATTCATGTGGGGTGGTGAGCAGTATGAAACTCCATAGCAGGAGAATTGCTTTAGGCTGTGTTGCGTACAGCAAATTCAGATGCTGGTGATTGAAGTGTGCTGTGATTTCTGCAGAGACCTGAAAATGTCACTGGGAACTCTAAAAGTTACATTTTCCTGAGTCTGAGTACATGAGTCTAGGCATTAGCAAATAATGCCTTTCTCTTGCCAAGCAGGAACCTTGGATTGAGTGCAAATAAGTCGTTTGCTCTTTTAAAGAAAAAAGGTGTTTTCAAACGTTTGGCTTTACAGCAAATCTTACATACTCTCGTCTGTTCCAGGGAGCCCATTCAGTGGGTCTGATGTGGTGGATGCTGGCTCGGGAGGTCCTGCGCATGCGTGGCACCATCTCCCGTGAGCACCCATGGGAAGTTATGCCTGACTTGTACTTCTACAGGGATCCCGAGGAGGTAGGAGACCTCTGGAAGGAAGTGTGGCTCTGTGAGATGTCCTGCTTGTGCTTCTGCCCCATGGTTGTGTGTGCCTGCTGTTGAGTACAGGTTTTGCCAATATAATAATTGCACTTCACAGTTAAGGTGGTGGTTAATTAGTCTTGTCTGGTTTTGGTTGGTGCATATTGTCTGGTATGTGGTAGTGAGGGTGGTGAGGTGCTTCTGGGAGACTTAGGCTATGCTTTTCCATTGCAGATTGAAAAGGAGGAGCAGGCTGCTGCTGAGAAAGCAGTCACCAAGGAGGAGTTCCAGACCGAATGGACAGCCCCAGCTCCTGAATTCACTGCTCCTCCTCAGCCTGAGGTTGCAGATTGGTCTGAGGGAGTGCAGGTCCCATCTGTGCCCATCCAGCAGTTCCCCACCGGTCAGTTTGGGGGATGTCTGTGGGAAGTGGGGTATGTGTCGTAGCGGGTGGGAAGAGCTAGGGCGTGATAAACATTGTTGTCTTTGTAATTGCAGAGGACTGGAGCGCCCAGCCTGCCACCGAGGACTGGTCAGCAGCTCCCACAGCCCAGGCTACTGAGTGGGTTGGCACTGCCACGGAGTGGTCGTAACTTCAGTCCTGCTACACTGTGAGAGAAATAAAGACTGGTTTAATACACACCGTGCTTGGTACTGCTTTTTTAAACTTGTTGGCGGGTGAAATACATGGGTAGCTTGGGGCGCAGTCCTCAGCCAAGGGTGAGAGGGTCTGTAAACTGCTGTTTCACCACTTTTGGCTGGAGCTGGGGGCTGAGGGCTCTGGTCCTGCCTGCTGCAGTGTGCTGGGCTGCCTCCCTTCCCAGCGGGTTACAGCACCTGTGCCTGGGGCAGGGGTCACGTTTCCTGCCTTCCCTGGCTCCATGCCCCCTGGTGACACGGCGGTGGCTCCCTGTTGGCCAGCGGGAGGCCAACTGTAGGCTGTCCAGAGGCGAGGGTGGGCGTCACAGGGCGACATCTGGGACGTGACTGGTTTTCCTGCCACTCCCTCTGTGCTGGTGGATGAACCGTGGATGAACCTCTGCAGTTTGCAGGGCAAGGCGTCTCCTGGGTGTGGGTGGGAGTGGAAGCATGGCCGTGTGGCGTGGAGCCCTTGGGAGCTGCTTCTGTGGTGAAACACCAGTTCTAGCATCTGTGTTACTGATTTCTGCCTCAAAAATACTGCAGTAATCCTTAAAAAAATCCAGTTAATTCATCTGCTTTAACTATTTTGAGGATTATGTGATTTCTGTGATTAATAGCAGTAACGGGAGGCAGACTCTTCACCAAGAGAAATGGACGTTTTGTCAGAGATAGAGATGTGTTCAGATTGGATCCCCTTTTCCATGTTGCTGTGGCCTCACTATTCTTTTTCTAACTTTAGCCATGGCAATCAACTTGTAAAGAATGTATTGTTTTCCCTTAGCATGTGCACTTGCTTTTGTTGTAAGATGCATATTAACAGTAAAAAAACCAGAAGTAAGCTATGTATGTTATTGCACAGTATCTGTCCAAAGGAAACTGATCTTTTTTTCTTGTTGTCTTTACCTGTTAGATGCAAGGCAACTAAGGATATTGTTAACAATTAACAGCTTTTAGCCAAGAGGCACGTGAGCACTTTACTATTCAGCCCTGAAAGGGCCCTTCCCATTCTGTGTGCTAAGTTTTTTGGATATGCGTTTCTGGCACATCCTTGTGTCCTCTACTTTCCCGCACCCAGCAGTGGGAGGCTCTTTTCTGCCACCTGAGGTCTGTCACCGCCTGTCAGGGTGGGGTGAGAGCCTGTTCGCTTTGGGACTCTGGGTGGGTGCCGTAGCTGGACGGGACAGCCTGTGCAGCAGCTGCTGGTTCACTCCCCAGCTCTGAGATTGCCCAAAATAACATGTTGCCCTGGCATTTCTTTTTACCCTTCCACAGTAAAAGTTTCCAAACTCAGAGCACAGGCTTACCCCTCTGTACTTTGAATCGCTGCTCTTGCTGTTTCACCGTTGTCCCTGTTTTGTAACCTCCTTCGTGTGAATATGTTCCAGGTATGAAGAATATGGTGGTCATCAGACAGCTGTGTAGGTAATGGGGCCGTTTTAAATCACCAATAGCTGCATCTGAGCACTTAAGTATTTCTGGGCACATTACTGGAATGTGATTGCTTCATCCAAGGGTTTCCTAAAGTATCAGTTTGATTTCTATGATAAGTGTCTTTTTTTAGCACCAAGGGCTGCCAGTGAGAGGTGGATTCACGCAGCCTGGGAAAAGAGGGTCAGGAGCCAGATCTCTGCATGTAGATTCAGAATTACCTTTTTGGGATAACTAAGGTGGGGCAGGAGAGCTCATTTGACTGGAGCCCTGCGGAGGGGATGAATAGCAGTCCTTTAGAAAAGGAGGCAGCCTTGGCTGCAGCAGCAGAGGGCACGTTGCAGGAAGGCAATGTTCCTCAGCATGCCTGGGGCACAGGGGAGGCGAGGTCTCACCACAGGGGTGGAGGCAGCAGCAGAGACATGGCAGGAGATCTTATAACTGCCAGAGCTTCCCCTATGGCAAATACCTTGTGTATATGATCTATATGAGGCAGTGCGGAGGGATGGGAAGAAGAGCTAGGAGTTCCTAGAGACAATGGCTTGTTTATTACGCAATTTTTTCTGGCAAATGCAGTGTTGATGTTGAAAAAGGACAGCAGAGAACTTGTAACCATGTTCTTCTGGATTGATCCGATTTGACGCAAGGTGACTTAGGCCAAGGTCTCCATGTAGTGAAAACAGTTACTTTCCCTTGAGGGTCTGGCAGTGTTCCTTTTCTCCACAACCTTTGCTTTGCATTTGGTTTGGGTTAGTTGGAGTGGGTGTTGTGGTTTAACTCCAGCGGGCAACTAGAATCATGCAGCCACTCACTCCCCTGATCCCCCTTTTTTTCCCACCGAGAAGGGTGGGGGGAAGAGGCGATATAAAAAAAGGAAGGGAAGGGACGAAAAAAACCTCATGTGCTGAGATGAAGACAGTTTAATAGCAACAATAACAGAAAAGGAAAAATAATGATGACATGGGTCACTGTCACTGCCTGGTGAATTGGCACTGTCTGGAGCAGTGATCGTGGATTCCTGCCCCCCGGGTAGCCCTCATTTATATAGCGAGCGTGATGTCTATGGTATGGAATTTTCATTGGCCATTCCATCCTTCTGTCTATGCTTCTATGGGAAGCTGAAAAAGTCCTTGAATAGTGTAAACGTCGCTTAGCAACAACTAAAACCTATAGGTATTATTGACATTCCTTTCACAGCAATTGCTAGAAAGAAGATTAACTCTTTCCCAGCTGAAACCAGGACGCTGGGCTAGATGTGCTTCTTAGGATAGCCTTTCTCTTCCACATTTGGTCTCAACAGGAGCTAGCTGAAGTTGCTAAGCATCACCGAATCCCTCTGGAGAAGTAAGCTGTTGAAGAGTCCTCTTTACTAATATTCTACTATGATCCATGAATTTCATGCATGAGATGCATGCTTTCTAATTCTGTCCCTAATTTATGTGCCCCCCATTCACAGATGTTCCTTTTCCTCTCCAGTCATTTCTTTGCCCAGATAATGACATGATATTTTTAGTGTCAGAGTATTGTAGGATTACATCAAACCTTTTCTTCTACAGGAAGCAAAGGGCTTTATGCACAGTTGAAAGGTCTTGGCTCTGCTTAAATCCAGGCTGTAAAAATGTTCCACTCTTTCCATCTGTAGGCTGCTTTGCTTTGTGAAACAGTGAAAATGGTTTTAGGATGATTGATGCTGCCTTTTAGGAGTATGGTCTACTCATTGGAAACCTGTTTACTAAAATCAGCGTGCAGCTTGTATGTAAGTGTGTAAAGGATAGTGAGTTGTGTTGTGTGGTTGATGAATGCACCTCACAGCTCCTCTTAGGAGGTTTCCTCCCCATCCAGGAGTGCCAGCGTGCAGCTGGAGTGGATCTTGTAATGTTGAATTATTTTTGTTTCTTAGGTTAATAGCATCCTGGTGCAGAGAGACTTTACCTGGAGTAAGGCACGTGGTAAATCTGCAATTGTCACAAACTCAGTGCTCTCCGAAGCTGTGTATCCTGAACCTTCTCAGGAAAGATGAAGCCTGTTGTCTTAAATATGTGCGTCCTAGCAGAGGAAGAACAGTATTTCAGATTTGCCTCATTACTACTGTGGGACCAGGGAGTTGCTGGGTCATCTCCCAACTGTCCTGCAGCTTCCAAAGAGACATTGACCAGCACTTCAGGCAACATTTCTTTCCTCTAGCCAATTCTTGGCACTACCAGCTGCCAGCCCATGCAGCCTAGAGTTTGTGAAAACAACAAAGCCTGTGAGTTTGAAAACATCATCTGCACTGAGTCTGTATGACAGGTAAAGGTAAAGCAGTACATTACAGCTGCATGTGGCAATGGGACTGAAGAACATCCTCAATTATCAGCCCTGCTGTGGTGGTTTTGGCTGGGATAGAGTTAATTTTCTTCGTAGTAGGTAGTATGGGGCTACATTTTGGATTTGTGCTGAAAACGGTGTTGATAATATAGAGATGTTCTTGTTATTGTTGAGCAGCGTTTACACAGAGTCCGAGGCCTTTTCTGCTCCTCGCACCACCCCACCAGCGAGCAGGCTGGGGGTGCACAAGAAGCTGGGAGGAGACACAGCCAGGACAGCTGACCCCAGCTGACCAAAGGGATATTCCATACCATGTGGCGGCGTGCTCAGTATATAAAGGCGGGGGAAGAAGAAGGAAGGGTGGGGACATTCAGAGTGATGGCATTTGTCTTCCCATGTAACTGTTACGCGTGGTGGAGCCCTGCTTTCCTGGAGATGGCTGAACACCTGCCTGCCGATGGGAAGCAGTGAATGAACTCCTTGCTTTGCGATGCTTGCGTGCGCGGCTTTTGCTCTACCCATTAAACCACCTTTATCTCAACCCAGGAGTTTTCTCACTTTTACCCTTCTGATTCTCTGCCCCATCCTGCTGTGGGGGGAGTGAGCGAGTGGCTGCCTGGTGCTTAGTTGCTGGCTGGGGTTAAATCACGACACCTGAAAAGATGCAGGCTGTGATAAATACTTGGGCATGGTCTTGTGATGTACAGTCTCATCCACAACTGTGATTTTACTGAATTTCTTGCTTCCTGGGACACTGATTTCTGAAGCTGTTTTTATTTGGTCTGTTAATACTTGTATGTTTAAGAATGCTCACTGCTGTTTTTCTACTGTCCAAATTTGAAAGTGTGGAATTTTTATTTATACCTATTCCTGTATACATTCAGTAGTCACTGATGAATAAAACTACATAATGAAGATTTTTTTTGTTTTAGTTTCCCCTGTAGTTGAAAGAACATACATTTTCTAGATTTCTGCTTATTGTTGGACTCGATCTTAAAGGTCCCTTCCAACCTAGATGATTCTATGATTCTAACCTCAGTTTATAAAGTTCATAAAGCCCGAGTTTAACTAGCGTGTCTCTTCTAAGGTGAAAGAGTTCTAAATATTTCTGTCAGATTGTTTCACTGGCTGCAAGATTACTGTTTTTACTAGTACTGCTCAAGCATGAATAAAATAAATCCTCTAAAGAACATTGGATGTGTCCTTTGAAATGATGGTTCTCCAGCCCTGCTTTGAAGGCCATAGAAACCTGCTCTGGTACAAAATCTTGGCCCTCGCTTTAAGTGCCATTGCACTACACCCAGAAGGGTTTCTTGGGTTGAGTCATGCAGCTTACTCTTCATTTTGGTTACAGAGTCTTGCCGGTGACTCTTGGGCAGAGCAAGGGGTACCACAACACAGACCACCTTTCAGGGGCATCATGTACCCACCACCCTTACTGTGCGGGCTTGGGTTTTTAACAGCAGGCAGCTCAGGAGAAGAGGGAACGGGGTGTATTTTATGAGCCAGAGTTAAAAGCTGAGGACTGAAAAAATTAACCTTTCAGTTGTTCAAACAGACTATACACCTACCTACCCTATATGTGAGTTAGGTTTTGATTTGGGGTTATGCAAAGCAGGGAGCTCACCATGGAAAGAAGTGTGGCATGTTGCACAATTCAGAGCTCGTCTGGCAGAAGGACAGTTGCGTCAAAGGCCGGTACAAACTTTCATCATAACCATGTGCACCGGCACTGCTCATTCCTGCACCATGGCTGGAAACCCCATGGTGTGGCCGTAAAACCTAGAAAGCTGCTGTGAAGCTCACATCTCTTAATTATCACTTGTAATGCTGAATTTGTTAGCGTTGTCCAGGAAGCTGTTTCTGGTCCCAGAGGCCCTTTGCCACCTCACCTCTGGAAAGCTGAGAGGATGCAGAGAGCGAAGGGGACGGGCTGGATATTTGTCTTTTGGGTCTGACCTAGGTCAGGATGACCGTACCAGCCTTTCGCCACTCCCAGATGTGGGCATGTCAACAGAATTGGCTTTCTAGGTGCAGGCAAACACCGAAGCGTGGCTCCTGCCTGGCAGGTTTCGGGTGGATGGTGGTGATGGGTTGCCCAGCTGCAAAATGCGAGGTTGTGGATTATTTCTAAAACCCCGGTAGATGGGGCTGCTATTCCTGGTTTGTCGGTGTTTCGGCTGCTGCTGGCGGCCTGACTGGAGAGCTGGAGAGGGCGGGCAGCGGACGAGGGAAGGATGGTCAAAAGCTGCTTTGTAAGCACACTTGGGCCTTTCGGGGAGACTCCCTGTGGTGAAAGAGATCGCCTGCCCCTCCTAAATATCCCAGCTGCTATTCAGTACCGTAGGAGAGACTTAGTACCGTTGCAAATTCCCTGGTTATGGGGACTAGTGGAGAAGCGTCTTCAGCGCCAGCCTCCATCTCCTGCTGTCGGAGCAGAGCTGGTCCAGCCAGCACTTGCCCTGCCTCTCACCTGGCTTTTTGACTTCCCCGTAGCAGGATGGTGCCCTCGTACAGTGATCATAATACAGTTTTTGTAAAAAAACCCAGACCCCGCTGTTTCTCTATATGTGTCTGAGTGTTAAACTTCTCTCCACGCTCAGCTGCAAACCTTGATCTTGCTTTTAAATTTCCCTAAGGGAGCAAGTGTGGGATGCTGCTGGCTTCCAGTGCAGAGAAATACAGTGCTCCTACTTGAGGATGCCTTGGAAACTTTCTAGCTTATCCAGCCTGCTTGGCTTAATGCTTCCAGCATTTCTGGAGTGACTTGTCTTCTTCCTAGTACTCCCAAAGCTCACAGGTATACAATTTACTGCACCTGTTGGCTTTGCTTAAATAGAGAAAAATTAAGCAGCACATGTAGAGAGGAAATCTGAGTGTGCACCATTTTCCTTCCCTTGTTATTTTGCTGTTAGAGGCTCTAATTTGAGAGATAAGATGATACAAAAAAAAAAAAAACCAAAAACCAAAAAAAAACCCCCAAAACCAAAAACCAAAACAAAAAGAAACCAAACACCACCACTTCCCTCTCCACAGCATCTTTTTTCTGGAGGCTCCTTTAAGCCACATGCCTGCTCCCAGCTGGGTAAGGTTTTACGAGCTCCAGGTGCCGGAGGTTGGAGGTCTCCTCCTCTTTGCTTACAAGGACTGGCGTGGGATAGGAGTGAGTATGTTGTTGGCTTTTTTTCTTAGCTTTGTGAGGTAAACTCACTTTGTCTGAATGCTGCAAGCAGCCGGTGGTTCTCTGTCAGCTCCTTCAGGAGGGCTGAGAAGTCTAGCAACTAATTTTTCTGATTTCAAGGATTCAGCCCTTTGAAAAGTTTGGAGATTAATTTTAAGGCTTAATTTTGTTTGCCTAAGCATGACTTGGATTCCTCCTTGGCTGCTAGGCTGCTCCTGCAGCTTGTTTTAAATTTTATTTTCCTTCTGTGAAAGCTATGTGTTTGTGTTTTTATTTCAAAATGAGAACTGGGATTTCTCAAACCATACCTTGAGTATAGAAGCAGGAACTTCATTAAAATGTCAAATCTGAGACTTGCGATATAAAATGCTGTGAGGTATCAACGCTGCGTGGTGCCCAGGTGGGATGAGTGCTCTGTGCAGCTGTCCTTTTTGCGGTGGCAGGTTGGTCTGTGCTGGCACTGCTCCCCTAGGATCCAGGAGATGGGGGTTGCTCTGCTCAGGTAAGTGTCAAACCTTTGCATTTATTTAATTTTTAGTTTAAATCTTGGCAATCTGTTGTTCAACTGTTGCAAGAATAGTGGATTGACCTTCCCTTCTACTGTCTGTTTGGTAGGCACCTGTGTTAGAGCAGTGCAGCTCCCACCTGGCTGCCCTCTGGGGAAGGCTCGGCGTGCAGGTGTGAACCTGCTTGTGTTCTGGGACACGAGGGCTGCTGGAAGACTCTGCTGTCTTGTGGGACTGTGGCTTTGTGATTAGCGACTCTTGAGGCTCTTCTGCTAATAAGATAATTGCAACACAAAATATGGAGGAGGACAATGAGTGCCTCCTCTGGGGCAATGTAAGACAGAGGGAGATAATGTAAGGACCAGGCGCAGAGCAACCATCCCTTTCCTTGCCGAGGCTGGGGTGAGCTTAGCGGTCATGGTAGCTGCTTGTTGCTAGTACCATAGGGATCCTTGTGGCAAGCGTGCACTTGGTACATCTTCCTGGGTTAGGTGGGGCTTAATGGAGGCTGTCTAGGATGTGTCTTGGTGGTGTGGAGCCCCTGTGTCCCACCTCTCTCTTGGTGCTGGCGAGGCGTATTTCTCACGGGGTAGGTTTGGGATGCGTGGTTACTGCGGGGCGAGGAGTGCTGTCCCACTGTGTTGGTGCTTGTGGACCTGTTGAGGGGCTCCCTGGCAACAGGAGCTCTGAGCTTCAGGCCGGGGCCTTGCTGTCCCCAAAAACACCCTGAGGTTCCCTTCTTATCTGTGGCCTTGCAATTAGTTTTAAACAGATATTACTTTCAGAGGCTCTGCCTTGCATCCCTTATTGTTCCCTCTGAACGTGAGGCCAGGACGTGCCAGGAAAGGGGCACGGCGCTGTCTGCCGGTGGCTTGTGGCTGCCAATGCATCAGCAGGAGCTCCCCTTCACCCAAGGAGGATAACAGTCTGAAATGCAATTAGTAAATGAACCGTGACTAAGAGGAGTTGAATCAGCACCTGGTTGGATGTGCTCTTGGCTGGGAGGTGCACGATTTGGTGGTGGGTGGGAGGGAGCCCGGGCTGCCGTCCCTGGGCAGGCTGCACTGGAGGGCATGGTAGCTGTGGGGTAGGGTGGAAGGAGAAGGATCGGGTTGTGCCTATGAGGTCTTGCCATGTTTCTTGCTGGAGTGGCNGTTTTTTCTCCTGGACTTTGGGTTGGAGGAGTGCTGTGAGCAATGTATGTCTGGTTCATCTCCAATGAAGTGACAGTATTGGCTGTTTGGTGGATAACTAGTTCGAATACACTACTTGGCTTTCGTTTCCGCTGCACTGTGGTAGCATTGCATACCCAGGTGGTGACGTGTCCTGTTCTAGGATAACTAGTTTAGCTCTTCAGAGCCAGCAAAAGGTCTTTAAAGCTACTTGCCCTCCATGTTACTGGCATTGGGGGGGATGTAAGTGGCTGAAAGGGCACATGCCTGACATTTGGCTTTCCCTGGAGACGGATTACAGCAGATTTCTGCTGCTCCTGTGCAAGGGGACTGGCTCTGTCTGTGGGTCAATGCTCAGGGCAGTGCAAAGGTGTAGGTTTCCCCATTGCTGGCTCTCTGCTACTGTGGCACAACCCCGACCCATGTGGGGATGATGGCAGACATGGAAATTTGCACAGGAGCTGTGGAGAGTTTCACAGTCTGAGCTGAGCTACAGCTACTTGTAAGGGAAAGTTTGCCAGTGGCTCACTAGTTATATTAGAGCAGCCCTGAGGAGAAGGACTTGGGGGTGCTGGTTGATGAGAAGCTCAACATGAGTTGGCAATGTGCGCTCACAGCCCAGAAGGCCAACCTCATCCCGGGCTGCATCAAAAGAAGTGTGGCCAGCAGGTCGAGAGAGGTGATTCTGCCCCTCTACTTGTCTCTCATGAGACCCCACCTGGAATACAGTGTCCATCTGTGGAGCCCCCAATATAAGAAAGACATGGACATGTTGGAGCAAGTTCAGAGGAGGGCCACAAAGATGATCAGAGGGCTGCAGCACCTTTCCTATGAGGACAGGCTGAGAGAGTTGGGGTTGTTCAGCCTGGAGAAGAGATGGCTCTGGGGAGACCTTAGAGCAGCCTTCCAGTACTTAAAGGAGGCCTATGGGAAAGATAGGGAAGGACTCTTTATCAAGGAGCGTAGTGATAGGACAAAGGGTAATGGTTTTAAACTGGAAGAGGGTAGATTTAGATTAGAATTAGGAAGAAATTCTTTACCCTGAGGGTGGCGAGACACTGGAACAGGTTGCCCAGAGAAGTTGTGGATGCCCCATCCCTGGAAGTGTTCAAGGCCAGGTTGGATGGGGCTTTGAGCAACTTGCTCTAGTGGAAGGTGTCCCTGCCCATGGCAGGGGGGTTGGAACTAGATGATGTTCAAGGTTGCTTCCAACTCTAACTATTCTGTGACTTTTATATTTACATATGCAGCGTCAAAATGCTTCTGCAGCCTTCTCCTCCAAAAAGTGCTGGGTTTGCTGGGGCCCTCTGCAAAACCTCTGCAGCCCTGGCCTCGGGGCAGTCTCCCCACTGCAGCAGCTGCTGATGGAGCTGGGGCACCCACAAGCTGCAGCAGTGCTGCTGTGATGGCAGCGAAGCTCTGCTTCATGTTCAGGCGATGGTTGTACTGCTGTGCCCAAGCTGCTGTAGCAAAGTGCTCTGGCTAATGAAGAAGGCATGGTTTTTATTATGTTTGGGTTTTTTTTCTCTCTGCCTGGCCCTGAGTCCTCCCAGTACCTAATTCAAATAAATCTGATAATAGCCTTCATATTTCGAAGATCCTAAACATCTACTTAGGCACTGAATTATTTACTGCTGCAGCTATGCAGAAAAAAAAAAGTCCTATATGTGTGAAATGTTTCTTAATTAGAGGAAGGTTTGGATCTGTAGCCTTTTGCTAAAGAAACCTTGATTCCCCTAAACAGCTTTGCTTTGAAGGAGGGAGAATGGAGAAAGGGGAGGAAACAGCTGCTTGGGCTGTTTCTGCAGCTGCTGTTCCCCGTTAAAATGGGGTTACTAACTCATTTTTAATAATGTTCCCTGTGATGGTTTGCCCATCCTCGAGCAGTCTAGGTAACAGTGCTATGCCGCTATGGTGGTTTTTTTAATCTTCAACTGAGCCGAAGTTCTTTTTTCCTTCCTCCCACATTGCCTGCAGAGAGATGGCATTGGCATCTTCTGCAAGCATAGCTTGGTTCCCACCAGAGAAGCTCCCCTCACCTCCGTTCCTGCTTTAATATCCTCCAGCTGTTTCCTCACAAAAAATTTTTCATAGCTTGCATGCAGCAGCAGTGGGTGCAGTGTGTACCCCAGTGCTGGCCCTGAGGGGCACGTGGGGCTGCTGAATTTCTAACCCATCCACTTGCTGTGTCTGGGGCCAAACCCTCCTGATTTCCCAGCTCTTTGAGCTGGGTTAAATGACGCTAAATCCTGCCCTGGTTCCCTTGGGCATGAGCCTCCGGATAGCCCAGCTGGGGGGTTTTGTGTCCGGCTGGCACTCTCTTGCCTGGGTCTGGTCCCCAGGAGGTGGGAGAGACCCTCTGTGGTCACCCCTCTCCCCTTGGCTGCTCTGCCACCCTTGGGTGGATTTTACCTGTCTGGCCTTTTCTTGGGGGTTTGATGCTAATATATACAAAGCTTTTGGCTGCTGGGAAATGGCATGTCTGTCTGTCCCTGTGCAGCTGCAGGCTCTCCTTCATCTGCCTGCGCGCTGCCATGGGAGGATGCTTGGTGCACCAGCCACAAAGGCGTCCCCTCGCCTCAGTGCTTTCCAGTTCTGCTGTGAATCATGAAAGAGTGGTGCAGAAGATAGTATCAATCCTGAAACATTTTAAAATCCACTCATCTTTATCTCAGTGCCTGTGTGGACACATGCATACGTAGGTTGTCTCCCAACATGTGGGAGCTTAATGGACTCTGTTTGCTGAGTGCATGGAGGAGGCCAGGTATTCCTGGGTGGTACCTCATGGTACCAATTTAAGATTTAGAGGCAATGTTCACCACTGGTTTTGCCTGTCTATAGATGGCTGAATTGAAGGGGACACGGGGAGTTGGGAATTAGGGAATTGTGATTAGGAATGAACGATTGCAGCAAAGCCAAGCCTCCCTGCATTAGCTTGCCACAGCATAGTGTTGCATTGATAGAGTCCATTTAGAACATGATGCTGAATTCAGATTCAGCAGTGATGACAATGTTGTGTGAGAAATGGGCCGGGACCTAGAAATCCTCCGTTTTCAGAGTTGCCTTTTTCCCCTAGGGAAAAACTGTGTCTGAGAATTTCTGAGCTATAAAGCCTTGGCTGCAGATGAAACCGGGCTGCCACCTGCCAAAGGACAAGCTGCTGCCTCGGTGCTTAGGCAAGTGGCAAGAAAAGCGTGACAGAGAGGGAAAAAAAAAATGCCCAAGGCTGTCAGGCCAGAGAGCTGATAACATTGCATGTAGCATGAATCAAAATGGGGGGGTTGGTCTTTAAAGCCTTTTGGTGGGCGCTTCGTGTTTTTGTCAGGACATTGCTGCTTTGAAGAGACATGGTTTAGAGATGCAGTGGGGTCAGGCTTCAAAGGTCCACATCTGACCTGCTTTGCTGGCAGCAAAAGCACCTGATACGTGAAGAGGGGTCTGAGCATGCTGGGGTGCAGACAGGTGGGCAACCTGCTGCACCCATGGCCTGCCAGGGTCAAGTCAGACATTAGATCAAGTCTTAGTGTGTCTTCACCAGTGTGGAAGCCACTGTGGTACTCCTAGCACTAGCAGAGCCCCTGCTCAACCAGGCACGCGTTGTGGGGTGGGATAAGCTGCAAAAATACTGGTCTCCACCAGGAAGTTTCTTTGGGCACAAGGAATGGCTACCAGTTGTCTTCCTCACCTGGATGTGTTGGAGAAGGTTTCTCAGGGTAGGTCTCAGCGGGTGCCTGTGCTGGTGCACCTCACAGCTCCTGTTCCTATGATGGCTATTGCAGTGTGCGGAGCCTTTTTTCAATTAAGTGATTTCTTTAGCTTAGGTGTGCAGAGGACACCTCAGTACCTTGAAAGAAACCAAAAATCCCTCCCCAAAACACTGGTTCATTAGCTGGTATGAGGAAACCCTTCCCTCCCTGCCATGAGCAGTGCTGTGCAACATTTCTCTCCTTGGAAAGCTTCATATAAGCAATCTGAAAATACAAGCTCAAATGTTTCAAAGTTCTCTTTTGGAAGGAAGTTATTCTTCTGGAGTGAAAAAGCTGATTTTTCTGCTTTGGAGAAGCTGAGGCCCTAGTATTACTGTACTGAATGCAAAATCAGTGTATCCTTTGCATGTACATAAGATATTTGGACCCCTCTGCTGGCTTTATGAGCAAACCTCATAGTTCAGTAGCGTCAACTATTTTCTGCTCATTGTAAGCATAGCAAACAGTTTATCTCGTACTACAGCCGAGCACAGTATGAAAGAAATGGTTGAATGGCATTCTTTACCCTAAGAGAAGTGTGCATGCTGGCATCCCTTTCACAGTTCATGTTTAGCCACACGTGTTTTGCAAAATTGCCCTTTTTAATTTTATTTTTTATTTTGTTGGGATTCTTGTTCATCAGTAATGCTGAGCAGATGCTCAATCTTTCCATGCTCTGTCTGGCCATGCAAACTAAAAACTGATGCCCACGAGAGTTGCCTGTTTAAAAACAAGCCTTCAGTGAGAAGAAGAATAAAAGATTAAGCTTAGATGTTTCCTTGTTTTTTACCAAAACTTTTTGGATGCAACATCTGAGCTAGTGGCAATAGAAGCTGTGAAAAATTTGCAGTGTGGAGGGCTTTTCTAGTCATATATGAATGCAAACCGTGCGCTGTGTGAGGTTACTAGGAAGCTCCCACTACACACCAGTGAGCTTTGCTTTTCTTTCCTTTCCCCTTGAAGTTAGCCTGAGCCCCAGAGGAAGCTTGGGATGGATATAGTTTTTCAGTAAATGCCAGGGGAGGAGGGGTGGAAAAAAAACAACAATGAAACAATGCTGAATTCTCAGACAAGTACATATTGCAGTTCCTAACAATATAAAAATAGGAATGAAACCAAACACTACTGAATGCTCCTATGAGTTTGTGAAGTTTAACCTCCAGTTGCATGTGAGTAACTGGTAAATAGGCTCAAAACTCGGAGAGCCAAATAATCATTTTGGTCAATATGAGGACCAATGGTTGGCATTTTTACACCCTTCACAACCGTTGTGCTTAACAGAGGACCCCATCATGAATTGGAGTCGGGGAAGTGAGTTGGCACTGGGCTGCAAAAATCATTGTTTAGCTGATACCGTCGCCCTCATATCCTGAAGCCTCTGAGCTCGCAGAAGACATTGACCAATGGGTGAACCTAATGTATTATAATTAGAGGTGAGCAAACCTTCAAAAGATTGATTAGCTAATGGGCAGTTGTGTGCTCCAGAGACAACAAAGTTCTTTGTAACGCTCTGTATTATAGCAGGTCTCGAGGGCCTGATTCAGAGAGCATTCAAATCCTGGAGTAGTTAATCAGTGTCCATTTAAGTCTGTTTCAGGTTCCCAGGTTTTGCAAACCTGTCTGGAGTTCTCTATGGCTTCTTCATAATGTTTCTTATTGCCCTTATTCCTTGTGCAAATAAATAAATCTATGTATTCTCCACTTTTCTTCCACGTGTGCACACACATGCATGTTTTCAGCCCCTTCTGTTTTCTAGCAGAGGTGAGTGAGATCTGAAGCTACATCTTCCCTTTCCAAATCATGTTTTAATGTGAGATGAGGAGCTAAGGGGAAGGAAATCCTATTCCTCATCATGCAACCATTCCCTAAGATACTGGAGTCTGCAGGGCAGACCAGCTGGGCTGAGATCAGGGTACTATGTCATTTCTGCAATATCCTTCTGGATTAGCAGGCTGGCAGCACCTTCCCCAACACTTTCTGACTTTTTGTCTCCTGAAAAAGGCCACCTCTTTTCTGACTTTTCTGCAGTTCAAAGACTGGGTAGCTCTGCGGTCAGAGGTGGCAGGAGAGGCAACCGCAGCCATGTTGCACCAGCAACCCTTGCAGCAAAGATGCAAGACAAGACCTTATCTGTGAGACCCAGCTCAGAGAAATGTCCTTCCAAGACCAGGGAATAAACCTGATGAGCAGCTTCCCATGTGGAGGCTCCCTGGGAGAGTGAGCAACCTTGATCATCTCAGCCTGCCTGGGGAGAGTCAAACCAACTTTGAGTCACACACCAGGGACAGCTATTTCTACAAATAACTAACTGACTTTTCTGTATTTGAAAGCAAAATGCAATGATTTAATTTTTTACGAAATTCTGAATTGTCGTCTTATTTGACTTTCAGTTGTATCTCCTAGAAGTACTTCTCTAGGGCTCTGTTCTCTGTTATAAAGCTCAGACATCAAAAAATGAGCTAGGTCTCTATCTACAAATAAGCACAGCACAATGTTTAAGCTCTTAATTCCTACAGGGAATCAGACGCCTAAATATTTTTGCTGGTTTGGACTTGAAAAAGGGAATCCTTTCCCCTATCTGCTTCACATCCTACCTAACTGGACCCCTTTGCCCAGCTCCTCCAAGGTGCATGTTCCTGCACTGAAAGTCAAATGCTCTGTGCTCTGTCAAGCCACAGAGGAGAAATAAGCTACTGAGTTTCCAGTCCTGAACATATTTGTTGCATTTAGTGGGGAAAATTCAAGGTGAGAACCTTTTAATCCCAAATACTTCAGCTGTAGTGGAATTGTTACAAGCTATATTTATAGATTTATTTTTACTGAAGAACATCAGTTTATTTTTTACAGAAATTTTTACAAAGAACAACACATATGTGAACATCAGATCTAAGCTGTCTGGGATGGGATTGTGTCAACAACAGGAACAAACTGTAGGTGTAAAAGAGCAAGACAACCCAGAGAAGTCCTGCCATGGAGTCCTGGGAAGTCCTAGGTCTTAGCTCTATAGATAGGGAAGATATGATCATTAAATTGCACCAGAAATTTCTAACTGGTTATAATCAGAAACTAAGACAAAGCACTTTCAGTCTCCCAGTTGTGCTGGGTGGTGTTCCTAAATTAGAAGTCATAGGGATTGAAATAATGGTGCAAGTAACTGTCAACAGACTATGAAATGAGGAGCGGAGTGGGAACCCAGGGAAAGGGGTGGTGAGATACACAGCAGGGTTGAGACAACAAGTTGAACATTTGGAGGTGGTAAGCTGGAGGAAGAAATACAGCTGACAAAACCTCCTCCTGTGCTGACCTAGTAGGATTCCTTTACTCCTAGTAGCAGCTGCCATGCAGCTGGGAAGGGACACTTACTCTTTTAAAAGAATACTTAATTCCTCAGGTTGAGGGACATAAAAAAGCAAATCATCCCACCTTCATTGAAATGATAGGTAGACTCGCACTACTTTTTGTGAACTGAAGAAGCCTTTGAAGGGAATGACAAGTGCTCACGCCACAGAGCAAGCTCACCGTGCCACTGTTCATGGCCACAGGGCTGCGTCCTGTATGTAGTAATTTAGCAATGCCGCGGCTGATTTTCATCCTGACCTCCTCCCGTCTCCTTCATGATCAAAATCAGCATGGCTATTAAGGGTTGCAACTCCAAAGTATTTCTAAACAAACCTGATTTAGATAGAGTCAGTGCGGGAGAGATACAGCTAGTCACGAGTGGATGACCAACCTACAGTAATCATTTCCTGCTAAAACTACGATAGTTCATGCAGCACCTCTATTTTAATGTCAAACAGGAGAAACATCGCTGAGCTTATCGAGCAGCATGTGAGTAGCGTGGCTGTCCTCTCCCCCTTCCAGGGACCGGTCCCATTGGGTGTCCCCTTGGCCTGGGCTGGCCAGGGTAAGGTGGCCGGATACCCAGTGTCGGTGGCTGTGTCACGAACACGTGTGGCGGTGGGGTGAACGCTGCTCCTCTCCCCCTAGCAATGGGGCTGCCATCCAGAGCTGCTGCTTTGCTTTGTTTCCCGACAGGGCTGGTTTTATTAGGAGACTCTATTTTCTTGTCTAGAGCAAAGATTATGAATGTTATTTTCTTGAGAGTAAACACTGCCTTTCTTCCTCTCCCCAGTGGCTACTGTTTCTTCTATCTGCAATGACCCAGGTGTCTGGGGATTTGTGTTTGAGTGAAGAAACCATAAATAAGACCGTTAGCCCCTGGCCAACAGGCAGTACGTGTCTCTGCTGCCCAAGTCCTCTTTGCAGGTTCTTACTGATAGAATCATAGAAACACCTATGTTGGAAGGGACCTTTAAGATTGTCAAGTCAAACGGACTACCTAATGCTGCCAAAACCTCCACTAAACCATGTTGCATGATGCATTTATAAACATGATAGTCCTTCCAGCCAGGCTGGTACACATCTAGCCTTGTGGGGGTCATGGGTAATTGCTGATTTTAGTCTTTATTTTCAATGCACCCATAATGCCGCCATCACTATTTCCATTGAAATGAGCACCATGGGTCTGCTCTGGGGGGAACCTGTATCGGGTTGGCCTGAACTTTCCAGCTCGTCTCGGTCTCTCCAAGAAATAGCCCATCTAAGCGTGAGAAGCTTATGGTGGCACTAGTCTGCTTTTCTCATCTACATCAAGATAAATTCAAAATCTTTCACACATATTGCACTGTTTCTCACAAAGGAGAGCAGGAGGCTCTGGTGGTCAGGAAAGGGCTGGCTCAGGCTGGGCGTGGAGGATCTGTCTTCCTCGAGAGTGCCCAGGCGCTAATGCCTCCTCCTGCATGTTTCTGCCCATCCACAGAGCCCCTCGGCAGAGCTTACTGCATACGTTTACTTGCCCTAAGACCAATGCAGGCCTGAAAAAAGCTTTTGCCTCATTCATAATGAGTTTTCCAATGAAAACCTCAATTCAGAAAAAGTCTGTGTCTGGCTTGAGTCATCAACCCAGAAAAAATGCTGGAGTTCCAGTATTGTTTCCGGAATAAATTGTTGGTTGAAACGATCATGAATCAGCATGGTTGATAGCTAGGATTTGAGTCATAACTTTGGATTACAATTCCCACACTGTGATAAGCCTGTGTGAGACATAATCCAGTCTAAAAACATGCCCTTCCTGCATGTCCATTGGCAGGTGGGCTGTTGTAAGCAGACAAAAGCTGTGCCAGTTAGACTCATCAGATCCCTTGCAAATATATGTTGCCCCAGTTTCTCAATCCTTCCCAGTCATCGTTTGCTGACAAAAGGAGACTTTTCAGGAAGGTTGAGGGGTGGTTGTATAGTTTTTACCTTCTCCCTGTTTGGGGTGACTTTCGCTCTTCATACTAGCTGTAAGTAAATCCTCCACATCTTGCAGCACGGGGTTAGTGCTGGCTTTGTTGTTTCTCTTGTTTTTCTCCTCTTCGCGTTGCTGCATCAGTAAGAAGCATGGGGTTTAATTTGAAACTGCAGATGTAATCCATGAAATGGTGTTCTGGTGTCATGGCTGGCCTGGCTAGGTGTTTGTTGGTATGAATGTAATGTCTTTGCCAAGTTCAGTGTTGCTGAATTTTGGTCCAGTGACCAAGGGTTTTATGGAAAGAAAGAACATCCCAGACAGGACCGAGAGCCTGGGAAGTGACGGTTCTGCTCCTGTTAGGACAAAACATTTTCTGATAACGTGGTTTAGGTCTACCAGGCTGTCTGTGTGTTTCTGCCACTGCCAATCTGCCCCCCCTGGGGTTTTGATTTGTTTTAAATGTGGATCTCTTGGGAGGGAGGGTATCAGTGATAAATGTCAGAGAAGGAGGAGGAAGGCATGGGAGCATGGGGATGGGCTGTAGGGCTGTCTTTGGTTTTACATGTGTACATTTAGACCTTCAAAAGACTTCCTTCTGGATGGCAGAGAGAAGAAAATACCTGGGGGCTGTTTTTGCTCAGGACAAACATGCTGGATGGGGAAGGGAGAGGATGACTCTCTTATGCAGTGAGAAAGCTTAGATGGATTCCACTCCTGCTCCATCCCTCCTCCCAAAAAGGTGATCTGCCGATGGAGGGGACCGTATGCTGGAGGCACGGGGTCCAAGGCAGCTCATTGTCTTGCTCCAGCTGAGAAGTCCCAACCACAGAGCAGCCTCCATCCATTCAGCAAACTTGGCAGACTTTGGGGACAGCCATGGCAGATGTCTCTGAGCTCAACAGGTCTCTGGTGGGCTGCAACTGCTGACTACCCCTGCCATGACCAGGCAGCTCCCATTCCTCACCCTGTAAGCAGTGGGGCTGTACTGGCACCTTCCCTTTCCCCCTGCCCTGTGGTGTACCCCTCCTCTTGCCAGGTTTGGCTGCCTCAGCAAACCTATGGATGCGTTGCAGGACAAAGATACATAAGGTCTGTGCAAAGCCAGGTGCTTGTCTGGAGATGTTTCTGTTGCTTTGGGTAGTGCCGGGCCCTGCTTTGTGACTCCTCTATGGGGGTTTGTGCTCCCTTAAACCCTGATCACAACCAGTTTGTGCAGCATGAAACAGACTACGTGCCCCTAAGTCCAAGGGTGCTGTAGCACGTGTTCAACTCTTGCAATACTTGAGGATGCTCTAGGCACCAAGACCCTTGTTTTAAGCCATGTGTATGAGTGATCAGTTCTGAATTTGAGCATTCAGATGTAATTTATGCAGTCTCATTTCTCAGTGCTCACATCCTTACTTTTAATGTTGCACCAATCTCTGCTTTATGCAATGCTTTGCTTAATGTGGCATTGCTTCCTTGGCTTGAATCCTGCCCTGTACCAGTAAAATGGCTGATACCAACCCTTTGATGGCATCATATCCTCTCCTGATACAAGGCTCAATACTTTGGGTGCATCTATGTAGTGTAAAACAGCACAGGGTTAGAGACACACCAGGAAAACTCTGGGGGAAACTGGTGCTGCCAGACCAGCACGGACCCTTTGCTGTTTCTTATTGAGAATCATTATCTGAGCAGAGCCGCACTTTTGCAGCTATTCTGCTGCCAGACTTAATTCATATTAGTTCAGGGGTCCCTGCATCATGGTCCTCTCCATGTTGCAACCTCTCCCAGTTCTGAATATCATGAGGTCCAAATCCTACCCTGCTAATTTGAGTCATTGCATCTGTGTGTATCTTGCTTTTCTCATCTGTGTGGCAGAGACAAGCACCAGTGCTTTGAGAATTACTGATAAAAAATGTTATTGCCATGTTGTTATTTATGGCTCTTTGCTCTTCAGCTTGAACAAAATCTAGCTGTGGTTTTGATAGGCTTACCATTGTTGCTGGGAAATCTTAGGCTCCAAAACATTACTTGAACTTTGAGGTAACTTATTTTTGTAGGTGGAAAACACAGTTTATGGGAAAACTCACTGTAGTTTTGATGTGTGAAATAGCAGCCTATTATGGGATGTGACGACTCTGCAGTTAGCCATTAAATGCCATCAGAGAGGACTGAACAAGCATAACGTGTCTTCTCCTTTTGTCACTAACATGTTCAGAAGTGAAGAGTGATTTAAAAGTATATGTTGCACATTAAACTTGAAGTGCATGGTATTTCAAAGATGGCTTTGACAGATCAATACTTACCATTTGCATTTTCTTCTTCAGCTCTGCATTGGCACGCTGGTACGCTTCCGCCACAGCGTTTAGGTAATAGATGGCGAGGCTACAAAAACAAATGTATTGCTGTAGCAATAGGATCAGGGGAGACAGAAAGTTTCATGGGGAGGGAACATTTCATTTTTGTCTACCTTCTAATATCTAGTTTTCCCACCAGCTGTCTCCAAACTGCCTTTAGAGGCTCAAGGCTTAGGAAAAATTCAGGCTGCCTTGTGGCAAGGTCAGCTAAGATGGGCTGAGCCAGGCCAGTAGCTCAGTTCTGCTCAAACAGAAGAGAAATTACCATCCTGCCCTCCTGCCTCCACCTTGGCTGGCCATGGGCTCCCTCTGCTTCCTTGGCACCAGCTTTGGCCCTTGGATCTTTCCCTGGTGGTGAACCTATTCAACTCGATACGTGGATGAAAACCAACTTGGCTGATAAAACACATGGCTTTCTCAGTGGCTCAAAGAAAAACCAAAACAGACGCCAGATCACACAGGCAACTTAAAAAAAACCTAGGAAACAAGGAAAACAGTGGCAGGCAACAGTCCTCAAGGCACAGTCTGCCTTTCCCCTCGGCCAGGACTGGCTGCCTCCTGCATCCCGGGAAAGGACCATCAGGAGCGAGCAAAGATGGGAACCGAGGGTGAGCAGGAGCCAAGTTGAAGCAAAGCCACTGATTTTGGTTTCGATCCTTTCTTCTACAAAAAGGTCATGCCAAAGCCAGGGGAAAACCGAGCCAAGCCGGAGGGAACTGAAAGGTGAGTGGGATGGGAGAGGACGTGCTAGCAGCCAGCCTTTGGTGCACAGAGGGGCACATGTTTTAAAACCTACCCAAGTGTCTAGGGCTGTCTTGCTGCCACTCCTCAGCCAGTAATATTTTTCGGTTGTCAAAAATGTCTCCTCCTGCTTTTGTAGAGTGCTTTCATTCTCCTAGATTATAAACATCATCTGCTCGGTAATGCCAAGCCATTCCCAGGAAGAGCACCAGCCATTCAGTTAATCACTATAGATTTTCTATTTTTTTTTTTAAAGTAGAAAATTGTCTTGTAAAAGGAAAGAAAAAAATGAAAGAAAAAAAAAAAAAGGTTTTCTGACAGTTCATAGTCTACTTGTGTGGCTCCAGCCCCGGTTCAGCCTCCTCAAACCAGGCTTGAGGATTTTGTCAGCAGGGTGCCTGACTCTAAGCCCAACAAGGCACCATGTACCGGCATATTGCTTTCCAGGTGGGACATCATGATGGAGTACTTTAGATGGCCTTTCTTGAGGCTTTTTGCAGGGGTCTGCCTAAAGGAAACACATTGGCTTCCTTTTGCTTAGTATTAAACCAAAACTCAGTCTTGGTGAGTTTGAAAATTGTTATTTTTTATTTTCTCTAAGGATGCAATAGTTTTATTTCTTCTACGTTGTTAAATGCATTGCCTAGGAAATATTTTTCTTTGTAATCCAGGGCTTTGGTGCTTTGCCATTTTTGTTGTGATCAGACAGGACATAAGTTCCTGGAGCACCCCTGTTTTCATAAGGATAACTGGATCTGCCTGTTCAAAGCTATCTGGGATGCCATGCACTCTGAGCTGTCTTCTCAAGTTCATTGAGTAACGGAACAAATCCATTCCCATTCCTTTCTCAGTCCTTTCTCACCCTCTGCATTATCGGCCAGCATTCTCTCCGACCACCACAGCTTCCTCCCCTGCTGACTCCTGTGTTTAACAGGGCATTGATGGGAAGGGTGTTAACTCACCCGGTCACTCTCCCAAGTACTGTGAGATATGAGCCTGCTTTGTCTGCAGGCTAAACCTGAGTTTCCTCTGTCCTTAGTTTATTGCAGGTTTATTGTTCAAGGGAAGTTGAGTTTGTCCAACATTGAGCTGCCCTTAAGGGGTCTTGGGAGGAAAAGGGGCAGTGCCACAGAAAGGGGATTTGGGGGGATGCCTTTGCTGCAGTTCGAATCTGCAGATAGTCAGGCAGATTTGGACTGGGTTGTTCAGACCAAGACTCGGCAACGCTGAAGCAGCCTTGGTGATCCTCCAAGGTGCATGCCAGTGTCCTGGGAAGGTCCTACAGGTGTTCTGGATTTTCTATCGAATTCCCAATTCACACTGTTAGTTCTGGTTCCCAGAAAAGGCAGAGCAAAACCATGTCCTGGTCTGACTGTGGGCAGCAGCATGAGAAGGTGTAAACTTTGCTGGGAACTCGAATGAACATTAGCAAATGGAGTTTATCCACTTTTAATGGGGGGGCGTTAGATCTACCTACCTCTAAAATGAGCCTGGGGATGCACCCTTATGCTTGAGCTGCTTAGCATGGGTGCTGCGTGGCCCTGGCACCCCTCTTCTCTCACTTACTTCTGCCTGAGAGCTGGGGAGAGAGTGTGGGTCACTGTCCTTCTCTAACCTACACAATAGTTCTGAACCTTTTTCTCCTTCCCCTTGATGCAGTAAGGTGCTTCTAGCTTCTGTCAGGAAGCTCTGCAAGCCATGGCTTCAAAACCTGCTCCCAACCCAAATGGGATTAGGTTATATGCCTATGTGCAAAGTGTCTCTGCTTCTTCTTGCTCTGTTTCCTTTTTCCCTTGTCCTCAGGCAGCTAGAAACATGACAGTGAGTTTGACACCATGTCATCTGCTGGACCATTGTTGTCTGGGACCAGAAGGCAAGAACAGAAATAAATAGAAGAGGCATTTCGGACTACACCTGGAAAAAGAGAAGGGGTTATCATGGCTTGAGAAAATGACTTAATTCAGTCCATAGAAGTGGAAAACGCACTTTTTGAGTGTCTGCCATCAAAATCAATAGACCGTCCATTTACGATCCACCTGTTGCTCTTTATAGAGGCTATTTGTTATTTAGGCTGCATTGTAGGTTGCCTTGCCTGCTACTTTGAGAGCTGCTGGCTCTCTGCTCATCAGGACCACATGAAGCTCCAGCAGTTGCATTTACCTGATTTTAATCTCTTGGCAAGCTGGATGGGGATCAGCATAAGGACTGGCTCCAGATTGACCCTGTCTACCTGTCTGTGCCAAGGCAGAAGTAGCAGCAGAAGCTGAAGACTTTCAAGGAGAGGCAGGAAACTGGGGGACTTGTTTATGAATTATAGTTATCTACTTTCTGGAGAAAATGGTGAAAGAGACATAAACCTAAGTTTCTGGCCGCCGGTAGCCATTGGTTACAGGACTGTAAGCAAAAGGAGTGTTGTCTTGCTCTTCTGGCAAGATTTTAATTGGGACAATTAGATTCTGTCTCCCTCTATACTTAGGTCATTTTTGTAGGCATACAAAGATGATGTGCCAAATTTGAGTCCCTTAATTGTAAATTTTCTGAGACGAGAAAAGGACCCAAACCTTAGGAAACATCCTTGTAGGGTAGCTGTAATTTTGTCTGGGATTATCCTAGACATAGCGAGCACACATAGCAAGCAGCGCTTCTGCAAGACACCTGATGCTCTCAGGACATGCGAGGGCTACTGCCAAGGGGCTGTTGGTCTAACTTCTCCAGGCACCACGGGGCCACCCACTTTTTTAGGGCTGTGACTCTCTCAGTAGCTGAACGACCGGAAATCACATGTATCTAATATCCTCAAAGGCCACACAGACAGTGTATCTGGGTGGGAAACGAGGATGTTTTAGGTAATGTAGACATAGGGTATCTCTCAGTTTGCAGATGGGATTGGGGCAGAGACAAGATGGTGCCTTGAGGAGAGATGGGCAGATGGGAAGGCTGTGGTGTTGGAATAGCCCAGACTGGGAAAGGGCGATAAAAGGTATCTCTTCAGCAGATAAACTGGATTTGTGCTGTTCCCTGTCCTGGCTGTCAGTGAAGGAAAGGGCAGGAGACTGTCACTGAAAAAAACATTATTTTCAAAGGTCTACCACTCTCCCACCACCTTTTTTTTTTGAGTTACATCAAAGCCTCAGAAATATGACCTGCAGTCCTTTTGTAAAGGTCATCCATTTGGGTTTATTAGTTCTGTGGTCTTCATCTCATGTTTGTGGTAGCATCTGCTAGTGCTACTGTGAAGCCCGCAGGAATAGAGCTAATAACTCAATAATATGCTCGGCTGTACTAGGGATATAGTGTGAGACTTCTTGTCTCCTGCATGTGTCTGATCTGATTCTTCTAAGGGTAGGATCTGTCTGCATGAGTTACAGTATCTGATCATCTTTATTTAGGTTAAAATGAATAAGTAGTTTGAGGCAGGTAGAGGGATGACAGGTCATTTTCAGTTTAATTGGAATTTTTCTCAGGCTGTTTCTGTAAGAAACTTTCTAACATGGGAACTTGTATTTGATTTAATTCAATGGCATTATCTTTGGTGTAACCTATTCAGAACGAAGGATCACAGTGCCCAAGAGTGGCTGTACTGGATCAGCCCAGAGGCCCATCTCCGATGTGTGTGGATTCCCAAGGAAGAGTCTGAGCAGGCAAGCATACGTAATATGCCCCCCAGCTCTGTCTGTATCTCCCACTATTTAGTCTGGAGCATTCAAAGCTACCTATAAAATTTGGCCACAGCTCTCCCACTCATTTTGATAGCTGTGGAAATCCTGAGACCAATGCCAAAAATATCTCTTTAAAAAAGAAAAAAGAAAACAGTCCTGGTCCTAGTGCTGCTGAAGGCGCTGGGAATTAAGCGTGGTTTCAAAGCTGAAATGATCAGATAGCACTGAAAAATTTTCCAGATGTATTATTTGGGGTGGGGGGAGAAGAAAAAACACCCCCAAAACCAAACCAAACCCACACATCTTCATTTTTTTTGGAATGTGTAATTTTTGAATGCCCCGGTTTGGCAGTGCTGTAAATACCACCAGCTGTGATAGAAATTGCTTCTCTAACAAGGCACCAGGCTGAGACTGTCCATGTATTTCCTGCTGGCTACTGAAAATGTTTCGTATGGAAGCTGTAATGGCTTTGATATCCATGAGACCTCTGTCAGCAATGTGCTTCATCTACAAGGTTGTGTTTAACTGGGTCAGGAAATTAAATTTTGGGAAACTGGGTTGGGCAAAGGTGTGGAGGGGAAGTTAGGGAGCATGTCTCTGCCCTCATCTGGGCCATTTTCTCAGCAGAAGCTGTAGCAGATCTCACTAACATCCCAGCAATTTTTTCCAACCTCCTTCCCCCAGCCAGGCATGTGATATTGCAAGGAAAACTTACACCATGAGCAGAATTGCAGGTATGATCAGTCCTGGATTTGCCACATAGCTGAAGATCTTGGCAACAAAAAGTGGGAAATCGAGCTCGATGGTCTCTTGAATGACTTCATACATCCTTTTCTTTCCACTGGAAAGACAAATGGACAGTTAAGGAGTGTAAAGATTTCCTGGAGGGACAAAATAGCCCCTAATTTAACAATGCTAAGTAGCATGTTTCCTCTCTCTTTCAATGAGCATCAACTTGCTGTGAGCCACCAAGGATTTTGACAAAAAATTCTACTGGAATGACTTCATTTTACATTATCTATTGGTCCATCCGTTCCCCACGCACCCCCTGTTGATTATAAGAATAAACTTTGCTAGGCCAACATGCTCCTGGAGATAATACATTTATTTCCATGTGTGGCCCCTTTATGAGTTCTATTTACCTCTCTGAAATGTATAAAGCCCTACAGGCTGCAGTAACCATATGTTTCTGATCAATATCTTGTTAAATATTGCCTTTTCATGGTAGAGAAGACTTTCTGTATGCAAATTCCGGCTTTCTGAAATAAGCCAATTTGAAGAGCTGCTAAGTAATGACAAAAATAGCAAGCTGTGATTATTGCTTAATAGGAAACTCAGCAAAAGAGTCGCTTCAAACTGGATTGATAAAACAGATGAGATTATTCTGTATGAAAGGAGCACAAATCTGTAAGGGGCTGGATTATGTAATTGACCTTCTTCTCTCCTCAGCATCTCTGGGTCTGTGAATTCAACCCTAAGAGTGCTATTCCTCCCCTTTAGGCTTGTTGCCTCCTGGGAATCTTGCTAGATTCTGCTCAGGAAGGTGTTGGACTCTGTCCTGAGGATAAGAGTCAATAAAGACAAACATGGCTAAATGGTATCCCAACTTCATCAACTGCCTTAAGCCCAGGAGAGCTGAGCTTTCAGTCGAGCTGAGAGGTGTGCCAAGGGTCTGAGTGGCTGAGTGTCTTTTGAAGGGTTGATTGGGAATTGAAATAGCTCTTTCACACTGCACATTAGTCATCTCCAAATGATGTTGTGAGTGCAACAAGTTTCTTGTCAGATCTTTTGACGTTACTCATTGACACCTGCCCTTGTTACAGAACTGAGGGAATTTTGGTCTCTTGCCTTCTTCCTGGAGTCTTTTAGCTTTCTATTGTCATTATCCATTAGCAAGTGGATAACCTAAAACAGTGCATCTACAGGAACAATTTGTTCCAAGCTGGCTCCTTGCTGAGTCAGACTCAACCGGCACAGGAAATAGCATTACTCAATCAAATTAGACTTTATTGGCATGTTAATCTGGTCCAATGAATGCTCCGTGCAGTGCTGATTCTGTCCTAATTAAAAAAAAAAAAAGCATTTAAAAAAAACAGTTGCAACTCTTCAGTCTCAAACCTATCCATTTCCTGCTAGTTTCCAATAAAATTCAACACGTAAAATATATCTCATGCTGTGGGAGTTCTTGGCTCTATGGAAGGTCTTAGAAGGAGGCTTTGGACCCCTATTTTGCTCCCACAATGTTCTTGAGAGCCTTAGGGGTGCTCCCATTGCTTTTTTACTGGGGACGGCACCCTGCTGTTCCACCTGTGCTGTCCTGTGGTGCTTTGATCGGTGCGTGTTGTCCACAGCTGGGCATGGCCCATTGCCTTACATTGCGAAGGATTTAACCAGATGGAGAATGGAGGCATTTTACCATCTCTGATGGAGTCCAGACCTTCTAACTTCATTAAAATAATCCCATGTATCAGAACAGAAAACTGGTGTTCTGGGCATTTTGCTAGTACCTGAATGGTCCACAGTCAAAGGAGGGAGGCAGGGACATGATGGTGTAAGCCACTGGCAGAAGACTGAGGAACAGGATCAACAGCAAAAGTCCCATGTAAAAATTATTAGACTTAGATGCTTTGAAGACTCGTTCGTGAGGGACATTGCTACTCATGACAGCCCAACACTGAAAGTACATGGAGGTTAATAAGCGCAGCACGTTTATACCCACAAGCCCTGGTGCATAAAAGGATCCCATCCTGAAAAGGAAAGAGAAGGACAAATGCTATGTTTTTGACAGACTGGAAGGGTTTTTATTTTCAGAAGGAAAAAAAAAAAAAAAAAAAGAAATCAATGGGGCGGGAAATTT